>OY986065.1:2724692-2841675 GCA_963920205.1 Stenodema calcarata
TATGCTAGTCCGCACGAACTTTCACAGGGAATTTTGTATATGAGGTTGCTGCGGTCGTTTTGGTTAACTTTATCTTTAAGTTTGGAAAAATATTTGTAATAAATACAAATATTTTTCCAAACTTAAAGATAAAGTTAACCAAAACGACCGCAGCAACCTCATATACAAAAATTCCCTGTGAAAGTTCGTGCGGACTAGCATATTACGGCCAGACCAAACAACTAGGTTCAAACCGAATGTCTGGACATAGGTCCAACGTTAATAAAGCGCTAAGAGACCCACAGACTGTACTCAACTCAACAGAACCCAAAACAGCACTTACCAAACATGTTGCTGAAACCCAGCATATTCCCCAAATAGACAATTGGAGTATCTGTACGTATGAAACTCAATACGTAAAAAGGAACGTAAAAGAAATGGCATTTATAGTACAAAATCGTGATACAGCAATCAATTATCGTTCAGACACCAACCAATTAGCCAGAGTGTATCACAGACTGATAACTAGGAGATAAGGTACCTACCGAATTCACAACAGGTTCTTCCCTGTGAAGATGTAAATAATACCTAGTTCATAGACATGTAAATAGATTTCACTGTTTTAAGTTCCCACTTCATGGAAATGTAATTAACTTCTATATATTTTTAACCATTCTCTAATCAGTATTCACAAATATATGACTTCCTATGTATATATTTAAGATATCTATTATATTAACATATTTATAATTTTAATTTTTGTTAACTAATGATCCATCCAGAAGAACACCATCCTTTCAGTCTATCATGTAAGTGTTGTGGTCGCCTAGGGTTACCTCTGACACAATATCAACAATAACACTACAACCACACACTAGAGTTACCTGTGAGCCCTGACATATATTAATAACAACAACAACAACACACAAAACCTTCCCCTGAGCAGGTTACAAACAAACCGCTTCTACCTATGTGCAATAAGTTCTTTCTTCCACTGCTGTTCATCCATTCATCCAACGTCTTTTTTTTTGTATTTTTTATTCAAAAAAACGGCAATACTCACAACCATCTACACAACACTGATGTAAGTAAACACAGATTTCACTCACTATAAACCTAACTTGAATTTCACCAAAACAAATTTCCTTTTTTCTTCGCTTCTCAACAAACCCCCTCATTTCAGACGTTTATTGGAATATCCAATATGGACCAGACTCATCCCATATTGGTCAGGGATACCCCTGGTTGACCACGACACAATAGTGACTACTATCATTAGTAGCGAACTGACATTAGTCAAATAGAATTCTCAAGTAAGTTAACCAATCATTAAGTCATTACCATAAGTCAAATTTGTATTTGTATAAGTTGATAAGATGTTATTATTGTACAAACAGGTGACATCCATGCCTGAAGAGGGTGAGCCATCAAACGGCACCGAAATATTGCAATTATAGCAGAGATTTAAAAAACGACTGGTGAGGTCTTTCATCCCCAAAAAAATCTACATCGACCGAGTCAAAAAAATAACCATAAACTATTTTTACTGAGTAATTCAGTAAAGTAAATCGTGATATTTAGTGTTACCTATCTTGGGGACCTAACTTATACTTACTTAGATCGATACGCCGGGGGGAAGACGCTTCGAACTGTATGCGTAACTCATTGTGGCCAAAAGTGACGATGTGGGGTGTTGCCGTGAGACCCTCGATATATATGTATGTGTCATGACAGACGATAACTCTCGGTAGGATTGAGATAAAAGTTCAAATTTGCACAAAAAATCCGTCTTGGCAATCGACAGGCTAAATTCGTAGATGGGCAGAATCGGGCCACTCTAAGGGGGGGTTTTGGGGAGTTTCGGGGGGGGGGGGGGAGAATTCCTCATAAATTCCCAAAATGGACCATTTTGACAAGTGACACGTCATTTTAAAGGTTTCTTAACGCTGAACATGATGGTGAAATCAGAATTGAGACATCTCGTTCCGCTCTCAAACTGGAGCACTTTGAAGATGAAGAAACGTAGTTGATACTCGAGATGTTCTTCATGGACATCATGTTCTTTAATGAAGACGTTTTACATAAAACCAACTATTTCTTCGAAAATTCGCTCTTATATCCATGCTGCATGACGGTATTTTTCTTCATTCCAAAAATAATTTTTACTGATTTCTCCCATATTTTAGCACTCTTTTGCGAGGAAACCACACGACTTACAAAAAAATGTTGTGAGACATAAATTATAGGGAATTTTCTCCTCTTTATTTTACTACATAAACACTTTTTTCATAAACAGCTTACTTTGCAAGTTATAAGCTTAAAACCACTAAAAAACGTGATTTTTAGTGTTTTTTTTTAATGATTTTTCATATTTGCCGATCAAATTTTCATTGGACAGCTTCAGATTCGTGATCAGCACCCCAAAAAAACGTAGAATTAACCAATCAAAACAATTACACCAAAACTTTCCTCTTCGGCCCCTTTTTTGCGCACCGTTTTACTCGCCTATAATGGGAGCAGGCAACTAGGGGTGGCCGATTGTCGATAGTAGCCTTCAATCGTTTGTTTCGATGCTATCGACTAGAAACAATCGATCAATCGATTAACAATCGAACATTTTAAATACTTTTTTTGAAAATGTGTGATGCGATGTAGAACTTTGATTTTTATTGTACCTAATAGGTTCAAAAAAATGCACTGTGAACAACGTAAACAATTTAATGTAGAAATTAAATTATAAAACCAACGAAAAATAGGAATGCAGTGAGAAAACGTATTCTAGTATGTTCAAGGAAAGGGTTTAATTACCACTGAGAGTATTATAAAACGATTTTATTGGGAACGGTTGTTTTACAGCACACGACGAGCTAATACGGGGCGGTGGATACTACTGCTTCTTATGGAACTATATATAACATGAAGTTGTTAACATCAGGGAGCCGTATAGGCAAACCCAGCAACACACACAGATAAGGCGCGAAATTCAAATGGACTGCTATGTCCTTCAACATAGTAACCATACTCGTACATTGCCTTTTCAAAAAAATCTGCATGTCAGCCTTCTGGGGGTCAAGGCGGCTTCTATTCTCCTCGAGAAGGTTAAACGAAAACTGAAACGAGTTTCTTTTTTTCGCAAAAAATAGATTTAAGCATTGTACTTTAAGCAAGTTACCTACTTTGTTCTTGGAATTTTTAATATTTACCTACTATTCCAAGAACAATAATCGATAGTTAAGGTATGGTTTTTGCTACTAAGCAATTATTGCTTAGTAGCAAAAACCATCAAAACTATCGATTGTTTGAAAAACAATCGATTGCATTTCGATTGTGAACAACAATCGATCGATCGATAGTCGCAATCGACAATCGGCCACGTCTACAGGCAACACTGACCGAGACGTCAGCCCGCTCTTAACTAGCTTCATGCGGTTGGTAGAGCCACTAACTTCTACATAACTAGTTCACATCGGGTTCCTCTGAATGAATACAAACTCACAATTCAACAATTATATTTTAATGAATCACGAATAAACATAATACAACATAATTAATGCCAAGTAATAATAAATTACACCTCCGCCGTCACAAACCGCCCTTTTCATCTCGAAAAAATATATATACCGGCAGGCGGCTAATAAAATACATCAGGCAACTTTACAAACTCTCAGGTCACAGTCTTTTTTATTACTCTATAGACACTTTATACTACTTTATACCGTATTTATAAATAAATTGTATTATTACAAGTATTTTAAATTTAAATGTACCGTAAAATAGAGCTCAATGTGTGGTTGGGAGGGGGGGGGGGGGACAACAAAGTGTATCTCTTACGTCTGAGAGGTTGAACGGCCACGCGTCTACACAAACTCCTCAATAACTAGTTCTAACTAGTTCTAACTGCCTTTGTGTCGTCGGAAAGGCCACGAAAACTGCCTGGAGGTAGTCGAATTGTCGACGTTTACGCTCTGAGAGGCTGAACGGCCACGCGTCTGGACGAGAGGTTTTTTTTTTTTTTTTTTTTTGACATTAACAAGCGGGAGTGGAAAACGTGTAGAAAAATACGGGTCGGCGATTTTTGCGCTGTAAGTGCGCGATATGTGGAAATCAGTGATGTTTTATTGTACTCTTTGGAAACGTTCGTGAGCCAAAATACCAAAATATTGCATTTCAAAGTGTCGAATGCGTCATTTATCACAGTCATTTTTTAGAAACAAATTTTTTTTCTCTCCATATTTTGTTACAATTCACAAGCTCTATTTTTGGTGTTTATTTTTTATTTTTTTTGTGTGTGTTTCTTAAAGTTTAAAAAATAGCGATTATTAAAGATTACTTTAGGAAGGAAAGTTTGGTGAGAACCAGAAGGTGGTGGTTGGTGGTTTTTCCAGTTGGAGCTGAAACAGAAAGTGGTGGTTTTATTAGAAGTTTAATCAGCGGGAAGAAAATGTGAGGTGGTGGTAGGGATGGTACTATCGAAGAACAATATCGATATATCGACTATCGATATTAAAAAAAAAAAAACAACAGCGAAATAATAATTCAATATATAGGTGAAAATGTCGACATTTCGATATATCGGTGAAAAATATCGATATTTTGATATTTCGGTGAAAAATATCGATATTTCGATATATCGGTTGTCGATATTTTTTGTGTCGAATTTTTTCCAGTAGAACAAACCTAAATTTCAAAATACGATTTCAATTTATAAATTTATGTATACATCAATTAGGTGGGTAGAAAATTTGAGGGGGTGGTAGGGATACTACTATCGGAGAACAATATTGATGATAATAATAATAATAATAAAACCATTTACTGTACAAAGGCGAATTGGCCCATCAAGTACACACGAATTACATGAAATATATAAATTTCATATCGATATTTAAAAAAAATTGAAATAGTAATTCGATACATAGGTGAAGAATGTCGATATGTCGATATATCGGTTGTCGATATTTTTTGTGTGACTAAAAAGACGATTTTAATTTATAAATACATCAAAAAATAGGATGGTAGAAAATGAGAGGTGGTGGTAGGGATGATACTATCAGAAAACAATATCGATATTTAAAAAAATCGATATAGTAATTCGATATATAGGTGAAAAATATCGATATTTCGATAGTTTTTGTGTGACAAAGTTGTGACTAAAAATTTATAAATACGTCAATTAGGTGGGTAGGAAATGTGGGGTGGTGGTAGGGATGTTACTATCGGAGAACAATATCGATATATCGACTATCGATATTTTTTAAATAAAATCGATGTAGTAATTCGATATATTGGTGAAAAATATCGATATTTCGTTTATTTCTGTATTTCCATAATGAAACAGTGCAAAAATTATACTTATTGGGATTTTAAAGAGTACAGCCGAATCATGCACCATATATTTTGAGATTTCAAATGATATAATATGTTATTTGAAATCTCAAAATACATATTATGTATTTCATGACATATTTTGGCCGAATCAATGACATAAAATTTTTGACATATTTTGCCAAATGAAATGACATTATTTTCCCCATTTCCACATATTAGGGACCAACTAGACCGTGGAAAATACGTCAAAAAAATCAAGTTTTGAGGGCTTTTTGACGATTCTGGACCCCCTCGTCCTCAACGCAAATTGTCCACTATAAAATAAACCGTTCAAACTCACCACACGCGTTAAGACCTTCGGGATATCTTCGAGTACATCGACGGGCTCAACCAGTTCATGACGACCTTCAAAACGATCATCGGGAGACAGCTGATGAGAGTGACGCACATCACCTTCCACACGAACGTCCACGTTCCCAAAAACTGAGGATCTGAACAAAAAAACAACAAAACTTTTAAAACATTAGAACAGACTTGAGTGAATTTGGTTATGAACGAAAACTGGACGCGCAACTGTGTAGAAAATCATATTCCCGAATGTTAACCAGGGGGTTCACCAATCGAGCGAATTTTCCAAAAATTTACTGTATTTCTTGTGGATGTCACACAAATTTTCCTATTTTACCAAGAATTTTACTTAAATTCAAGTTTTTCCAAAAAAAAATTCACATTTTTTGTGTGAATTTTCCACAATTTATATATTTTTGTAAATTTTCCCGCCATTCATATTTTATTGTGAATTTTATAAAAACTCATGCCATTTATGGGTGAATTACACTAACCTTTCTCCTTTTTACTGAAAATATGACCAAAATGCCAATTTTTTACATCAATTTTACTGAAATATACTGTATTTGGTGTCAATGTTACTCAAATTTTCCTATTTTACTTTTACTGAAATTCAAGTTGTTTTTACATAAATTCTACTTATATTGACATTTTTTGTGTGAATTTTTCCACAATTCGTGACAATCGATTATTTGGTTCCGATGTTGCCTCCCTACTTGAAACCAAACCAAACTCACCGAAGTAGTCCAATACTGATTAATCGGTCACATCGATTATGAGCTCACGATCAATCATTTGATGTGATGTGACAATTGATTGTTTGGTTCCAACGTTGCCTCCCTACTTGAAACCAAACCAAACTCACCAAAGTAGTCCAATAGTGATTAATCGGTCACATCGATTATTAGCTCACGATCAATCATTTGATGTGATGTGACAATCGATTGTTTGGTTCCGACGTTGCCTCCCTACTTGAAATCAAACCAAACTCACCGAAGTAGTCCAATACTGATTAATCGGTCACATCGATTATGAGCTCACGATCAATCATTTGATGTGACAATCGATTATTTTGTTCCGACGTTGCCTCCCTACTTGAAACTAAACCAAACTCACCGAAGTAGTCCAATACTGATTAATCGGTCACATCGATTATTAGCTCACGATCAATCATTTGATGTGATGTGACAATCGATTGTTTGGTTCCGACGTTGCCTCCCTACTTGAAACCAAACTCACCGAAGTAGTCCAATACTGATTAATCGGTCACATCGATTATGAGCTCACGATCAATCATTTGAGGTGACAATCGATTATTTTGTTCCGACGTTGCCTCCCTACTTGAAACTAAACCAAACTCACCGAAGTAGTCCAATACTGATTAATCGGTCACATCGATTATGAGCTCACGATCAATCATTTGATGTGATGTGACAATCGATTGTTTGGTTCCGACGTTGCCTCCCTACTTGAAACCAAACCAAACTCACCAAAGTAGTCCAATACTGATTAATCGGTCACATCGATTATGAGCTCACGATCAATCATTTGATGTGACAATCGATTATTTGGTTCCGACGTTGCCTCCCTACTTGAAACCAAACCAAACTCACCAAAGTAGTCCAATACTGATTAATCGGTCTCATCGATTATTGGCTCTCGATCAATCATTTGATGTGATGTGACAATCGATTATTTGGTTCTGACGTTGCCTCCCTACTTGAAACCAAACCAAACTCACCGAAGTAGTTCAATACTGATTAATCGGTCACATCGATTATGAGCTCACGATCAATCATTTGATGTGATGTGACAATCGATTGTTTGGTTCCGACGTTGCCTCCCTACTTGAAACTAAACCAAACTCACCGAACTAGTCCAATACTGATTAATCGGTCACATCGATTATGAGCTCAGGATCAATCATTTGATGTGATGTGACAATCGATTGTTTGGTTCCGACGTTGCCTCCCTACTTGAAACTAAACCAAACTCACGGAAGTAGTCCAATACTGATTAATCGGTCACATTGATTATTAGCTCACGATCAATCATTTGATGTGATGTGACAATCGATTGTTTGGTTCCGACGTTGCCTCCCTACTTGAAACCAAACCAAACTCACGGAAGTAGTTCAATACTGATTAATCGGTCACATCGATTATTAGCTCACGATCAATCATTTGATGTGATGTGACAATCGATTGTTTGGTTCCGACGTTGCCTCCCTACTTGAAACCAAACCAAATTCACGGAAGTAGTTCAATACTGATTAATCGGTCACATCGATTATTAGCTCACGATCAATCATTTGATGTGATTTGACAATCGATTATTTGGTTCGGACGTTGCCTCCCTACTTGAAACCAAACCAAAACTCACCGAAGTAGTCGCGGAGGACGAAGAGCGTCGCGAAGTACATCGCGAAACTGACGAGCTCAGCGATGACGATGAGGTAGTGCCACGTTCTGACCGTCAGGGCGACCATGCAGAGTTCAGTGAGGATGAGGGCGGTGAAGGCGATGGCCACGATGTGAATGTACTCGTCTTGGAAGAAGATGAACGAGCCGTACATGATAGCGCCCCCTGCGAGAAGACATAATTTATTTATTTATCGGCATCCCAAAATACATAAGGTACAAGAAAAATTAAAAATCACACAAAAATTACACTTCTGGTAAACCAAAACAAAATTAAACGAACTGTTCGTATGATTTACTTATACGCTAAGAAAAAGAGAACATAACAAGAAACTGACGCCCACCAAAAAATAAGTTCCTCAGTCCTTGTGCTATCTGGTGGAGAAGTATGGCAGCAGTCGCGAAAGCATATTATTAATTTTTTATTTTTATTTCTTTATTAAATTATTATTATTTAAATACATTTATTGATTTATTTATGTGTTATACTACTCCTTTTCTTAAATTATATTAAGGGAAATAGAAATCAAGAAAGAAAACATCCATTCAGCATCTTCTTAAAACTTAAAACATTGGTAAGTAAAGGTAGACAAATTTATACTTCTAACATAGAAAAAATTTTTTCTTTGGGCGATTCCAATGGTTCATTATTAAAATAAACAAAAATATAGATAATAAACATATATATATAGAGAACATATATATAGAGAAACGCATATTATGCGTTTCTCTTATAAAATTCTGTATTCGTTTTCGGAAGAACAATACCAGATTTAGCATAATTTCTGGTTTGATCAAAAGGAGCTAAATGTTTCTCACAAATGCCCTTATTAAATAGGTACATGAACACAACAGTGCAACAAGAATAATAATTATTATTGTTGAATAGTTTTTACATTAAAATGCTTGAAAAGTTTAGTCGATGGGTATCTTGGGTTTTTATTAAGGATGATTCTAATAATGATCACGATTAATCAATAACGAAGATGAGCAAAGCGAACGTATCTGATGACAATTTACCAGCGGCTGATTTTTATAGGTTTGACAAGTAAAAGTGAGTAATTGTTACAGGATTTTTCATGCTGAATCCAAATTTGGAACTAGATTTTTGACATTCTATGGCACATAAATGAAAAAGCGTCACGCGGAGTTTCTGATGATTTTCGCTTACAACCGATTCGGTGCTACGGAACTTTATCTTCGCCAGTTATGATCGTACAAAAATCGTTCACCACCCGTTGGATAGCTCTCGATTTACTTAACCATATTACGTTAACCAGTGCGGAGTGCGCGGCCGACAAGCTGCGGTATGAGCGTGATTGTTTAAATAATTGTATACACACAGGTGATCATTCTCAATAATTTATATTGTCTATACGAATGCAAGCTTCATAATTTATGATGAACCCTACAATTAAGTATAACAAATACGCTACTGGGGTAGGTGATGTAGCATTGTTCGAAGGTTCTTGAATCACTTCTTTAAAGACATAAAATGTCCCAATGTGTTGCAGACTCGTATGCAAGCATTTAATTCTCGACTGTATCAACAACAGGATGGAGTTGACATTCTTTTGACATTTTCATGTCTTTGCTTTGGCACATAAACTGAAACGGGAAAAATTTGTTTCCTTGATTCACCCTTTCCCTCAGATCACGTCAGAACACGAGCGACAGGCGGGCCACTACGTCAGACGCACCTATGACGCACGAGCGTATGACGTCAGACGGCTGGCAGGAGGCCAACAAGTACGTCAAAGCCTATGCCGTAAGAGCCTATGACGTCAGACGGCTGGTAGAAGGCCAACTAATACGTCAGAGCCTATGACGCACGAGCGTATGACGTCAGAGGGCTGGCCGGAGGCAAACTAGTACGTCAGAGCCTATGACGCACGAGCGTATGACGTCAGAGGGTTGGCTGGCTAGGTGATCGGGTTTTAATAAGCCTCTGGAATTCCGCGCCTACATTTTGCATTCATTTACATCTTCACGTTGAAAACTCCTTCATCTTGTCGATAATTTTTTTGAACCTATTTTCTATTACATCCCCTTCATCTGTGAGGTTTAATTATTTTGGAAAAAAGTTTAATTGTATTGGGAAAAGGTTTAATTCAATTGGGAAATGCTATATTACTAAAATTAAAAAACGAATTTGAATTTCTGGGAAAATTTACAAAAGGATGTGATTGTGGCTTTATTCATATTCATATTTTCTGATGTATGAATTTTATTTGAACTGATATTTATGCATATGAATACGCTGATCTCTGGTGGCCGTTCGGAAGTCTGTAGGAATTTTACCTTGAATGATCGAAACGAGGACCCAACTGAAAAAGGTCTTGAAGGAGAGGGAGCGGCCTTTGGAGAGGTCCGAGTACATGTTGGGGAACTGGAGGGCGAGGTCGTCTTCGGGAAAGTCTTTGTCGAGGACGAGCGAGAAGACTGGAAACATCGTGTAGATCGTCGCGTAGCTGTAGGACAATGAGAAGAGGTTAGAAATGTGAAGGAGTTGAGGAAGGAAGAGCAGCAAAGAAGGGTGGAGTTTTGAATGGACCTGAGCGAGTTTGAACTGGAACAAATGGAGCACAAACAGGTTCGAAGTAGTTCTAGCGACTACATGAAGACATTATGAGGCCATAGCGACAACAAGAAGGCAGTATGAGGCCATAGCGACAACATGAAGGCAGTATGAGGCCATAGCGACAACATAAAGGCAGTATGAGGCCATAGCGACAACATGAAGGCAGTATACGGCCATAGCGAATACGTAAAGAAGGTAAGTATGCGGCCCTAGCGACTACATGAAGGCAGTATGTGGCCCTAGTGACTATCTGAGGGCGGTTTGTAGCTCAAGCGACAACATGAAACCAGTATGAGGCCCTAGTGACTAAATAAAGGCAGTATGTCTCCATAGCGACAACATGAAATCAGTATGAGGCCATAGCGACTATCTGAGGGCGGTTTGTAGCTCAAGCGACAACATAAAGGCAGTATGAGGCCCTAGTGACTAAATAAAGGCAGTATGACTCCATAGCGACAACATGAAGGCAGTATGAGGCCATAGCGACTATCTGAGGGCGGTTTGTAGCTCAAGCGACAACATGAAACCAGTATGAGGCCATAGCGACAACATGAAGGCAGTATGAGGTCATAGCGACTAAATAAAGGCAATATGAGTCCATAGCGACCACATGAAGGCAGTATGAGGCCATAGCGACAACATGAAGGCAGTATGAGGCCATAGCGACTATCTGAGGGCAGTATGAGGCCATAGCGACTATCTGAGGGCGGTTTGTAGCTCAAGCGACAACATGAAACCAGTATGAGGCCCTAGTGACTAAATAAAGGCAGTATGACTCCATAGCGACAACATGAGGCCATAGCGAGTATCTGAGGGCGGTTTGTAGCTCAAGCGACAACGTGAACCCAGTATGAGGCCATAGCGACAACATGAATGCAGTATGAGGCCATAGCGACAACATAAAGGCAGTATGAGGCCTTAGCGACTAAATAAAGGCAGTATGAGGCCATAGCGACAACATGAAGGCAGTATGAGGCCATAGCGACTAAATAAAGGCAATATGAGTCCATAGCGACAACATGAAGGCAGTATGAGGCCATAGCGACAACATGAAGGCAGTATGAGTCCATAGCGACAACATGAAGGCAGTATGAGGCCTTAGCGACTAAATAAAGGCAATATGAGTCCATAGCGACAACATGAAGGCAGTATGAGGCCATAGCGACAACATGAAGGCAGTATGAGGCCATAGCGACAAAATGAAGGCAGTATGAGGCCATAGCGGCAACATAAAGGCAGTATGAGGCCTTAGCGACTAAATAAAGGCAGTATGAGGCCCTAGCGACAACATAAAGGCAGTATGAGGCCTTAGCGACTACATAGCGACTATCTGAGGGCAGTTTGTAGCTCAAACGACAACATGAAGGCAGTATGAGGCCATAGCGACAACATGAAGGCAGTATGAGGCCATAGCGACTACATAGCGACTATCTGAGGGCAGTTTGTAGCTCAAACGACAACATGAAGGCAGTATGAGGCCATAGCGACAACATGAAGGCAGTATGAGGCCTTAGCGACTACATGAAGGCAGTATGAGGCCATAGCGACAACATAAAGGCAGTATGAGGCCTTAGCGACTAAATAAAGGCAGTATGAGGCCATAGCGACTACATAGCGACTATCTGAGGGCGGTTTGTAGCTCAAGCGACAACTTGAACCCAGTATGAGGCCCTAGCGACTAATTAAAGGCAGTATGAGGCCATAGCGACTACATGAAGGCAGTATATGGCCATAGCGACTATCTGAGGGCGGTTTGAAGCTCAAGCGACAACTTGAACCCAGTATGAGGCCATAGCGAGTAAATAAAGGCAGTATGAGTCCATAGCGACAACATGAAGGCAGTATGAGGGCATAGCGACTAAATAAAGGCAGTATATGGCCATAGCGACTATCTGAGGGCGGTTTGTAGCTCAAGCGACAACGTGAACCCAGTATGAGGCCATAGCGACAACATGAAGGCAGAATGGGGCTCTAGCGACAACATAAAGGCAGTATGAGGCCTTAGCGACTAAATAAAGGCAGTATATGGCCATAGCGACTATCTGAGGGCGGTTTGTAGCTCAAGCGACAACTTGAACCCAGTATGAGGCCATAGCGACAACATGAAGGCAGAATGGGGCTCTAGCGACAACATAAAGGCAGTATGAGGCCTTAGCGACTAAATAAAGGCAGTATATGGCCATAGCGACTATCTGAGGGCGGTTTGTAGCTCAAGCGACAACTTGAACCCAGTATGAGGCCCTAGCGACTAAATAAAGGCAGTATGAGGCCATAGCGACTACATGAAGGCAGTATATGGCCATAGCGACTATCTGAGGGCGGTTTGAAGCTCAAGCGACAACTTGAACCCAGTATGAGGCCATAGCGAGTAAATAAAGGCAGTATGAGTCCATAGCGACAACATGAAGGCAGTATGAGGGCATAGCGACTATCTGAGTGCGGTTTGTAGCTCAAGCGACAACGTGAACCCAGTATGAGGCCATAGCGACAACATGAAGGCAGTATGAGGCCATAGCGACAACATAAAGGCAGTATGAGGCCTTAGCGACTGAATAAAGGCAGTATGAGGCCATAGCGACTACATGAAGGCAGTATGAGGCCTTAGCGACTAAATAAAGGCAGTATGAGGCCCTAGCGACAACATAAAGGCAGTATGAGGCCTTAGCGACAACATGAAGGCAGTATGAGGCCATAGCGACTACATAGCGACTATCTGAGGGCAGTTTGTAGCTCAAACGACAACATGAAGGCAGTATGAGGCCATAGCGACAACATGAAGGCAGTATGAGGCCATATCGACTACATAGCGACTATCTGAGGGCAGTTTGTAGCTCAAGCGACAACATAAAGGCAGTATGAGGCCTTAGCGACAACATGAAGGCAGTATGAGGCCATATCGACTACATAGCGACTATCTGAGGGCAGTTTGTAGCTCAAGCGACAACATGAACCCAGTATGAGACCCTAGCGACAACATAAAGGCAGTATGAGGCCTTAGCGACTAAATAAAGGCAGTATGGTCCCTAGCGACAACATAAAGGCAGTATGAAGCCTTAGCGACAACATGAAGGCAGTATGAGGCCATAGCGACTACATAGCGACTATCTGAGGGCAGTTTGTAGCTCAAACGACAACATGAAGGCAGTATGAGGCCATAGCGACAACATGAAGGCGGAATGGGGCTCTAGCGACTACATAAAGGCACTATGAGGCCTTAGCGACTACATGAAGGCAGTATGAGGCCATAGCGACTAAATTAAGGCAGAATGGGGCTCTAGCGACTACATAAAGGCAATATGAGGCAATAGCGACAACATGAAGGCAGTATGAGACCATAGCGACTAAATAAAGGCAATAGCGACAACATAAAGGCAGTATGAGGCCCTAGCGACTAAATAAAGGCAGTATGAGGCCATAGCGACAACATGAAGGCAGTATGAGGCCATAGCGACTAAATAAAGGCAATATATGGCCATAGAGAATACATTAAGGCAGTATGAGGCCATAGCGACAACATGAAGGCAGTGTATAGCCATAGAGAATACATGAAGGCAGTATGAGGCCATAGCGACTAAATTAAGGCAGAATGGGGCTCTAGCGACTACATAAAGGCAGTATGAGACCATAGCGACAACATGAAGGCAGTATGAGACCTTAGCGACAACATGAAGGCAGTATGAGGCCTTAGCGACAACATGAAGGCAGTTTGAGGCCTTAGCGACAACATGAAGGCAGAATGGGGCTCTAGCGACTACATAAAGGCACTATGAGGCCTTAGCGACAACATGAAGGCAGTATGAGGCCATAGCGACTAAATAAAGGCAATATATGGCCATAGAGAATACATTAAGGCAGTATGAGGCCATAGCGACAACATGAAGGCAGTGTATAGCCATAGAGAATACATGAAGGCAGTATGAGGCCATAGCGACTAAATTAAGGCAGAATGGGGCTCTAGCGACTACATAAAGGCAGTATGAGGCCTTAGCGACAACATGAAGGCAGTATGAGGCCTTAGCGACAACATGAAGGCAGAATGGGGCTCTAGCGACTACATAAAGGCACTATGAGGCCTTAGCGACTACATGAAGGCAGTATGAGGCCATAGCGACTAAATTAAGGCAGAATGGGGCTCTAGCGACTACATAAAGGCAATATGAGGCAATAGCGACAACATGAAGGCAGTATGAGACCATAGCGACTAAATAAAGGCAATAGCGACAACATAAAGGCAGTATGAGGCCCTAGCGACTAAATAAAGGCAGTATGAGGCCATAGCGACAACATGAAGGCAGTATGAGGCCATAGCGACTAAATAAAGGCAATATATGGCCATAGAGAATACATTAAGGCAGTATGAGGCCATAGCGACAACATGAAGGCAGTGTATAGCCATAGAGAATACATGAAGGCAGTATGAGGCCATAGCGACTAAATTAAGGCAGAATGGGGCTCTAGCGACTACATAAAGGCAGTATGAGACCATAGCGACTAAATAAAGGCAATAGCGACAACATAAAGGCAGTATGAGGCCCTAGCGACTAAATAAAGGCAATATGAGGCCATAGCGACAACATGAAGGCAGTATGAGGCCATAGCGACTAAATAAAGGCAATAGCGACAACATAAAGGCAGTATGAGGCCCTAGCGACTAAATAAAGGCAATATATGGCAATAGAGAATACATAAAGGCAGTATGAGGCCATAGCGACTAAATTAAGGCAGAATGGGGCTCTAGCGACTACATAAAGGCAATATGAGGCAATAGCGACAACATGAAGGCAGTGTATAGCCATAGAGAATACATGAAGGCAGTATGAGGCCATAGCGACTAAATTAAGGCAGAATGGGGCTCTAGCGACTACATAAAGGCAATATGAGGCAATAGCGACAACATGAGGGCAGTATGAGGCCATAGCGACTAAATAAAGGCAATAGCGACAACATAAAGGCAGTATGAGGCCCTAGCGACTAAATAAAGGCAATATATGGCCATAGAGAATACATAAAGGCAGTATGAGGCCATAGCGACAACATGAAGGCAGTATGAGGCCTTAGCGACTAAATAAAGGCAATAGCGACATCATGAAGGCAGTATGAGGCCATAGCGACTAAATAAAGGCAATAGCGACAACATAAAGGCAGTATGGGGCCCTAGCGACTAAATAAAGGCAATATATGGCCATAGAGAATACATAAAGGCAGTATGAGGCCATAGCGACAACATGAAGGCAGTGTATAGCCATAGAGAATACATGAAGGCAGTATGAGGCCATAGCGACTAAATTAAGGAAGAATGGGGCTCTAGCGACTACATAAAGGCAGTATGAGGCCTTAGCGACAACATGAAGGCATTATGTGGCCCTAGGGACTACATGAAGGCAGTGGAAAGCCATAGAGACTACCTGGGGGCGGTTTGTAGCTCAAACGACTACATGAAGGCAGTATGAGGGCCTAGCGACATCATGAAGGCAGTATGTGTCTCTAAAGACTGCCTGAAGGCCGTTTGAACTCGTCTCTCCGTGATTCGTCTGATTCCAAACATCGTTACGTCCTACAAACTCCTCAGAGGAAGCTCTAACTCGTTCAAACTCGCTCAAACTATTCATCCCAAGTACACAATCGACTTTCTGGCCTCATGTCATTTCAATCAGGCACTAGACACCAAATCACTCTCACCCGACCATGAAGAACCCTGGGAAAAGGCTCGTCGACGAGAAGTAGAAGATCGTCGAAAATATCGCTTGCATCACTGAAATGATCAGCCCTCGGTGGATTATGAACTGCGAGAGCGTCGCCGATCTACACAAATAACACAACAGAACATCATCATTTCAATATCACGTCAATAACATAAAGTATTTAAAAAAAAGTGAAGTTTCAAAATTTAATATTTAATATCAGTGGGGTTAACCCTGATCAAAAGTTCCTAGCATTTTAAAATCTTCCCAAAGGTAATTTTTCTTAAGGTTAAATTTTCTTAAAAGAAAACGCCTGTGATTTTATAAATAGAAAAATCCGAAGGTGTGTTTTTTTGCTTAGGCATTCGAATGTTAATGAACCAAATTTTATTAAAATACTTTTAACAAGACCTTGTTAGGTTTATGTTTATCTCAGGCCATATAAATGTGTGAATCCAACTTCGAATCCCTTGAATCCAACAAATGTGTTTATTATTGATTTACGATTGTAAGAAGAGTTTTTGTAATTGTTATTTCCAGGGAATGTGGAAGAGAGGGCCTTTAGGCCCTAACATTCCCCTGGTGGATAAATAAAAACATTCAATCAATCAATCAATCAAAATACTTGAGGACGAACCTAATTATATTGACAAGTAGAAATTCAGTCTATGACGTTAGTACAGTCTATCACACAAAAAATCCCGTCATGCAGCATGGCTATAAGAGCGAATTTTCGAAGAAATAATTGGTTTTATGTAAAATGTCCCCATTAGAGAACATGATGTCTATGAAGAACATCTCAAGTAACGACCACGTTTCTTCATCTTCAAAGTGCTCCAGTGTGAGAACGGAATGAGATATCGCAATTCTGACGTCACCATCTAATTCAGAGTGTAAAAACCTTTAAAATGAGGTGTCACAAGACAGAACGTTTCATTTTTGGAATATATGGGTCCCCCCCCCCCCCGAAACTCCAAAAATCCCCCCTCAGCTTATAGAATTGTCAAGACTGAACACGATGGTGACGTCAGGATTGCGATATCTCATTCCGTTGTCAGATTAAGGCAGAGTTAACATGAAGAACATCTCAAGTATCAACGGCGTTTCTTCATCTTCAAAGTGCTCCAGTGTGAGAACGGAATGAGATATCGCAATTCTGACGTCACCATCGTCTTCTGCATTAAAAAAATCTTTAAAATGAGGGGTCACTTGTCAGAATGTTTCATTTTGAGCAAGGTGTAGGATATTCCAAAATGACTGTTTTTGGAATTTGGCACATTAAGTATGGTTAAAATTGGTCCAATTTGAAAATTTAGGTGTTCTTTGAACTCGCCGTTAAATTCTGTACAACTTTGATCCTCAGAGTGTTTTGATAGGACCAGTACTTTGGATGCTACAGACGACAGAAAGTCGTCTAACGGTACATTTTAGCCAATATGGAAAAAATGGCCGTATTTCTTCACCCGTCGATTACTACCTTATACATTGGTTCAATTTTAAAGCTGGGAAGGTCAATCGACGCAGAATTTAATGGTCTTTAATTTGTCTAATGGTAAGGTTTTCGCTAGGATGCGTTGTTTAGGGGTTATACGCGAACAAACCGAAAAAAGTCCGTAAATTTCGACGTTTTTGGGCCACCAAAAGTTATGCTCACCTTGTGGAGAGGCACAAACTCAGATTACTAGTTTTCAAGACTATCGAAAGGTTTTAGAACGATTTCCTGCTTTCCCCCATTTACTTGGGGGGTCCGGTCCTTATTATAGGCGACGAGTATTTCAAGTAATTTTTTTTTTTTTTTTTCAAGAAAAATATTTTTACGTGATTTTGTTATTATCGGTACAACATTTGAGAAAACTACTGATATTTCGAAGACTCGGTTTCCCTTTCGGGGTTTGTTTTACCTTTTGTAAGACCAGCGTCCGTGAATGAGGAAAAGCCTTTGGAGGGAGCAGAACTCATTGATTGAGAAGTCGGCGGCGAGCGAGGCCTGTTTCCCTGGAAAACGGACGTTTTGTTAAGTGACAGTAGATATGAAGGAGGAATAATATTCATATTATGTTTGGTTTTTACGAGAAATTAAAATAATAATAATTATTATTAGATTTAGAGAGTGAAAATGGAAGTCTGTGAGGCGACGCAAATACCGAGGTGAGGCTCGATAGGGATGCAACGGAGGAACCAAATAATCGGTTATAACATCAATTGATTAATTGTAAGCTAATAATCGATGTGACCGATTAATCGAGTGCAAATAATCGATTTTTAAGTACTTATTTCATACGCATAATTATTTGCTTTCTGATGGTTTTCTTCGTATATACGTGACGACCTGTTGTTAAATTACAAGGCTTATGAAGATGAAGGCATGTCAAAACGAATAAAATTGCATAAAATAGTTTTTAATTATAAATGGAGGGTACCATAAATTTAACAAATAAATCCTTCTACCCGGATGGGGAAGGTATACTTAACCAATTTTTGAAATTGGTTATATCAAAAAATCCAAAAATTGAAAATGGATAGTTATACTAGTGTAACTGTAAGTAGTGTAACTATCCATTTTCAATCCTTGAGTCATTTACGACGGCATATTAAATATTAACGTTGGTAACATGAACATCCAGTCATGGAGAAGGTTTCTAGTTTTTGTTTATTTTTTTCTGAGCAAGGTTATTGGTAATGTAATATTATTATGAATTGAAAAATTTCTGGTGATAAGGCTGATAGTCGAAGGCTTTAAAAAAACGATATATCGTAGGAAAATAACGATATCTGATGAATCGGACTTGTTCAATATCGATATTTTGAGGGGAAATGTCGATATTCGATATATCGATACCCGTCCCTAGGTGCTCAGATTGATGAGAATTCTCTTTTATTCGGCCTGTTTCAAATATTCGCATAAGATCTCTCTATTTACTGGAGTATCTTCTCAAAATTTTGACTTTGACCTCATTTCGTCGCTGTTGGAACTGCTCAAAAATTCATGTTTTGGCATCAGAGAGATAGGAAATTTAGCGGTCTTTCCAACGGTGATCTCAAATTTTAATCTACTTATCAAATCAAGGGAGTTATGGCCGTTTCAGTGCCGCAAGGTCGAATACACGAAAAAAATCTTAAAATTAAAAAAGAGGGTTTTGGACGGGGTTAGAAAAAAATTGCTAAGAGACACTTTTTGTTGCAAATTAGTCGTAGAATCGATCCTTGAAATTTGTCGAGTCGAGACGGATACACCGTGTATAATATGACGGCTAACGACCCGTGGGGGACGACGTACCTTCTTTGCCTGCGATGCCGATGCCGACGTCGGCCGCTTGTATCATGCTCACGTCGTTACCGCCGTCACCGATGGCCGCCGTTCGCTTCTTCGTGTGTTTCCTGATGAGCTCGACGACCTGCAAACGGACGAAAAAAAACGTCAAAATCGAAAGAAATCAACGTAATTCATGGGGCGAGGCAAATTCACTTGAAACGAGTGTCGAAAATTCACTTGAAGAGAACGTCAAATGTCGAAAACTACTCATAATGGACGACACGATTCACTCAAAATTGGTGTCAAAAATTACTAGTTATACAAATATCGATTAAGATTGTCGGTAATTCATTCAAAAGGAAAGTCAAAATTCCCTCATAATGAACGACGATATTCAGTCAAAATAAATGTCTAAAATGAACGTTAAAATTCACTGAAAGATAACGTCAAAATTCACTAAACAACAACGACCGTCTTCACTCATAATGAAACAACGCTGTAAAAAATCCCCGGTCATGCAGCATGACTATAAGAGCGAATTTTCGAAGACATAACTGGTTTTATGTAAAACGTCTCCATTAAGGTCATGATGTCCACGAAGAACATCTCAAGTATCAACCACGTTTCTTCATCTTCAAAGTGCTCCAGTTTGAGAGCGGAATAAGATATCGCAATTCTGACGTCACCATCGAATTCAGCGTGTAAAAACCTTTAAAATGAGGTGTCACTTGTCGAACTTTCATTTTTCGGATGACCCCCCCCCCCCCCCCCCCATCGCCAAAACCCCCCTCAGCTTTTGGACATTTCAACGCTGAACACGATGGTGAAGTCATAATTGCGATATCGCATTCCGTCATCAGGTTAGAGCAGAATAACCATGAAGATCATATCAAGTAACAACCACGTTTCTTCATCTTCAAAGTGCTCCAGTTTGAGAGCGGAATAAGATATAGCAATTCTAACCAATCAAAAAACCTTCAAAATGAAGTGTCACTAGTCAGAATGTTCCATTTTGGGAATTGATGAGGAATTTCCCCCCCTAAAACTCCCCAGAACCCCCCCCCCCTTAGAGTGGTCCGATTCTGGCCTTCTTCGAACTTAGCCTTTCGATTCCCAAGACAGATTTTTGTGCAAATTTGAGTTTTTTTTATCTCGATTCTATCGAAAGTTATCGTCTGGAATGACACATACCTACATAAATATATATATTTATGTAGGTATGTGTCATTCCAGACGATAACTTTCGATTTTAAAACTCGAATTTTCGAAAGATTGTCATACCAAAATCCGTTTCAGACCACCCTGAATCCTCTGCCTAAAGACACCAAAAATTATATGTCATATAATATGTCATAATATGACACATACCTACATAAATATATATATTTATGTAGGTATGTGTCATTCCAGACGATAACTTTCGATTTTAAAACTCGAATTTTCGAAAGATTGTCATACCAAAATCCGTTTCAGACCACCCTGAATCCTCTGCCTAAAGACACCAAAAATTATATGTCATATAATATGTCATAATATGACACATACCTACATAAATATATATATTTATGTAGGTATGTGTCATTCCAGACGATAACTTTCGATTTTAAAACTCGAATTTTCGAAAGATTGTCATACCAAAATCCGTTTCAGACCACCCTGAATCCTCTGCCTAAAGACACCAAAAATTATATGTCATATAATATGTCATAATATGACATATTATATGTCATATAATTTTTGGTGTCTTTAGGCAGTGGATTCAGGATGGTCTGAAACGGATTTTGGTATGACAATCTTTCGAAAATTCGAGTTTTAAAATTTTCGGACCGAGAACAATAGCTACCTACATTTCCTTCGAAAATTCGCTAAAAACTCAAAAACGATACATTTTGAGTTGTGACACTTCCGTCGCAATGGCGGTATTACGATAAATATTGTCATCGATATCTTACCTCCGATACCATCGAATATCGATATGTTGTCTACCGATGGCCATCCCCCCCCCCCCCCCCCCACCGAATGCTCCCTCACCTGAGATTTCTGAGTCGGCGAGCACCGGCAGACGACGACGCTCGAGGCCGAACACAAAATGTCCATGAACTCCGATTTGTAGTATTTCAGACATTTTTCCATCGTCGTTCCGGTGATGACGAGAACGGATTTGGGACGGTTCCGAGCCGCCGAGATCATCTTGTTCACCTCCGTCCGCTGCTCGTCCTCTGAAATAACAACAACAATCGTCAACATTGAGCCGCCTTTAAAAAGGAGAGGAGAATCCTCGCTTCGTGAAAAATCAAAAATTTCGCATCAAACGGAACGTCGAAATCCAATCAAAATATTCAACTTCAAGATTTTTTGGGGACTGAAACCCAAGATGGTGCTCCGGCGATGTATATACCTACAGCAGTGGTAAGAGCTGTTTTAGCGAATTTTCGAAGAAAATGTAGCTATTGTTCTCGGTCCAAAATTGTTAAAACTCGAATTTTTGAAACATTTTCATACCAAAATCCCTTTCAGGTGTCTTTTGGCAGTGGATTCAGGATGGTCTGAAAGGGATTTTGGTATGAAAATGTTTCGAAAATTCGAGTTTTACCAATTTTGGACCGAGAACAATAATTGTAATATTGCAATTATTGCTACATTTTTCGAAAATTAGCTAAAACAGCTCTTATATATATATATTATATATACGATGGATTGGTGAAACTAAAGACACTCGCGTGAAATATGAACTTGAATGAATGTACAGGAGGATGAAAATTATAGCAAACACTTACGTAAATTTAGAAAAACTAGATGAAAGTGGAAATTTTCGCTTTACAGCGTCGTCAGCCCGGGAAGAAAATTATATATATATATATATCCTGACAAGTGACACCTCATTTTAAAGGTTTTATTATGCTGAACACGATGGTGACTTCAGAATTGCGATATCTCATTCCGTTCTCAAACTGGAGCACGTTGAAGATGAAGAAACGTGGTTGATACTTGAGATGATCTTCATGTTAAATCTGCTCTAATCTGATAACGGAATGAGATATCGTAAATCTGACTTCGCCGTCGTGTTTAGAGTATAAATTCCCAAATGATGAGGCGGGGTTTTGGGGTGGTGGGGGTGGGGCTCTAATTGAGCCCAAATCCATGTGAAAAGAGCCCAAAGGAAAGACGGATTAAAAGGTGGCTGGAGGTGGTGCTCCCCCCACCGAGCGCTCCGATAACCTCTTCAGTTAAAAGCTGTTTTTAGCTGTCTGAAAAATTTGAAAGCCCTTATTGAGGCATCGACTATTTACCTAGACGGGACTTTCAAGTTTTGTCCTAAATTTTTTCTCCAAATGTTGACGATCCATGGATATTTCAATGGAAATTACATACCGTTGGTGTGTTGTTTACTAAAAAATAAAGAACGCTGTACGTACGAATCGTGTTTAGAAGTAGTTTCGGACATATGCAATTAGAGTGTACAATTTAGTGTACCTACCGAAAACAGTTGTTACCGATCTGGAGGTAGCTTTGCAGAAGGCCTGCCAAGTTGCATGGCCCTTATGTTCTCTCGTTGCATGCCGTTTTCACTTGTGTCAATTATGGTGGCGTAAAATACAGTCGCTGGGTCTTTCCGAGGAATACAAAACAGTCACAGATACCGGCAAGTGGATAAAATTGTTTTTCGGTTTAACTTTCCTCAATCCGGTGGACGTAGAACCGTGTTTTCGAGAAATCCTCAATGCGAAACCTCACAATACCCAACAGCTGAACAAATTTATCAAATACCTACGCGAGAACTGTATCCTCAACCAAGCGAAATTTCCTCCATCCATGTGGGCTTCTCCCTCTAATATAAGAAGTTATAAGAAATAAGCAGGAATTTATACAATGCCAACTGGACAAATACCTTGCCTCACCCCCCACCCTCACTAGTTATGGTCTCGTCCTCAGGGTAAGCCACCACTACATTGCTCATTGACCTGTATTTTTTTTAATATAGATAGATTATAATACAGATGTTATAATGATGGACGACGATCTGTGATCTTGATTGTGATTTGTGACAATGACGATGATTTGATAAATTTTTTATATTTAAAGGTTTCTTCGACTCGGGTTGAAACTGAATTAATGTTTCTCAGAATTGATTTGTACGAAAAACAAGCGGATCATAAACTTTCGAGAGCAAACTTCGTAATTTTTCGCTGTGCAATTGGATTTTCGTCAACTGGCCTCGTGTAAACGCGACATAACTCACCGATGGTCGTGACTTCCTGGAACACGTAGATGCTGTCTTTTTTAATCCGGTCGACGAGGTTGCTCGACTTGGCGATGCAGACGGCCGTCTCGAGCTTGTCGCCGGTCAACATCCAAATCTGTCAAAATCAAAATCAAAAACTTTTAGATTCAATGAACAAAAAAAAAAAAAAAAAAAACATACAGTCACAGTCATGCAGCATGGCTATAAGAGCGAATTTTCGAAGAAATAACTGTTTTGATGTAAAATTTCTCTATTGAAGGACTTGATGTCCATGAAGAACATCTCAAGTATCAACCACGTTTCTTCATCTTCAAAGTGCTCCAGTTTAAGAGCGGAATGAGATATAGCAATTCTCATTTCACCATCGTGTTCAGCGTTAAAAAAAACCTTTAAAATGAGGTGTCACTTGTCGAACTTTCATTTTTGGGTGAACCCCACCCCCCCCCCCCCCCATACCCACTAAAACCCCCCTCCCCTCAGCTTTTGGAAATTTCAATTCTAAACACGACGGTGAAGCTAGAATTGCGATATCTCATTCCGTTATCAGATTAGAGCAGACTTAACATGAAGATCATCTCAAGTAACCACCATGTTTCATCATCTTCAAAGTGCTCCAGTGCAAATTTGAACTCTTTATCTCAATTCTATCTAGAGTTATCTTCCAGAGTGACACATACATAAATTTTCACCAGTTTCACCGAACACCCTTAACTAGAGTTAAAATTAATCATTGATTTATCAAACCCAAGATTTGAATCGTTGGTCAGGAGAAATGAGTTTCACCAGTGTAATCAACGATTCAAATCTCTGGTTTGATAAATCAATGATTAATTTTAACCGCGGTTAATAGTGTTTGGAGAAACTGGACCTAAATCGTTGATTACACTGGTGAAACTCATTTCTCCGGACCAACGATTCAAATCTCTGGTTTGATAAACCAATGATTAATTTTAACCGTGGTTAATAGTGTTTGGTGAAACTGGACCTAAATCGTTTATTACACTGGTGTAATTCATTTCTCCTAACCAATGATTCAGATCTCTGGTTTGATAAACCAATGATTAATTTTAACCGTGGTTAAGAGTGTTTGGTGAAACTGGACCTAAATCGTTGATTACACTGGTGAAACTCATTTCTCCTAACCAACGATTCAAATCTCTGGTTTGATAAACCAATGATTTATTTTAACCGTGGTTAAGAGTGTTTGGTGAAACTGGCCAAACCACTCTTACCAAACCACCAGTTTCACCAAACACTCTTAACCACGGTTAAAATTAATCATTGATTTATCAAACCCGAGATTTGAATCGTTGGTCAGGAGAAATGAGTTTCACCAGTGTAATCAACGATTCAAATCTCTGGTTTGATAAACCAATGATTAATTTTAACCGCGGTTAATAGTGTTTGGAGAAACTGGACCTAAATCGTTGATTACACTGGTGAAACTCATTTCTCCTAACCAACGATTCACATCTCTGGTTTGATAAACCAATGATTAATTTTAACCGTGGTTAATAGTGTTTGGTGAAACTGGACCTAAATCGTTTATTACACTGGTGTAATTCATTTCTCCTAACCAATGATTCAGATCTCTGGTTTGATAAACCAATGATTAATTTTAACCGTGGTTAAGAGTGTTTGGTGAAACTGGACCTAAATCGTTGATTACACTGGTGAAACTCATTTCTCCTAACCAACGATTCAAATCTCTGGTTTGATAAACCAATGATTTATTTTAACCGTGGTTAAGAGTGTTTGGTGAAACTGGCCAAACCACTCTTACCAAACCACCAGTTTCACCAAACACTCTTAACCACGGTTAAAATTAATCATTGGTTTATCAAACCCGAGATTTGAATCGTTGGTCAGGAGAAATGAGTTTCACCAGTGTAATCAACGATTCAAATCTCTGGTTTGATAAATCAATGATTAATTTTAACCGCGGTTAAGAGTGTTTGGTGAAACTGGAACTAAATCGTTGATTACACTGGTGAAACTCATTTCTCCTAACCAACGATTCAAATCTCTGGTTTGATAAACCAATGATTAATTTTAACCGTGGTTAAGAGTGTTTGGTGAAACTGGACCTAAATCGTTGATCACACTGGTGAAACTCATTTCTCCTAACCAACGATTCAAATCTCTGGTTTGATAAACCAATGATTAATTTTAACCGTGGTTAAGAGTGTTTGGTGAAACTGGACCTAAATCGTTGATTACACTGGTGAAACTCATTTCTCCTATCCAACGATTCAAATCTCTGGTTTGATAAATCAATGACTAATTTTAACCGTGGTTAAGAGTGTTTGGTGAAACTGGCCAAACCACTCTTACCAAACCACCAGTTTCACCAAACACTCTTAACCACGGTTAAAATTAATCATTGATTTATCAAACCAGAGATTTGAATCGTTGGTTAGGAGAAATGAGTTTCACCAGTGTAATCAACGAGTTATTAGTTTAATTCATTAACTTTTACTGGGAAAATGCTAGAAGTTGAAAGTGAACTCAGTTATTTCCGACTGACTTTGATTCCGGCGGCTCTGAGGACTTCGAGCGTCTCTTTGACGTAGTCCTGAAGCTCGTCCTCGACTCCGGTGACACAGACGAGCTCCATGTTCCTCTCGAGGAGCCCCAAAACGGCGGCGACGGCCTGTTCGCGGTTGCTCGTGACGGCGCCGGCCGCATGATATTTGACCTGTAACGACAATTTTCGATCACATTCAATCACTGTGAAAAAAAAGAAAAAAAGAAAAAAGAAAAACAACGTTAACAGCCATTTTTAGGAGGAATAAAAGTGATACAATGATAATTTACCTCGAAAGCGTCGTATTCTTCTTGACTGAGAGTCTTTTTGGCGACGACGAGCGTCCGAAGGCCTTCGCCCGCCATGTTGTTGACCACTTCGTCCAACCTGCGACAAGAATAAAATCCACAGTCATGCAGCATGGCTGTAAGAGCGAATTTTCGAAGAAATAACTGGTTTTATGTAAAACGTCTCTATTGAAGAACACGAAGCCCACGAAGAACCTCTCACTTGACAGACCGTTTCATTTTTGGAATTTATGGGTGAACCCCCTCCCCGTGTTTTTGGTGTTGCGGTACGTGAAAAACCACGCGGAAGTAAAACCCTAACAACCAAAGCAAAAAATATGAGATTACGCCAATTTGACAAAAATTACTTTTCAAGTTGATTTGTCACCCTTAGGGCCCTCAAAAAAATGTTGTGTTGGCGCTAGGAAGATGGGAAATTTGACGCTCTTTCCAATGGTACCCTGAATTTTGATTTTAGAATGGATTCAGAGGGAGTTATGGCCATTTTTGTGAAGGAAGGTCGAAAACGTGAAAAAAATCTTAAAATTGAAAAAAACTCGTATTTTTAGTGGAGTAAAAAAAAAAGTTGCTCATTGTCGCCTGCTCTGTTTAACCTATAAATACAAAGAGCCATGGATGAAGTACTGGATAATATTGGTCAGCCAGGAGGTGTTCGGATTCAGGGTGAAAGGATACACTGCCTCCGTTTCGCGGATGACAAGGCAATGCTGGCTGAGTCGGAACAAGAGCTGATGAGGATCCTGGAAGAGATGGAGAACACATTCGAGAGGTTCAATATGAAAATCAATAAAAGTAAGACCAAAATCCTCGTCGCCAGCAGGAAGGGCACCCAAGCAGACTGCATGCTGGGAGGAGAGGAAATTGAGAATGTGGATGCCTTCACGTACCTTGGAAGCAAGATAACATCAGATGGCAAATCGTATACCGAAATCTGGAGCCGTATAAACCAAGCGAAGACGGCTTTCAACAAGAAACATGCCCTTCTCACCTCCAATAGTACGACCATTCAACTTCGAAAAAGACTGATTGAGACCTTTGTGTGGAGTGTGCTTCTTTATGGAAGTGAGACTTGGACCATAGGAGGAAGAGGGCAAAAGAGGATCGACGCGTTTGAAATGTGGTGCCACCGACGGATGCTCAAGATTCCATGGACGGAGAGGGTCACGAACGAGGAGGTTCTCAGGAGAGCGGAAGAAGAGAAGCTGTGTCTCATGGGCATCGTGCGCAGAAGGAGGAACATCTGGATTGGACACTTGATGAGGCACGGGGGGTTCCTGGGAACGGTATTGGAGGGAGCTGTGGAGGGTGCAAGCGCTAGAGGCAGACCAAGGAGGGAGTATCTGGACCAGGTGATGGAGGACGTTGGATGCGGGAGCTATAGGGAAATGAAGAGACTCGCAGAAGATCGCGAAGCATGGAGGACTGCCGTCACCAACCAATCTAACGATTGATTAACCTAAGAAGAAGAAGAAAAGAAAAGTGTTATAGGACACTTTCTTACGCCATTAACGCCCATAACTATTTTTGTTCGAATTTTTGTTTGAAATTTCGTATGATAGTTCTAGGCAGTTCCTAGAAGATGGGAAAAATACAAAATAAATTCTTACAGCATTTCCATTCCGCAAAAATCATGTTCAATTTTGGTCCCATATGGGACCACTGGGCGCTTACGCACCCGTGTTTTCCACGAAGGGTAATAATATCAAACACTATGATAGATAACTTCAAAATTTTTATTGAATAGCCAAAATTGTTATATATTGCGACTTAAAACGTTATTGCAGAATTCAATAACACCAAAATACCAATGTTGTCACTAACTATGAAAAATAAAGTTCTCTTGAATCGAGTCTCATAGGCTTTGAAAAATTATAACACAAAAAAATTCAGCTCAAATTCAAGTCAATAAAATTTAAACCCCAGTTGATATAAGAACTAAAAATATTACTGTTTGTGATATTCTATGAAGCATTCCACACATATTCCGATACCGCATTTTGCACACATACTGCGGGTACGAGAAGTACACGGCTCCCAAGCGCATCTCAGTCTCCTGTCATCTGGCGTCTTCTGTACAAAATGACCGACATTATCAAATCTGGTTCGCACAGATACTCGGGTTCTTGTTGGTCCAACAGGTCCAGGACGAATTCTTGGTGTGGCGTGCGTTGTCAGGTATCCGATGGCAAGCTGGCGGCATATCCACATATCCACGCATTTTGGATTAAAGCATCAATAAGCCATGTAACAATTGGCCAATAGAATTTTTTACTCCTCAGTCCGATTCTGTAACAGTTGATGTTGGCGTACATCAAATCAGTACCCCCCATGCCTATATTGTACATTGTACTATTCCCTTTAGTCAATCTTGCCCGCTTCCATTTGTCTGCGGGTGAAATATTGGCATCAATAGGACTGTTACCTGATGGAGGAGAAGGTGGTGTGCATTTTTCAACAGTGGGGACATCATTATTTGAAAACGATTCCAAATCATTAGATGAAATAGTCCGGAAATTGTCAAAAACTACCTCGGCTGGAGCAAGCAGCTGTCTCCCGGAAAGGTGTCGAATATCTCCAAGGTCGTCCTCATCACCAGATTCTTCATCTGTTTGGGCTTGAGGTGTGGGAGGTTCCACATAGATTGAATGAGGTTGCATGTGATCAGTAATTCCGTCTTGGAGAATATCCACAGCATCCTGGAGCGAGATACCTGGCCTGCAAAAACAAGGGTGTGTTAGTGCCCAGTGGTCCCGAACGGGATCACTAACTTTTTTGTTGATTTATGGGTACCTAAAATTGGTAATGAGACTGGAAAGGCATATGAATCGATGCTAGTATAGCTCAAGAATATGAAACAAGTATGGAACCATTCAAATTAACAGGTACGTGGTACTTACTTCAATAATTGTTGAAGGGCCTCCAAATCAAAAACTTCCTCCATCCTGAATGCACTCGAAGGAAGACAAAAGCAGACTGAAGGCCGGGGGGCCGATTGCCAGAGTTGCTGACAGATTCAAAGAACATGTCTGGACCGGATAAAACATGCACGGATGAACGAGGTAAAGCTGGGAAATTCATAAACGGACCTATTTTGTACATCCCAAACGGGACCACTGGGGGTTGGTTATTAGTTGTACAAACGACTCCCGGAGTTTTGAAACGACACCCTGAAGACGCCGAAAGAAACTCCGTCATCTACCGACACAAACTCCGTCGTCTACCGTTAAAACTCACCAGTTCTGCCTGAAGACGATCTCCCTCATGACGACGTCTGCCCCCTTCATGTAGAACGTGATTTCCTTCGTCGAGTCGTTCCTCACGATGATTCCCATCCGTTTGGTCTCGCTCGTGAACGGAAAGAGCTGGAGGATCGAGAAGGAGATCACGTCTCCCTGAGGCGTCCGCAACTGCCCGAACAAAAACGAACCAAAAACACAAAAAAAAAAAATAAGTAAAACTGCGCATTTTGGCTCGAGGGAGTAGTTTTTGTGTAGATTGGTGTTCTACGTAGATTTTTTTAAAAATAATTCATTTCCAAAAATTGACAGGAGTAAAGTTATCATGGAAATTCCGACATCACTTGGACGCATGCCCGAGTGTGAGGTCGGAGTCAAGGTACTAGTTTCACAAGCAAAAAAATGTATAGTCATGCAGCATGGCCATAAGAGCGAATTTTCGAAGAAATAACGGGTTTTATGTAAAATTTCTCATCAACCACGTTTCTTCATCTTCAAAGTGCTCCAGTTTGAGAACGGAATAAGATATCGCAATTTTGACTCAACCATCATATTCAGCGTGTGAAAACCTTTAAAATGAGGTGTCACTTGTTAGACTTTCATTTTTTGGGTGACCCCCTCCCCCCACAACCCCAAAACCCCCACACATTTCAACTCCAAAAAATCCCCCCAAAAATAAGGTTTGCCATTTTGTGAATTTTTTTTTACTCAAAAAGGATCCACTTTACAAAAACATTGTACAGAATAAAAAGTTCCTAAAATTAGTTAAGGAATACGTATGAATTTTCTCAGATTTTTTCTGAACATTTAAAATCTCCTGAACATTCAATGTTCAGAAAAAATTCTGAAAAAAATGCATACGTATTCCTTGACTACTTTTAAGAACTTTTTATTCCATAAAGCTTTTTGGTAAAGTTGATCCTTTATGAGTAGAAAAATTCACAAAATTGTAAACCTCATTTTTCCGGGATTTTTTTAACTCAAAAAGTATTAGCTTAACGGGAAAATGTTAAAGAACAACACATTCTTAGAATCAGCTGAGAAAAACGTGTGATTTTTTTCAGAGTTTTTCGAGAATTTGTATTTGATTTAACCTTGGAACGACCTTGATGAGGTCAAACCGACCCCGGATTTGGAGACATCAAAAACATAAAGATAATATATTATAGGTATATAGTTCTTCTATGGAGAAATACAACAAATAATAGTGTAGTCAACGCTACAACGGGTACCTGCATCATGTGGCGGTCCCTCCTGACGAGAGCGAGACCGACGCTGTCGACCCAAGAGACGAGAGCGATCTCGTCGGGGCTGCTTGCTTGGTATGAAACTCCGCCGGACTTCCTGAAAACGACGATATTTTACATTTGGGAACAGGAGGTAGAGGTAGAGATGAAGCTGGGGGTGAACATGGAGCTAGAGCTGGAACTAGGGCAGGGTGGATCCATGGATACTTCACCAATGGCTCGCCAGACTCACTCCACACCTTCCTTGCTTTGGGAAAGATCCACACTCTCTTCACCACTGTCTTGCTCTGGTACAGACCCAGACCTGCCTCATGCCTTCCGTGCTCTGGTACAGATTCTGACTTGCCTCAGGCCTTCCTTGCTCTGGTACAGACCCAGACCTGCCTCAGGCCTTCCTTGCTCTGGCATAGATCCAAACTCTCCGCACTACTGCCTGGCTCTGGTACAGACCCAGACATGCCTCAGGCCTTCCTTGCTCTGGTACAGACCCAGACCTGCCTCAGGCCTTCCTTGCTCTGGCATAGATCCAAACTCTCCGCACTACTGCCTGGCTCTGGTACAGACCCAGACATGCCTCAGGCCTTCCTTGCTCTGGTACAGACCCTGATTCGCCTCAGGCCTTCCTTGCTCTGGTACAGATCCAAACTCTCCACACTACTGCCTTGCTCTGGTACAGACCCAGACCTGCCTCAGGCCTTCCTTGCTCTGGTACAGATTCTGACTTGCCTCAGGCTTTCCTTGCTCTGGTACAGATCCACACCCTCTTCACCACTGTCTTGCTCTGGTACAGACCCTGACTTGCCTCAGGGCTTCCTTGCTCTGGTACAGACCCTGATTTGCCTCAGGCCTTCCTTTCTCTGGTACAGATCCAAACTCTCCTCACCACAGCCCTGCTCTGGTACAGACCCTGACCAGCCTTAGGCCTTCCATGCTCTGGTACAGATTCTGGCTTGCCTCAGGCCTTCCTTGCTCTGGTACAGATTCTGACTTGCCTCAGGCCTTACTTGCTCTGGTACAGATTCTAACCTGCCTCAGGCCTGCCTCGCCAATTTTCGGCTAAAACCAGGGAGATAATAAGAGAAAAATGTCTCACCTCGAAGCGAAATACTCGGAGTCGACGGAGCTCTGCCACTGGAGTGGATTGTGGATCGAGTCGGTGTCGTCGACTTCAATGACGGGCGTCACGTTGTGGCAGACGGCCAGAGCCACAACTGCGTCCTGAAACAAATCAGTGCCAAATCAGCAACAATCAGTGAGAAAACATGAGGAAATCGTGTAATTGATGTTGGACGCTGTACTGATCTGATGAATGGTTGGTTTGAACTGGTAATCGAATGGGTACCTGCCCCAGAGGCATCGTTTGCCTCGTCATTTTGAATAAGTCTGGATTCCAACACAAATTTGAGGATGTCGGCCTCGCCCATTGTTTTGGTTGTTACGGTCATTGAAATCGATAGCAACAAAAGTGTACAGGTTAGCGATTCTACGCACAATTTAAGGATATCTGCATTGATCTGAAGCCGCTCATGACTTGCCTCAATCCTACCTCACCCTCCTTGCTCTGAACCAGATCCAAATCCGCTTTTCCTGATACTACAATGTTAAAACAGTTCGAATACTCACCACAAGAGTGTGCTGCCCTTCCACCCTCACCACCGGGTCTGTAGAAGACGAACCGAAATGCTCCTTCAGCTCGTTGCACTGAAAAATCACCAATTTCAATGTTAAAAACACACTTCATCTTCCTTTTGCAGCGTCTCGACTCGTTGAAACACTTTAAAAAACAAAACTCACGATTAAGTCATCGTCGACAGAAAAGGTCCGATCGGCTCCCATGAGGAGCTTCTTGAAGTTCATCGAGTTCTTCGTGAGGGTCCCCGTCTTGTCTGAGAGGAGGTACGAGATCCTGCCGAGCTCTTCGGGTATCGTCGTGCATCTGTCAAAACGAAAACGAAACAAGGGAGCGATTGAAATGAAAGGATAAGATTTGGATGGACGAGGTCTGTCCAGGACAAACAAGTGCTGGATGTTGTTGTGACTGGCCTCGTGTGAATACCACTGACTTCCAGTGACATGCTATCTATTTTACTGAATTACTCAGTAAACATAGTCAATGGCAGATGGTTTTTTTGGCTCTGCTGAAAAGTCGCCCAAATGACGATGTGGGAAGTTGCCGTGAGACCCTCGATTAATCGATTATTATTGATGATTAATACATCTGGATTTCGAAAGCATTTTTTAAGCATACTAGAATGCATCAAATCCTGATGTAATAATGTTAGTCAGTAATAATGTCGATTAATCAGTAATCATAATCAATTAGTAAAAATAATCGGCAGCTAAAAATCGATTATCCGATTAATCGATTATTTATTCGCATCTGTACCTCACGACACATCCAGGCATCTCTTGGTCGCGGCTCATCTGCCACGAGTAGAAGACTTTGGCGAAGTCCAAATTCACCCTCAACGACAGCGGGATGATGTACGAGAACAACAACAGGAACCTGAAAAAGCGTTTAAAAACAAGTGTAAAAACTTGAGAAACGACAGAAGAAAACGTCAAAACTTGAAAACGACGAGAAAATTCTCTTCAAAACTTGAAAACGACGAGAAAATTCTCTTCAAAACTTGAAAACGACGAGAAAATTCTCTTCAAAAATTGAAAACGACGAGAAAATTCTCTTCAAAACTTGAAAACGACGAGAAAATTCTCTTCAAAACTTGAAAACGACGAGAAAGTTCTCTTCAAAACTTGAAAACGACGAGAACATTCTCTTCAAAACTTGAAAACGACGAGAAAATTTTCTTCAAAACTTGAAAACAACGAGAACATTCTCTTCAAAACTTGAAAACGACGAGAACATTCTCTTCAAAACTTGAAAACGACGAGAAAATTTTCTTCAAAACTTGAAAACGACGAGAACATTCTCTTCAAAACTTGAAAACGACGAGAACATTCTCTTCAAAACTTGAAAACGACGAGAAAATTCTCTTCAAAACCTGAAAACGACGAGAAGTTTGTCTTCAAAACTTGAAAACGATGAGAAAATTCTCTTCAAAACTTGAAAACGACGAGAAAATTATCTTCAAAACTTGAAAACGACGAGAAAATTCTCTTCAAAACTTGAAAACGACGAGAAAATTCTCTTCAAAACTTGTAAACTACGAGAAAATTCTCTTCAAAACTTGAAAACGACGAGAACATTCTCTTCAAAACTTGGAAACGACGACGATAGTAAAGGCATATGAAAATGTCAGAATCAATCAATAACATTTATTGATTGATTCTGGTATTTCAATTTTGGTTCAAATTTTTTCAACAGCAAAAGAGGTTATTTACCGGAACATGTAAACTCCTCCGTAGAACGGGCCGTTGAACCCTTTGAGGCACATCATGATCAGAGCGAGCCCAAAAACCGCTACGAACAGAACCTGAAAACAATATAATATTTAACACTTTAATATTTAACTGAAAACCTTTGAAAAAACATTTAGTGGCGGAAAAATTTCGAAAAAAAATCCAGTCATGCAGCATGACTATAAGAGCGAATTATAGAAGAAATAACTAACGACCACGTTTCTTCATCTTCAAAGTGGTACAGTTTGAGAACGGAATAAGATATCGCCATTCTGAAGTCACCACCGTTTTCAGTATGACAAAACCTTTAAAATGAGGTGTCACTTGTCAGAATGTTTCATTTTGGGAATTAATTGGTGAACCCCCCCTCCTAAGAAGGTCCTCTTGCATGAAATGGTGTTTGAAACGTCGAAATCGATCGAGCCGTTCGGCCACCATCGTCAGATAAGTAGGCAATTTCTACCAAAGTCGCTGAAAAGTTGACAACTTTCAACTTCTAACGCCTGTAGGTTGAAAATGACTGCTCCAATTGAAAAATGTCTCAGGACTAAAGTTGTTGGAAATTCAATTCTGAATCAGACGCTTTTTCACATTTGAAATTTGCTTACTCCAGTGATAAGGTACGAATTTTAAACCAAAAAGTAGCGCCAAATTTCATATAAGGCAGGCCAACACAGGAAACTTCGTCTGAAGTCAAAACTGTTCACTTTCTACCCCTTTTTTCCATGTAAAATTAAATGCAATCAACTCAGTTTGAACTCAAAAAATCAATTGGCCAAGATCTGATTAGGTAGGTAACTGTAGTATCCAATCGATCATTAATCGGTAAAAATTGAACATCTTTGACGAGCGATTAAGACTCAACGGCTCAACCGATTTCAATGTTTGAAACGCCGTTCGACGCAGAATTTGATGATATTTAAAACATAAGCGAGTGGCATTGTCTGTAGGATGCGTACTTTTCGAGTTACACGCAAAATAGTGAAAAACGTCTGTAAATTTTGCGTTATTTTTTCAAGTATTTTTGAATTTTCATGGCATGCTCTTACAGGAGTTTGAACGGTTTTTTAGGACTATTTAAGTCGGTACCTTGGTCAAAGTGTTGATTTCACGGTCGAGAAGACCGTTTTTCGAGCGGGGCTGCGAGTTGTTCATGCACGAACGCGTTTCTTTGCCCGTGTAGACGACGAGGCCGAGGGCTGTACCTAGAGAAACGAGTAAAAAATATTAATGAAATATATACACCGAAAAACGGACACATTTTAGTAGAAAATATCGTCTGTTCCTAGTGGTTATTTCATGAAAATTGGCAACACTGTCTGCCGTTCTACAGAGCGGAGGGAACCCTAGTTTCCACACATCTCTACGTACCTCAACAAAATAGAAAACAATTTAAAAAAAAAGTGTAAACCTATTTTAACCGTTAAATGGCGGCGAGGGACGTCGTTCCACTCATTGAATCGTCTCTTCACACAGGACAGTCATTTTTGAAAGAAGTTTTGTTGTTCAGGGTATGGACACAGTAGTGGTTATTTCATGAAAATTGGCAACACTGTCTGCCGTTCTACAGAGCAGAGGGAACCCTAGTTTCCACACATCTCTAAGTACCTCAACAAAATAGAAAAATTTTTTTAAAAAAGTTTAAACCTATTTTAACCGTTAAATGGCGACGAGGGACGTCGTTCTACTCGTCGAATCGTCTCTTCCTAGCTCTTCTTTTTTCAAGAAAATTGGCAACACTGTCTACTGTTCTAATGAGCGGAGTGAACCCCAGTTTGCACACATCTCTAAGTACCTCTACAAAATAGAAAATTTAAAAAAAAAACTTTTAAACCTATTTTAACCGTTATTTGGCGACGAGGGACGTCGTTCTACTCGTCGAATCGTCTCTTCCTAGCTTTTCTTTTTTCAATAAACCTGGCAACACTGTCAGCTGTTCCATGGGAGCACTGTGAACTCCAGTTTCCACACCCCTCTACGTACCTCTAAAAAATGTAAAAAAAAAAATATTTAAACCTATTTTAACCGTAATATGGCGACGAGGGACGTCGTTCTACTCGTCGAATCGTCTCTTCCTAGCTCTTCTTTTTTCAAGAAAATTGGCAACACTGTCTACTGTTCTAATGAGCGGAGTGAACCCCAGTTTCCACACATCTCTAAGTACCTCAACAAAATAGAATTTAAAAAAAAAACGTTTAAACCTATTTAATCCGTTATATGGCGACGAGGGACGTCGTTCTACTCGTCGAATCGTCTCTTCCTAGCTCTTCTTTTTTCAAGAAAATTGGCAACACTGTCTACTGTTCTAATGAGCGGAGTGAACCCCAGTTTCCACACATCTCTAAGTACCTCTACAAAATAGAATTTTTTTAAAAAAACGTTTAAACCTATTTAATCCGTTATATGGCGACGAGGGGCGTCGTTCTACTCATCATATCGTCTCTTCCTAGCTCTTCTTTTTTCAAGAAAATTGGCAACACTGTCTGCTGTTCTACGGAGCGGAGTGAACCCCAGTTTCCACACATCTCTAAGTACCTCTTCAAAATAGAAAAAATTAAAAAAAAAAAAAAAAACGTTTAAACCTATTTTAACCGTTATATGGCGACGAGGGACGTCGTTCTACTCGTCGAATCGTCTCTTCCTAGCTCTTCTTTTTTCAAGAAAATTGGCAACACTGTCTACTGTTCTAATGAGCGGAGTGAACCACAGTTTCCACACATCTCTAAGTACCTCTACAAAATAGAAAATTTGTTTAAAAACGTTTAAACCTATTTTAACCGTTATATGGCGACGAGGGACGTCGTTCTACTCGTCGAATCGTCTCTTCCTAGCTTTTCTTTTTTCAATAAACCTGGCAACACTGTCTGCTGTTCCATGGGAGCACTGTGAACCCCAGTTTCCACACCCCTCTACGTACCTCTAAAAAAATAGACATATAAAGGAATTCAACGGGATTATGGTGGTGGCACTGCTCCAGGAGCGGCCATCTTTGTTAACCCGGGGCTTTTGGGCTGAAAATGCGACTAGTAGTTGATAGTGTTTTAGTCGCTGTTGCGTTGAACAGATTGGATACGAGGGAAGAGGTAACTCACCAGCGGCAAGGACGGTGTTGGCCCACAGCGTGTACTGAATGCTGAGGCCCATTGGCTCGTCAAGCTTCTCAGTAGTGAAATTCCCGATGAAGCTGTGGATGTCTTTGTCGGGCTTCTCGACGAATACGGAGAACTCCTGTAAGGAAAGACAAGGGAAAGAGGTGACTTAAACAGGAAACAAATCTGTACAAGTTGTGCAAATTAGATGGTAGGTGTTGCAGTGTTGAGGTGGGACTGGGGAGAAGGTGGTGGCAGGTCAAGCAAGTCTGGGAAATGCTGGAGAGAGAGGCTGCATCTCTGGTTTCTCGGGCATCCACAGTCCTATTGACTTACCAGTTTGTCAGCTATTGGAGCTGTCAAACTGTTGAGTCAATTGGATCAACCCTTTCAACCCATTTCCTCCTCCAGTTAGCCACCAACGGACTGTTGATGCCAATTGGACTGTCGATCCCCAGGAAACCTGAGATGAAACCTCCCTCTCCAGCATTTCCCAGGCTCGCCACTACCTGTCACAACCGTCCTGTTCTCATCTCCTGAGCTCCTGAGATCAAGTGACTTGAGTCTGCGGGTTCTGTAGCTCAATCTCCAACAGCCAACAAAGTGAGTAGTCAGTAGGACTGTGGATGCCCAGGAAACCAGAGGTGGAACCTCAAAAGTGAGAATGGCTGAATTTATAAATAGTGCGGGCCTGGATGGATACAAATCTTTTGCGAATTAATTTTAGCAAGACAGTCGTATTGAGATTTTCTGCCTCAGGTAGGGTTAATATTTCAAACCATCGTTTGAAATTACACGACTACAAGTGTGGAGGACTTTCTGAGTGTTCTTGTGATACGATCCCTTTTTCGGAGCACTGTAGATATTTGGGGGTTGTGATAGACCAACATTTAAATTATAGGAAACATATAGATTTACTTATCAAAAGATTGAGAAAGCTATTTTATGTTTTTAAAATTATAAGAGGTTTTGCTGATATAAGTTTGTTAAAAATGGTTTATTTTGGATTATGTAATTCATTAATTAGATATGGTATAATAGCATGGGGAAGTGCTTGTAAAAGTGCTCTTCGCCCGTTACAAATTGTTCAAAATACCATATTACGTATAATTGTAAATAGATTTTCCAGGAGTAATACAGCTCTACTCTATAAAGAATTGGGTTTCCTGAGAATTTCTGATATTTTTAGGAAAGAATCTTGTGTGCAGGTATTCAAGACAGGAATTGATTCCAATAATGTATCAAAGCTTGAGTCGACTCGAATGGCAGACAGGTCAAATATTAGGTTATCTAAAGTAAATATCGAAATTTTTAGGAGAAACTCTTATGTTGTGGCTCTCTATTTCTTTTATAATCATGGGATTGATGTTCGGCAGTTTAATAATGTTAATCATTTAAAAAAATATGTACTTGATCAAATAGTAGATGCTCAGGAATGATGTTAATTTCTTTTTTGTATAGATAGTATTTTTTTAATATTTTTATTCTGTTTTTGATTGTATTTTGTTCGGCAGCTTGAAGAGTAGCGACTCCACAGGGGGATACAAATTCTTTGAATTTAGTCCTCTGTGGGCACAACTGTCAATTTCTAATTAGATTGCTTCATTTTGTCTGTTTCTTGTATGTTTGTGCCAATAAATAAATAAATAAATAAAAATAAATAAATAAATAAAGTGGCGGCTGGTACCATTTGACGCAGAATTTATCAGGGAAGGTTTGTGAAACACTCGCCTTTAAATCTGTCTACCCGCTGGAACGCTATGAATGAAATACTACTAAAAAACGTGTAATAATCTGTCTGTCTTTTTGTTTGTCTCCCCAGCATTTTCCCGACTTTCTCCTCCTTCCACCGCCTTCTCTTTAAGCCCTCTTTAACTCTGCCAGCCAATCAGTTCAACTCCTTTTGAGACGGCTTGTACTTTGACAGCCAGGCATAAGCATATTGTTAGGTAGGTAACTAGGTTGTTAAAAACCTCTAGTCTCACGTTAACTATGATTGTTGCATCATCTTTCCTAACAATGTCCACATTCTCTCTCCATATACCAACTCGTACTTCTTACCCTTTCATAGAGAGCAGAGTCAAATTCGAGGATCTGAGTGGCCGGAATGGCAACTCTGCATTTCCAGTCGGTCTCTCCGTCGAGCTGGTCCGTCCGAACGAAACAGGTCCCCGTCTTGTCGGTCGTCCTGAGGAGAACGAGGTCGGCGGGGACGCGCTGGTCTTTCTCTATGTAGATCTGCAATAGATCACACAAACGTATTACACTCTGCTGAACACTTGTGGATAGTTTTGTGTAGATCCTCCAACTGTCTAAAATACTGTACTTGATCAACAAATACACACACACCTTCACTCTGAGTAGATCAGTGTTCTGTACGAATAACTGTTCCTTATAGATCCCCCTGCTGCCTAGATCACAGTTCTTTGTACAACCACCTGTGTAGATCACTGTTATGAGTGGGTATCACTGCTGCGTGGATCACTGTTATATCCGACACCACCATCCTCGTCGCCAAATGTTAGTTTTAAGTACTCGTAGATACTAATGTGAATATCAGAAACACAATACACGTGAGAAACGTGAATATTGGTTGACAGTAACTGTACGTCGGGTCATAACGTCCTTCGCAATACCACAATAACTTCCCGTTTCGTTCACAACGAACGGATTTTGGATTGGAAGGCTGAAGATTTGGTTTACCAGAATGTTTACCGCATGTTTCATCATCAGTTCCGTACCTTACGTCAATATTTCTCAACCCCTGAGAAATACTCGTATTTACTTATACAGGGTGTCCCAGTTAAGATGATCCAAACTTCAGGGTTCAATTCTACGATCGATTTCCGACAAAAAATGTCTCTTAGCAATTTTTCGAAAAACGCTTTGTTTTTTGATTTATTCCACTTTCAAGATTCTTTAGTTTCTTTCGACATTTTTTCAGTAATATGGCTATAACTCCCTTAAATATTGACTTGAAGTTGAAAAAAGGGGTACCATTGGAAAGAGCATTAAATTTCCTATAAGATGATGCCCCACTCATGTTTCCAAACTGGGAGTTGGTTTGTTTTTTTCGAGCCCAAACTTGAAATTTTGTTTTCCCCTCATAAGTGATGCGAATTTCACTAAGGATTTTCAGCTAAATCGTAGGGAGCAAAATCGATGCAGACCAAAGGAAAAACATCTTCAGATTCTTAGTTTTCCAACGATATATCATTTTTTGTGTTTACCATAGTTATTTGAGGAGAAAATGGCATCTGAATGCGAAAATCGTGAAATTTGAGAAGGATTCTGCACGCTACATGTCCCCCCCTCCTCATGCTAATAACAAGAGAAGTTGACTTCATTCTACTCGCTGAATCGAATAGTGACTATTCGATTAAGCCCACAAACCACTTTGGTAACCAAATAGTGACACAACCAAATAGTAACACGATTAGATTAGATTGGGTAACCAAATAGTGACACGATTAGAGAGTTCCTAAGACGACTGTTGCTTACGGTGACCGTTAACAGGCAACGCCGTTAAGGGCGACCAAATTCGAAAGCTACCTCGTCATGAACTTTAGCTCGCTAACGGCGATTGACTTCGCGTGTCACAGCATGACTAAAAGATTGAGTGGAGGGGGTGGTAGATCCGTTATTTCCCAGTATTCCTATGTCATAGTGACACTATTACACCATTACTGACACTGGGAAATAACGGGTCTACCACCCCCTCCACTCAATCTTTTCGTCATGCTGTGACACGCGAAGTCAATCGCCGTTAGCGAGCTAAAGTTCATGACGAGGTAGCTTTCGAATTTGGTCGCCCTTAACGGCGTTGCCTGTTAACGGTCACCGTAAGCAAGTCGTCTTCGGAACTCTCTAATCGCCGTTTGCTGAAGAATAATCGACTCACCAAATCGCCGACTGTTATTTGTGACGAGGGTATCAATTCGGTCGAGATCATCCCGTCGGGCCGCTTGACGAGCCGCTGGTACTTCTGCCCGTTGACTTCTTTGTCGCGTTTCCAACGTCGCACGTCGTCCGAGACTTCACGGACGATCGTCAACGTCACTACGAAACCCTGCAAAAAAACAAATATAGAGTTGAAAAAACACGACAGACGAAACAGAGACCCCAATATGTGATCCGATTCCCCATCTGTCTAGATCACTGTTGTTATAAATTAGTAGGTACTTATTGTTAGAAATGTATAAATATAATATAGAATCGCATATTGAAGTGATTTCACAATAATTTGACGTATCGAGGGTCTCACGGCAACTTCCCACATCGTCATTTGGGCGAAAACCCAGTACATTTCAGCAGTCAGGGAAACCAGTGTCGCAAAATGTAAAGTTTTATGATTGCTTCAAATGTGGGTATACCCATGCTAAAGGTAAATGCCCGGCTTTTGGAAAAAGAAATTAAATGTTAAATATTTTATTTCTTTTTACAGGAAGAACATTCCCGGAGTGTTGGGGCGTGCTCCGGGAAGCTATGGCCATGGGGAATTTGCCTTTGACACTAAATATATTGGTTTGTAACTGGTCTGTTTAATTGAGTGAGTGTTGCTGCAATGGTAGAATCTGAATTGTCTGTTTCTACTCGGAATGGGACATTATTAACAATGTCGATGTGTGAGAGAGGAATCCCCCACTGCTTTCTTCATCTCTTCGAAAGCCTCCAGTGCCTCAACTGAGAGTGGAAATGTGCTGTTTACCAAACACGCGTATCTGACCGAGTTTTGTGCCGACGATGTAGGCTCTTGTTTTCACCAAAACACCACTGTGTTTTCACTTGGTTTAACAATGTCCTACCGACTGCGCCAGAAATGTCTTTGGACTCGGAGAGTTAGTTTTAAAAAAGTGTAATTGTCAAATTACTCTGACATTTAGAAACGACGTAATACACTTGTACGGAAAATGATATGGTACAGGAACTGTACCACACGATGTGAGAGTTGTACTGAAATAAATCGAGAGCTATCCAACGAGTGGTGAACGATTTTTGTACGATGATAACTGGCGAAGATAAAGTTCCGTAGCAACGAATCGGTTGTAAGCGAAAATCATAAGAAAAATCAAACTGTAAAGTACCTACCTAATTCCAATAACGAACAACTTCACTTCTGATGGTCATAATCATCATTGTGGCGACTTGGGACAAATTTCGTTAGCAAATTTCGTGACGATTTTTTTTTTATGTGCCATATGAATACTGTTGTTTTGAGTGCTGCCCTAAGAAGTCACTCATGACTAGCATGAAATCATCTGCTGGAACATCATTAATGAAAAACTCTCAAAAGACTGTTCAGCAATCTACGGTGAAAATGTAGATTGTGGCCGTTTCCGAAACCTTTCTCAAGGAGGATTTGAATTCGGATGCTTTGAACTGCATGACCAAGCGTTCACTGTTGGGTGACTGGAGTGTTGATATGTTGTCAGAAACAACTGACAAGTCATTTTCGGTTAATCAGATTAAAATGCACAATTTACATCTCGTACGTACAGGTCCTGCTCACCAAGTGCAGATGCATAAATAGTCAAACTGTTCTTCAAAGATCCCTCTTGGAGAAGATCGCTATTCTTTATAAAACGCTATTTTTGTGTAGATCGCTTTACTGTCTAGATCACTCTCCTGTTCGGAATCCGACCGACTTTTAAACCTCAACAGACACGTTCGGACCCGACCGTAGATCACCAAGACTTAGATCCGTATATCACCAATCATCAGACTCACCAGAGGACCCCAATACGTGTAGAGGCTGCCGACGACGAGGGCGGGGATCAGCTGTGAGAGGGCCATGATGAGGAAGTAGAAATTCAAGAAGAACTTGAACTGCTCGTACAGAACCTGGAGAAAAAAAAATAAAATAAATCCACAGTCATGCAGCATGGCTATAAGAGCGAATTTTCGAAGAACAAAAATTCCTCATACCTAAATTCTCAAAATGAAACATTCTGACAAGTGACACCTCATTTTAAAGGTTTTTTAATGCTGAACACGATGGCGAAATCAGAATTGCGATATCTCATTCCGTCCTCAAACTAGAGCACTTTGAACATAAGAAACGTGGTTGATACTTCAGATGTTCTTCATGTTAAATCTGATGACAGAATGCGATATCGCAATTTTTTTCTCGATGTATTTGAGTTGTCAATTGCACTTCTTGAAGGTCCATTCGAACTCAAATAAACACCTCGATTCGATATGAAGTCGACTTTTTTGTTCTTCTCGACGTATTTGAGTTGACGATAATTGTTAAAAGAGACGGGTACAGAATAGCACAGGTCCCCACACACTCCCCTGCGCGAATTCCCCTTCGAGACGACACGGAGTTAATTGTGAGTTTGTTCCTGTTCATTTGGTTCATTAAAAACGTCAGGAATTAGGCGCAAAACGTCCACTTCCTGTACAAAATGTACCTAATCGTCGCATTTGCGGTGCTCACCTGAAGAAATTGTGTCCAGACCGCTGATTTCTTGCCAGGATATGACCAGCAATTTTTCATAATCCAGTGCCTTGATTTAGTTCCTAGAGAACGATTTTCTCTCCCAATTTTCCAACCCTCTATGTGGGTGATTTTGGTTTCAATTGTTTGTTTTTGTTATGAATAAGTTTTTACTTCATGGTGATGAGTTCCTTTTCGTTTTGAATAAGTTTGCTTCATGGTTCGTTTTATTGAATTGCCTTTTATATATAAATATGTACCAATGTTTTTGAACTTATCTTGTCAAAAAATGTGATGTGTTGTGATATGTAGTCAAGATGTATAGAAGGTACAGGAATTATTCTAGTTTTGAAAAGACTGAAGAAATTGTTTTAGTTTTGATAAATTGCGTTACTCATTTTCTGGCAACGTTCCAGAATAACTGTTGGTTATTAGCTTGTCTTGATTTTTTCCCATTCACCCTAACGTCCATATATATAAAAAAAGGAGAGTTCCTAAGACGACTGTTGCTTACGGTGACCGTTAACAGGCAACGCCGTTAAGGGCGACCAAATTCGAAAGCTACCTCGTCATGAACTTTAGCTCGCTAACGGCGATTGACTTCGCGTGTCACAGCATGACTAAAAGATTGAGTGGAGGGGGTGGTAGATCCGTTATTTCCCAGTATTCCTATGTCATAGTGACACTATTACACCATTACTGACACTGGGAAATAACGGATCTACCACCCCCTCCACTCAATCTTGTGGTCATGCTGTGATACGCGAAGTCAATCGCCGTTAGCGAGCTAAAGTTCATGACGTGGTAGCTTTCGAATTTGGTCGCCCTTAACGGCGTTGCCTGTTAACGGTCACCGTAAGCAAGTCGTCTTCGGAACTCTCTAATGAGTCTTATAATTTGGCGGTATTTGAACAATTAGAAAATTAATCAGTATTCGAGAACATAATGCTCCTAGATTTTGAAATGTTTTTCAAATTTGAAAAAAAAAAAATCTCAGAAACCGCTGACTATTAAGAATGGAGTGTTGACGCATGATTAGAAATCAAATTGGAGGGGGAATAAGTGAAAAAGTAGGGGCGGAGTCAAATTGACACCCTGCTAGGAACGAAAGGGGGTGGATGACCCCTAGGATTCCAGGGTTAAGATGCGTTATGTAATTCCGCTGCCCCTATCTCTTTACTGTCTAGATCACTTTACTTTATAGATCCACCTTCTGTGTAGATCACCGCTTAGTAGTTACCATTGTCACTGTACTTCATCGACCTCCTCTGTCTGGTTCACTGTTCTGTGTCGAGTCCCCCCTTGTGTATAGATAAGTTGAAATAAATCCTGGACACAGCCAGAGCTGCCCTCTTGGATCATGACCTAACCAGCCTTGCAGCAACTCACTTTAGCGACGCCTATACTCAATTTTTCTCCCGACACCCTGGTAGTCAGGATTATCTCCTCCTCGACGCACCAATTGCCCAAAAACGGCTACTAGCCCAAATAAGACTGATGGGATCATACAATGCGGTCCTTAAATTTGGAAAGAAGAGCCTCAAGATCAACCCAAAAGAGACCTGTGAGGACTGCATGCTTGTGACCAACCAGACGCTCTACCACGTCCTCTTTGAGTGTCCGCTGTACGCATATTCAAGAAGCGCCATATGCCCTTACCTTCTCTACCCCGAAATTGCCATCCCCATCATCCGATCCCCCAGTTTGAAAGATCTCGAACGACTCCATCAATTTATAGGCTCAATTATTAAAACACGTAATCTATGTCTGCTCGACTGATCCACCAAGTAAATGCGTCAACAATAAACACAATAAAACAGAATGAACAATAAACAATAACATTAAATGACCAACAATGTAAATATGTGAATGATATATATATCAACGGTGCAGCAAAACTTAAGTGAAATGTGTATAAGCATAAATAACGAGTATTATGTATTATACCACACTCCACATATATCGATGTTGATTAAAACTGTTTAAAATTAATTTTTTAGTCCACAGAAATGATTTTATTTACTATACTTTCTATACTAGCACTTTCTTTTGTTATGATACTTGCATTTTTTGGTTTATTATCTTCGATAATGAACCATTGGAATCGCCCAAAGAAAAAAAAATTTTAACCCCCCCTCAAAATTTGTTGGTTTACGTTTCAAGATACGTAGATTCAGAAAATCGAATAAAAAAAAATCCGTCCGTCCGCCGTACGCCGTCCGCCGTACGCCGTCCGCCGTCCGCGCCACTTTGCCCAGTTAGCGTTGAGCTAAAACTACGAAATTTGGTTTCTGGGTTTGGACCAGCCCCACAATGGTCCTCGAAACTTTTCATAACCCTAGGTCAAGGGGAAGGGGTTCAAAACGAATTTTGAAATTTTGAAAATTCCATATCTCGAAAAATTCATATAGAACGGTATGTTTTTTATTTCATATTTAGATAGAGTTTGTTCCGTAGAATTTTTTAAGACCATCCGCAGCTTTGTACGACCAGCCGTTCGTTCACAATGAGGGCTCAAAGATTGTGCCTCACAACACGATCGTGTATCAAACTGTTGAAATACAGGTCCATTTTCATACTAACAAGCTCTTTGGAACATCATATGGCTTAAGAGATGTCGAGTTTGTTGTTCTGAGGTGCGTTTCGTGCTACGGAAATGAAGGTAATTTCGAATGTTTGTTGGTAGGTACTTCTTTTATAGAAAAATTATTACCGACGTAGTATTAAAAACCCCAGAATTATATCGTATTAATTAATCATAATTAATAATAATTATTATTAATAATAAATACGAATTATTAATACCTAACAATAAATTATAATAATTTTCACTAGGTACTTGATAAAATTGTTAATAATTAGTGATAATTGATAATTATAATTAATCTAACATTTAGGATCTAGACATTTAGACCTAGTGATCTAGACAGAAGGGTGATCTGTACAAAGAGGATAATGAACCGTTGTGTCAAGAATTTGCAGAGTTTTTTACCTTATTTTGTAGGAGCAAAAAGTATGTAATTTACTGTTTGTAACCCACCCTTATGTCAGAAAATGACAAATAAAGGTTATTTTGAACTTGAACTTGAAGTTGAAATAATTCATAAGTTGAAAAAAGAAAAAAAGTCTTTACCAGAGGGAGAAAAGTGAAGACGTTGTACTTCTGGTTCCGAATGACGTTCGGCGGAAACGCCCCTGGCGGCGGCTCGCCGATCTTAATCAGCCGGTTCTTCGCTTCGGTCTTGGGGCAGCACCTCTTCCCAGAGCCGCAAGTTCTGCAAAGTCAATTTGAAACACATTGAGAACAGAAAAGGAGCTCAGAAGGCAATATCTACGACGATACTAAGGATGGGGGGTATCGATACATCGAAAATAACGGTATTAGAACCGAATAAGTCCGTATATAACGTTGGAAAACACAAATTTGGCCTTAGAATGACATTTTTACCACGAGTCCAGTCAATAAAGAATTACAGAGTGCGTTGAAGAGGAGAATTGAACATAAAAGTCCTCGGTTGTAGGGTGGGCGCAAGGGAGGCGGTGTCCTTAAAGGTCCCATTTTTCAGTTTTTCGCTTATATAACGAAAACGGTGTACTTTTCGATATACCATTCGAAATACAAAATTAAAGCTGTTGAAATTATCTACAAATTTGATTCTATACGTTTTGTAACAATTCCCAACCGTTTCCGAGATAGACTCAAAAATCGGCTTTTCACCCCTCGTTTTTTGTCAAACATCGCTCTGCTCCTTTGAAACCGCTTATTTGAGAAGAAAGTGGTGGGAGAAGAAGTTGTAGAGGGTTAAATTACCTTTAAGAATATACGGCTGAATGCCATTTTACCTCGAACAGGTTCTAAGTTAGAGCAATTTCGAGAATTGCGTCAAATTTCCTCCTGTAATTCCTTGAAAATCCTTCAATTCACGGCTGAACCAACAAGCCAGGACTTTTAGTATGTTCAATACCTAGTAGCAATGAACACATTTGCGAAGGAATACGGATTGTCCTCTTCAACGCAATCCATCTCTTCACTGTGTTAGGTTTCCGACTTTTTGTGGTTTAAATTTCACATCTCAGCACTGGATTGAGCGAATTTCAAATTTGAAAAAGCATCTGATTCAGAATTGAATTTCCTACAACGTTAGTTCAGTGACGTTTTTCAATCGGAGCAGTCATTTCCAAGCTACAGGCGTTAGAAGTGGAGGAGTGTCAACTTTTCAGCGACTTTGGTAAAAATCCTTCTGTTACCTATTTGTCAACAGTAGCGATTAATTAGTAGCGGCCAGCGGCTCGACGAGTCAGTCTGGGGTACATCACAGCACCGAGACGCTATTTCGGCGGGTGTTATCATTGATGCAACAGAATATCAACCGCTATTTACAGAGGTCGGAAAGTTCGGGAAGTCCGAACGGAACACCCCCGAAAACCGCACCTATAAAAAGGCCAAGAAGCTCCCCAGAAATAATTTCTGGTCGCGAAAAGAAGGCGAACGTCATGTCTGCATCCCAAACCTCGCGTTCGGATCAAGCGCTATTAGCTTCCATTAGCAAAATGATGGATGAAAAGTTGGCAAATCTCCCTACGAAAAAAGACTTCGAGGATCTGCACGCTGATATTCGCGGCCTACAGGAGGAAAACAAGCAGCTCAAAGACACGATAGGACGTTTGAGGGAGGCTGCCCTGGAAAGAGATCAGCGAATTGATTATCTAGAAGTACATGCTAGGCGAAATAATCTTTTATTAAGGGGGCTGAAATTCCAACAATCAGACAATCTGCGTGAAGTGGCAAAAAGATTTTTCACTGAAGTACTTGCTGCACCAGAGAATTTGGAGGTGGAGTCAGCTCGTATTGTCGGCAGCAGGGGTGTTGATGGGGGAACGCTTTTGGTGGGAATGATGTCCTCATCTGACAAGTGGTCAGTTTTAAACAAGGCAATTCGTTTGAATGGAACGGGCTTCGGAATATCTCAAGACTTCCCTCCGCGAATGAGAAAAAAAATATCAAAGCTCCTTAGAGTACGGGTGGAGTTGCGAAAACGCAGGGGTGACCTGGTGTGCCGCGTGAGAGCGGATAAACTGTTTGTCCAGGATCGCATTTATGTGTGGGATGACGTGACAGGTTTACGCGAACTCAGAGGGGAGTCGAAGGTTTCCCTCATCGCGGGTATTGATTTGACGGATCTACTGAAGAAACTGCAGGAGGAGCATGAAGAGGATCGCGGACAGTGACAAGAACCCGTCAGTCAGGAAGCTGGAGGGATTGCGTCGATATTATTTTAGTTGCACACGGGGAAATTCTTGTTTATAATACTCGGGTCTTGAAAATAAGGGAGAAAATGTGAATTTTTTTTATTTATTTATTTTTTTATTTTGATTTTGTGAAATCTTCTTCTGTATTTATTTTAATAGTGGTGGAAGAAGATACATTTTTGTTTCAAAAATACTTTGAGAATCACACTGTCAATTGGGTAGGGGCAACAAAGTCTCACAGTTTTGGTAGAGCAATTGCTTTAAAGGGTGGTATAATGTTGGGGGTTGAGAAGGGTCGGTCGGTAACTCGGTGTTTGGGATGGTTCAGATGGGGCAAATCCGGGTGGTAGAGTTGAAAAGTTGCAGTAAACATAATAATATTATGTTTTAATATATGATTATATTATTTATTATAACAGTTATAATAAGTTATAACAGTTACAATTAGGTATATTATTGTTTATTGGTACAAACGCCTTTCAACTATTTTCGTGTTCGATGAGGTATCAATTATTTTACTCACATTTTTTCTACCTTTGTGATCGGGCTAATGATTTTTATTTTTACTTTTCCTCCTCTCGATAGAATTTTCGTTCATTTCTTTTTTCCTCTTTTTTTTAATCGTACAAGCCTGTAACTCCGGCGGACGGTAAAATGTTTACCATGCCGTATTGTTTTCGTTCAACGAGAAGAATGTAATAGTAATTTAAGAACTGAAATAAACTTATTTTCTTCTTCTTCTTCTTCTTCTTCTATCTCTTCACTGTGTTAGGTTTCCGACTTTTTGTGGTTTAAATTTCACATCTCAGCACTGGATTGAGCGAATTTCAAATTTGAAAAAGCATCTGATTCAGAATTGAATTTCCTACAACGTTAGTTCAGTGACGTTTTTCAATCGGAGCAGTCATTTCCAAGCTACAGGCGTTAGAAGTGGAGGAGTGTCAACTTTTCAGCGACTTTGGTAAAAATCGCCTACTTATCTGACGATGGTGGCTGAACGGCTCGACCGAATTCGACGTTTCAAACGCCATTCGATGCAAGTGGACCTTCATTCTGCTAACACAAATTTGGCCTTGGAGTGGAATTTTTACCACCTAGAAGTGACACCGCACACAGCAGACATGGCATCTCTTCACTGTGTTGACAGGGAGAGCGGGCTACCTAGCCCGATGTTGTACAGATATATAAATAAAGTTATTCAATTCAATTCAATTCAACTCTACTGCACAGCCCACATGTATCACTACAAAACCGAATTATCATGTACAAGGTACTGATACGTCCGATTTGGACCTATGCTGCCGAAATCTGGGGAACCTGTTCAAAATCTGAATTCAAGAGACTAGAACAACAACGAAACAACATCCTACAAAGACATACCGTTCAAACCCCGCCATTTGTACGGAATGAAACTATTTACAACGATCTACACATTGAATCCCCGCAACAGTACCTAGTAAAGTACTCAATCAGCTTCCATCTACGGAATGAAGGCCACTTCAACCCCCTCGTAAGTGAAAGCTTTCAACCACCCACATCAAGACGTCTCATCAGACCAAGATAAAAAAATTAGCGACAAGATGAAGGATTTTTCAACGTGAAGATGTAAATGAATGCAAAATGAAGGCGCGGAATTCCAGTGGCTTATTAAAACCCGATCACCTAGCCAGCCAGCCCTCTGACGTCATAGGCTCTTACGGCATAGGCTGTGACGTACTAGTTGGCCTCCTGCCAGCCGTCTGACGTCATACGCTCGTGCGTCATAGGCTGTGACGTACTAGTTGGCATCCTGCCAGCTGTCTGACGTCATAGGCTCTTACGGCATAGGCTGTGACGTACTAGTTGGCCTCCTGACAGCCGTCTGACGTCATAGGCTCTTACGGCATAGGCTGTGACGTACTAGTTAGCCTCCTGCCAGCCGTCTGACGTCATACGCTCGTGCGTCATAGGATCTGACGTACTAGTTGGCCTCCGGCCAGCCGTCTGACGTCATACGCTCGTGCGTCATAGGTGCGTCTGACGTAGTGGCCCGCCTGTCGCTTGTGTTCTGACGTGATCTGAGGGAAAGGGTGAATCAAGGAAACAAATTTTTCCCTTTTCAGTTTATGTGCCAAAGCAAAGACATGAAAATGTCAAAATAATGTCAACTCCGTCCTGTTGTTGATACAGTCGAGAATTAAATGCTTGCATACGAGTCTGCAACACATTGGGACATTTTATGTCTTTAAAGAAGTGATTCAAGAACCTTCGAACAATGCTACATCACCTACCCCAGTAGCGTAGTTGTTATACTTAAGTAAATCGAAGTAAATAGTTCTTATACGTAGTTAAGTAAATCGAGAGCTATCCAACGAGTGGTGAACGATTTTTGTACGATCATAACTGGCGAAGATGAAGTTCCGTAGCAACGAATCGGTTGTAAGCGAAAATCATCAGAAATTTTCGTGACGATTTCGTGTGACGTTTTTCAAGTTATGTGCCAGAGTAAAGACATAAAATGTCAAAACAGTGTAATACTCCCCACCCAAGGACTGTCACCATGAGGTCCTGAATAGTCTGAATTTTCTGACATTGACAGAAAACCGTCAAACGTGTTCACAAACCCACACGGTCAAACATGTTAGATCGTGAGTAGGGGCCTTGAGGACGGTACTGAGGGGGTCGGTTCATTGGTCTCTCCTATAAAGTGTACATTGATGTTTGAACGGAGGCGCGCGGTATCCAATACCGCGGTACGAATAGAAGGTTAATACGGGAAAAAAAACCGACTCACCCGCAACAAACGACGCATCTGACGACGTCGAGGAACCCCATCGCTCTCCTTTGAGTCGGACGTACGAAAACCACTTCGGAGTTTCCTTCTAAAAGGTAGTCGCTTTCGTCAAACTCATCGTCTGACATCACATTGCGGTTCCCCTGTAGACAAAACGACAAAAGACGATTTCAAAACACGATTTCAACGAGTCGTTTTTAACGTCGAAACAGTGACAAAGAGTTCGATGTTGTTCTTGAAGAAAAAAAAACGAGATAAAAACTCGAATGAGATCATCACGGACGACTCACCACGTAACAAAAGGCGAATGAGTCGGAGTTGCCCTCGAGAACTTTACGAGGAAACACTTGAGTGAACGACCGATTTGCGAGCGAAAAAACGCGACTTTATCGACACTGAATCGTTTCACTGGCGGTTTTGTCTAAAAAAAATGACGAAAAATGTCGAGATTTGTCGAAGGGACTTACGTTGTGATTGAGAGGACGCAGATACATGAAGGTCTTATCTGTCGAGAGTTACTGATAAGAGATAAGGGAGTATCCATGGAGGTGTATCCATGTGTGGTCCAACGTTCAAGTCGTCCAAAGGCTGAAAAATGTGAGGAAAACACGTTGATGAGTTAGGTAGTACCTACTAGGTAGTACCTAGTTAGGTAGTACCTAGTAGCTACAAGGTAGTACCTAGTTATATTTGTACCTGGGAGTTCTGCTGACCCCAAGACTGTCCTTTGCTAAACACCTTAAGAGGAAGGCATCTGCAGCAAAAAATGTGCTGAATTACGTTTGGGGGAGTGCATTTGCAAGCTCTGTGGTTCCCCTTCAGGTGAAGCTGCAGATTTTCAACGCTGTAGTCCGGGCTATCCTGAGTTATGCGGCGCAGGTATGGGGGTTTCAAGAATATGCTGCTGCTGAGAGGGTTTTGCTGTTATTTTTGAAGAGGATTTTCCGCCTACCTCAATACGCACCAGATTATTTACTGCTTTTGGAAACGGAGCTGGACCCAATTTCAGTACATACTTTACGCATGCATCTCCAGTATATTTTGAAGGTTGCGAGGATGCCGGAGACCCGACTACCCAAAGTGCTGGCAAGGGAGGTGATAAGAGCCGAGGTCTACTGGGCGGAGAATTGGAGGTGTCTGGCAGCAGTGCACGGTGTGCCCTATAATCTACCCACTCTTGATCCCTCGTTATTGAAGGCTGAGGTCGAAATGCTGGTGCGGGGGTACGCCGATCGGAAGAGGGCGCTTATTGGGCGAAGAGCTCGCGAATCGGATAGATTTACCCTGTACCGAGAGCTGGATCCGGCGATTAAAGGTGCCAGTCTTCTGCGCGACAACCTCCCACTACCTTTGCACGACGTGATATGGATTTTCCGTTGTCGTACGGAGCTTCTGCCATTAAATGCAAGGCCTTACATTTCGGATTCCCGAGAGGAATGCTCAATGTGCAACATGCATGAGCGGGAGGATACCTTCCACTTCCTGTGTAGATGCCCAATAATGTCTGAGTTTCGCGCAGTTGCATTTGACCGTAGAACACTAACCCGGGACGAAGCGATTTCGATTTTAAATGGACCGGACTGGAGTCCTTTAGTACAGTACTGCAGGATGGCCTGGCGTTATAGGAGGTTCCTGGTTATTAATTTCAACTTTCTTTAAAGTGTCTCTCCCCTCTCCACTAATAGACAGTTGTGTGATTATTATTTCGTTTATTTATTCATGTTCATTTTTTTCCTTCTTCTTTTTATTGCAAACATAGGCTTCATTGTAACATAATTAATGTTGAACAAGACTCCCGGCAGACGGTTACAACAACCATGCCGTATTGTTTATTATTTTTCTTTCCATATACTAGGAGGTTTTATCTATCTATCTATTTATCTATCTATCTATCTAGTACCTAGTTAGGTAGAACCTAGTAGGTACCTACGTCGTCAATTTGCCAACATTCGAAATTACCATGGAGTACTCCATATCGTAATTCAAGTATCCACGGAGTATCCATATCGTGTTGTCCAACATTTAAGTCATCACCAAGGCTCAAAAATAGGGTTGGGCAATCGAAGCCGAAAGTCAATTTTCGAATAATCGACTTTTCGATTGCTCGTATTTCGATGCCATGTCGAAAATCGTCGAAATCTTTCGATTTCCATATAATCGAAAAAACGAACTGTTTTCTAAAAAACATGCCTTAAATCTTTTGACCATTACTGATAATTGATTCAATGAATAAAATACACAGTTTATCTCACAAGAAAGTTCTGTATTTCACGCGACGAGGAACGAAGTCATACTATAAAAGTAAAAAAGGAACATAAGTAAGAAGATATGTTAAACTTTAGAAGTAAAGAGAAACATTTAAGTATAACAAATCAGTTATACAAACACACTGCCTTTCAAGAGGCATGTAAAAATAATTTGTCAAGGAATTAACATGAATTATGATTCATAATTTATGAACATGTAAATGTCGAGGGGAGCGCTTCCTCAGTTACTAAACGACTTTCGTTGCTTTATCTTGAGGGTTTAGGCCATTTTTTCAAGAAAACTGCTACCTTCCCGGTACGATCGAAAATCGACGATTAATTTCGAAAAGATCGAAATATTCGAACGCTCATTTCGATATCGATTATCCAAAAAGTCGAACCCCATTTTTCGATACAATCGAAATTTCGACTTCGATCTTGCCAACCCTATCTCCTCCCTCAACCCAACCCAACCCAACCCAACCAATCTCCTCCTCAATTTAACCCTTGAAACCCCATGCATTGAAAATGACACCAATGAAACACGTAATACCACGTTTCAACTTTATTTCAACTCATTTTCAACGTTATTTCAACTCATTTTCAACGTTATTTCAACTCATTTTCAACGTTATTTCAACGCATTTTCAACGTTATTTCAACTCATTTTCAACATTATTTCAAATCATTTTCAACGTTATTTCAACTCATGTTCATCGTTATTTCAACTCATTTTCAACGTTATTTCAACTCATTTTCATCGTTATTTCAACTCATTTTCAACGTCATTTCAACTCATTTTCAACGTTATTTCAACTCATTTTCAACGTTTTGGGAACTCATTTCGAGACATGGGACGATTTGTAGTCTCTTGTTCATGGTTCAGATCAGGCATTGGACGATTTGGACCTGAACATTGGACTATTTGAACATGAACATTGGACTATTTGAACCTCAGGGCGGTGTCATCTCCTCCTCAATAACTAAGGTTAAATTATTTAACCCTTGAAACGCCATGAACAGAAAATGACACCAATATAACACGTGAAAAATACCTCGTTTCAACGTCATTTCAACTCATTTTCAACGTTGACATCCACTTGGAGTTTTGGGACGACATGAACATTGGACGATTTGAACCTCAGGGCTGTGTCAACTCTCGTCCATCTCCTCCTCAATTTAACCCTTGAAACGCCATGAATTGAAAATGACACCAATCAAACACTTAATACCTCGTTTCAACGTCATTTCAGCTCATTATCAACGTTGACATCCACTTGGAGTTTTGGGACGACTTGAATATTGGACAATTTTGACTTAAACATTGGACGTGTGGGTGAAGCCTACCCAGCGCCGCAAGCTGCTTCACCACCACAGAGCATAAATAGTCCCGAGGGTGATCCACTCAAGGATTCAGCCTACATCCATGCGTCATCGTATTCGCCTTTCGTCATACCATCCATGCTCCAGTCTTCTATGATCCATTCAGTCTTTTCTCGTCTCTTGTATTCGTATAGTGACTAGTCGAGTTTCGCTTATCATTTCGAAAGTTAATTATTTTTTAACGTTCCTTTTGTTAATAAACACGTTTTAATAACGTCTGTGGTTTTCGTGTAGTGATTTAACCAGTCACCCACTAGTAAAAACCCATAGTGGTGACCCCCGACAAGTGAACTATCCAATCTACTTTCGACAAGCGACCAAGCCTAACCTAGTCTCGCCGAACCGACCACGTTGACGCCAATTTTTCTTCACAAATTTCGCCGATTTCGTTCGTAAGTCGTTCCAATTTGTTCATGTAAAACTCATTCAAGTTTATTCGACATGGGAAACGAGCAAAACAACTCGGACGAGGACGTGGATCAACCTTTTGATCCGAACAACCCATTTGACCCCAATGCAACCATCCACAAGTCTGGTGCTGGAGGGGCCAAGCCTAAAATTCTGCCTCCCATACAAATTCGTTCGCCTTTACGATCTTCTGAGATAGCTCGTGTTGCTGTTAAAGTTCCGCCCGTATGGAGGAAAAATATCAAAGTGTGGTTTATTCAGGTTGAGTCAATTTTTCGAAAATGTGATATCAAAACTGAAGCTACCAAATATGACCATGTTGTAGCTGCTCTCGACCCAGATATTGCAGATATGATTTCCGATTTTCTAGTGAAACCCATTGGAAATACCCCATATTCTGACCTCAAAGAAAGGCTTTTAGTAGAATTTGAGGAATCTGACAGTCGTAGGATCACCAAATTGCTATCTGAGATCCAGTTGGGTGACAATAAACCTTCACAACTGGTCAGAGAAATGAGATCTCTTGCTGGTACCCAAGTTAAAGATGATTTTCTACGCACTTTGTTTTTGCAGCATCTTCCTGCCAACGTTCGCGTCATTTTGGCATCTAGCTCCGACACCCTCGATAAAATGGCCACTATGGCGGACAAAATTCTTGAAATTTCGCCACAACACTATTCAGTCAATGATGTTTCTAGGTCGGGGAGTGTACCACCCAGCACAAATTATCCACTTACTGCTCCTGCTCACCCAGTTGATCGAATTTCGCGCTTGGAAGCCCAAATTGCTCAAATTGCCGGTTTTGTCAATGAGTTACGCTCCAGATCACAGTCTAGGGGCAAGAGCCAGTCACGCTCATCCTCATCTGACCCCAGCAAAAATAGAGGGCCCAACTGGAAGTGCTATTTCCATCGCAGGTTCAAGGGCAAAGCTAGGAAATGTGAACCTGGTTGCACTTTTGTGCCGGAAAACTAGACAACCACTTCATCAATGCGGCAAATGGAGTGGAAGCCGAGACAAGCCGCTTATTCATGTTTGACCGACTGACTAATTCAAAATATTTAATTGATAGTGGTGCTGATGTGTCTGTCATTCCACCCACTAAACGTGAACGTTCCGTTGCATCAAAACGATTGTTGTTTGCTGCAAATGGTTCTTCAATTTGCACATATGGTGAGAAGCTTCTGCACCTTGATCTTGGTCTCAGGCGTACCTTCCGGTGGCCTTTCATAATTGCTGACGTCAGTCACCCAATTATAGGCGCCGATTTTTTGTGCAATTTCCACCTTTTGGTCGACCTCAAACGCAAGTGTCTACTCGATAATGTCACCAAGCTGTCTCGTACTGGATCCAATGCTCCTGCCGTCAAGTTCCCAACTTCTGTACATCTTGTCAACCCTAGTCATAAATATGCTCAGCTGTTGCAAAAGTTCCCAAATTTGCTTAAGGAAAATCCTGCATTCAAGGATCCTGGTTCTGATTATGCCCACACAATCTCTACCACAGGGCCTCCTGTGACAGCCAAACCTCGCAGACTACCCCCAGACAAGTTAGTGCAAGCACGTAACGAATTCCAACACATGGTGGATCTTGGGATTTGCAGGCCATCCAAAAGCTGTTGGTCTAGTCCTCTGCATCTTGTAGCAAAGAAAGATGGTTCTTGGAGACCATGCGGTGACTACCGCGCACTAAATGCTATAACCATCCCAGACAATTATCCAATTCCCCACTTGCAGGATTTCAATAGTCAATTGGACGGAAGATCCATTTTCTCAAAAATCGATCTCATCCGTGCCTTTCATCATGTACCAGTTGCGCCCGAAGATGTTCCAAAAACTGCAGTGACAACGCCATTTGGAATGTTTGAGTTCCTTCGGTTACCTTTTGGTTTGAGGAATGCTGCGCAATCTTTTCAACGGTATCTCCACACCATTCTGCAGCCATTACCTTTCATATATTCATACATAGACGATTTGCTGGTTGCGTCAAAGGATAAACAGGAACATGACTGTCACTTGAACATGCTTTTCAAATGCTTAGATCAGCATGGCATCTGCATCAATCTTAGCAAATGTGAATTCGGCGTTCCATCAGTTTCTTTCCTCGGATTTCAAATTTCCAGTTCAGGCATCAAACCATTACCAGAACGTGTTCAGGCCATATCAGAGTTTACTCTACCTGACACAGTTGAAAAACTGAGACGTTTTCTTGGACTTGTGAATTTTTACAGGCGTTCTATTCCCCATTCTGCCAAACTGCAACAGCCATTGTTTGACCTATGTCGTGAACCAAAACGTCGGGACAAACGTGTCATAGAATGGTCAGACGCTACTAAAGCTGCATTCAACGCACTCAAGCAAGCTCTAGCTGATGCTACCCTTCTTGCCCATCCTTCTACGACACTACCTATTGTATTATCAGTGGATGCCTCTGATTTTGCCGTTGGTGCTGCTTTACAACAAATTCGCAACAATGTTCTCGAACCTCTGGGATTTTATTCTAAGAAGCTATCTACCGCACAATGCTCATACAGCACCTACGACCGAGAACTACTTGCTATATACCAATCTATCAAGCACTTCAAGTATTTCCTTGAAGGACGCCAGTTTACCGTTTATACGGATCACAAACCACTTACATATGCTTTTCAGCAACGGTCTGACAAAGCTTCACCTAGACAAGTTCGCCAACTTGATTATATAGGTCAGTTCACGACGGATATTCGGTATATTCCAGGAAAAATGAATATTCCAGCTGACGCCTGCTCTAGGATTTCAAGCATTGTCATGCCATCTACTATCTCACTCCAGGAAATTTCTGACGCTCAAGCGCAATGCGATGAACTCAGACACCTGAAGTCTTCAGCCTCTTGTTCATTCAAATTCAAGATAATCACACTTGATAACAACACTGAATTGACTTGTGAAACCTCATCTGGTAAACTTCGTCCATTTATTCCAGAAGAATTCCGACATAGAATTTTTGATGCCTTACATGGTTTAGCGCATGTTGGTGTCCAAGGTACAGTTGATCTTATCCAATCACGTTTTTGTTGGCCTTCTCTAAAACGAGATGTCACATTGTGGGCCAAATCATGCGTTCCATGTCAGCGGTCAAAGACCTGGAGACACACATCCAGCCCAATTGGCTCGTATGCCCCTGTGGACAAACGTTTTCACCACATTAACGTCGATATTGTTGGCCCATTACCACAATCACAAGGATTTCGCTATCTGCTGACAATGATAGATAGGTTCTCGCGATGGCCAGAGGCTACACCATTATCTGATATCACTTCAGAAACTGTTGCAGCAGCGCTCTTGTCTACATGGATATCCAGGTATGGAGTACCGAGATTTCTCACAACGGATCGAGGCAAGCAATTTGATTGTCAACTCTTTTCCAAGCTCTCTCATCTCCTCGGATTCGACCATTTGATGACAACTGCATATCATCCCGCAGCAAATGGTGCCATTGAACGCTGGCATCGTAACCTAAAATCTGCTCTTCGTGCACAGCTGAATGACGATTGGGTTAGCAAACTGCCAACCATTTTGCTCGGTTTGAGGTCATATGTTCTTCCAGAACTGCATGTTTCTCCTGCTGAGATTGTATACGGTGAAGCTGTTGCTCTGCCAGCTGATTTTTTTGACGAGACGACACCTCAGGCTGACTTTCCATTGTTGCTGGTCAAGTTGCGTGAACATGTGAGGACATTACGCCCTGTCACGTTCCGACACAAGTCACGGAAAACGATTTTTGTTCACCCTGAGTTGTCCACATGCACTCACGTATTCATAAGACAGGATGCCGTTCGCAAGCCTCTCCAACCCGTTTACGATGGACCATACCGTGTTTTGTCACGCTGTGTCAAGGTTTTCAAGTTGGAGACCCCTCGTGGCGAGCAAACTATCTCAGTTGATCGGCTTAAACCTGCGTTTCTGCTCAACACTGAAGGCGCTCCTTACTCTTCCAACAACGATTCGTCTGATGCACCCTTGGATCACGCTACACAGGACTCTGGAAACCCTGCTCCAATTGCAGTTCCAAGCCAAGCGACTCCACCTGCGGCCAAAGTCACAGCTTCAACTCCTGCAGCTAGAACCACTCGATTGGATCCTGCAACCAAAGTCACTGGTCCAGTTCCGACGACAACTCGCTGTGGTCGCCAGGTGAAATTTCCTGTCAAGTTGCTCGACCAAGTTTCTTCGTTAACACTGGGAGGGGAGTGATGTGGGTGAAGCCTACCCAGCGCCGCAAGCTGCTTCACCACCACAGAGCATAAATAGTCCCGAGGGTGATCCACTCAAGGATTCAGCCTACATCCATGCGTCATCGTATTCGCCTTTCGTCATACCATCCATGCTCCAGTCTTCTATGATCCATTCAGTCTTTTCTCGTCTCTTGTATTCGTATAGTGACTAGTCGAGTTTCGCTTAGACGATTTGAACCTCAGGGCTGTGTCAACTCTCGTCCATCTCTTCCTCAATTTAACCCTTGAAACGCCATGAATTGTAAATGACACCAATCAAACACGTAATACCTCGTTTCAACGTCATTTCAACTCATTTTCAACGTTGACATCCACTTGGAGTTTTGGGACGACTTGAACATTGGACAATTTTGACTTAAACATTGGACGATTTGAACCTCAGGGCGGTGTCAACTCCCGTTCATCTCCTCCTCAATTTAACCCTTGAAACGCCATGAATTGAGAATGACACCAATCAAACACGTAATACCTCGTTTCAACGTCATTTCACCTCATTTTCAACGTTGACATCCACTTGGAGTTTTGGGACGACTTGAACATTGAACAATTTTGACTTAAACATTGGACGATTTGAATCTCAGGGCGGTGTCAACTCTCGTCCATCTCCTCCTCAATTTAACCCTTGAAACGCCATGAATTGAAAATGACACCAATCAAACACGTAATACCTCGTTTCAACGTCATTTCACCTCATTTTCAACGTTGCATCCACTTGAAGTTTTGGGACGACTTGAACATTGGACAATTTTGACTTAAACATTGGACGATTTGAATCTCAGGGCGGTGTCAACTCTCGTCCATCTCCTCCTCAATTTAACCCTTGAAACGCCATGAATTGAAAATGACACCAATCAAACACGTAATACCTCGTTTCAACGTCATTTCAACTCATTTTCAACGTTGCATCCACTTGAAGTTTTGGGACGACTTGAACATTGGACAATTTTGACTTAAACATTGGACGATTTGAATCTCAGGGCGGTGTCAACTCTCGTCCATCTCCTCCTCAATTTAACCCTTGAAACGCCATGAATTGTAAATGACACCAATCAAACACGTAATACCTCGTTTCGACGTCATTTCAGCTAATTTTCAACGTTGACATCCACTTGGAGTTTTGTGACGACTTGAATATTGGACTATTTTGACTCAAACATTGGACGATTTGAATCTCAGGGCGGTGTCAACTCTTGTTCATCTCCTCCTCAATTTAACCCTTGAAACGCCATGAATTGTAAATGACACCAATCAAACACGTAATACCTCGTTTCAACGTCATTTCAACTCATTTCCAACGTTGACATCCACTTGGAGTTTTGGGAAGACATGAACATTGGACAATTTTGACTTAAACATTGGACGATTTGAATCTCAGGGCAGTGTCAACTCTCGTCCATCTCCACCTCAATTTAACCCTTGAAACGCCACGAATTGAAAATGACACCAATCAGACAAGTAATACCTCGTTTTAACGTCATTCCAACTCATTTTCAACGTTGACATCCACTTGGAGTTTTGTGACCACATGAACATTGGACTATTGTGACATGAATATTGGACGATTTGAATCTCAGGGCGGTGTCAACTCTCGTTCATCTCCACCTCAATTTAACCCTTGAAACGCCATGAATTGAAAATGACACCAATGAAACACGTAATACCTCGTTTCGACGTCATTTCAACTCATTTTCAACGTTGACATCCACTTGGAGTATTGGGACGACTTGAATATTGGACTATTTTGACTCAAACATTGGACGATTTGAATCTCAGGGCAGTGTCAACTCTCGTCCATCTCCTCCTCAATTTAACCCTTGAAACGCCATGAATTGTAAATGACACCAATCAAACACGTAATACCTCGTTTCGACGTCATTTCAGCTAATTTTCAACGTTGACATCCACTTGGAGTTTTGTGACGACTTGAATATTGGACTATTTTGACTCAAACATTGGACGATTTGAATCTCAAGGCGGTGTCAACTCTCGTCCATCTCCACCTCAATTTAACCCTTGAAACGCCATGAATTGAAAATGACACCAATCAAACACGTAATACCTCGTTTCAACGTCATTTCAACTCATTTCCAACGTTGACATCCACTTGGAGTTTTGGGAAGACATGAACATTGGACAATTTTGACTTAAACATTGGACGATTTGAATCTCAGGGCAGTGTCAACTCTCGTCCATCTCCACCTCAATTTAACCCTTGAAACGCCACGAATTGAAAATGACACCAATCAGACAAGTAATACCTCGTTTTAACGTCATTCCAACTCATTTTCAACGTTGACATCCACTTGGAGTTTTGTGACCACATGAACATTGGACTATTGTGACATGAATATTGGACGATTTGAATCTCAGGGCGGTGTCAACTCTCGTTCATCTCCACCTCAATTTAACCCTTGAAACGCCATGAATTGAAAATGACACCAATGAAACACGTAATACCTCGTTTCGACGTCATTTCAACTCATTTTCAACGTTGACATCCACTTGGAGTTTTGTGACCACTTGAATATTGGACTATTTTGACTCAAACATTGGACGATTTGAATCTCAGGGCGGTGTCAACTCTCGTCCATCTCCTCCTCAATTTAACCCTTGAAACGCCATGAATTGAAAATGACACCAATCAAACACGTAATACCTCGTTTCAACGTCATTTCAACTCATTTTCAACGTTGCATCCACTTGAAGTTTTGGGACGACTTGAACATTGGACAATTTTGACTTAAACATTGGACGATTTGAATCTCAGGGCGGTGTCAACTCTCGTCCATCTCCTCCTCAATTTAACCCTTGAAACGCCATGAATTGTAAATGACACCAATCAAACACGTAATACCTCGTTTCGACGTCATTTCAGCTAATTTTCAACGTTGACATCCACTTGGAGTTTTGTGACGACTTGAATATTGGACTATTTTGACTCAAACATTGGACGATTTGAATCTCAGGGCGGTGTCAACTCTTGTTCATCTCCTCCTCAATTTAACCCTTGAAACGCCATGAATTGTAAATGACACCAATCAAACACGTAATACCTCGTTTCAACGTCATTTCAACTCATTTCCAACGTTGACATCCACTTGGAGTTTTGGGAAGACATGAACATTGGACAATTTTGACTTAAACATTGGACGATTTGAATCTCAGGGCAGTGTCAACTCTCGTCCATCTCCACCTCAATTTAACCCTTGAAACGCCACGAATTGAAAATGACACCAATCAGACAAGTAATACCTCGTTTTAACGTCATTCCAACTCATTTTCAACGTTGACATCCACTTGGAGTTTTGTGACCACATGAACATTGGACTATTGTGACATGAATATTGGACGATTTGAATCTCAGGGCGGTGTCAACTCTCGTTCATCTCCACCTCAATTTAACCCTTGAAACGCCATGAATTGAAAATGAAACCAATGAAACACGTAATACCTCGTTTCGACGTCATTTCAACTCATTTTCAACGTTGACATCCACTTGGAGTATTGGGACGACTTGAATATTGGACTATTTTGACTCAAACATTGGACGATTTGAATCTCAGGGCAGTGTCAACTCTCGTCCATCTCCTCCTCAATTTAACCCTTGAAACGCCGTGAATTGAAAATGACACCAATGAAACACGTAATACCTCGTTTCAACGTCATTTCAGCTCATTTTCAACATTGACATCCACTTGGAGTTTTGGGACGACTTGAATATTGGACTATTTTGACTCAAACATTGGACGATTTGAATCTCAGGGCAGTGTCAACTCTCGTCCATCTCCACCTCAATTTAACCCTTGAAACGCCACGAATTGAAAATGACACCAATCAGACAAGTAATACCTCGTTTTAACGTCATTCCAACTCATTTTCAACGTTGACATCCACTTGGAGTTTTGTGACCACATGAACATTGGACTATTGTGACATGAATATTGGACGATTTGAATCTCAGGGCGGTGTCAACTCTCGTTCATCTCCACCTCAATTTAACCCTTGAAACGCCATGAATTGAAAATGACACCAATGAAACACGTAATACCTCGTTTCGACGTCATTTCAACTCATTTTCAACGTTGACATCCACTTGGAGTTTTGTGACCACTTGAATATTGGACTATTTTGACTCAAACATTGGACGATTTGAATCTCAGGGCGGTGTCAACTCTCGTCCATCTCCTCCTCAATTTAACCCTTGAAACGCCATGAATTGAAAATGACACCAATGAAACACGTAATACCTCGTTTCAACGTCATTTCAACTCATTTTCAACGTTAACATCCACTTGGAGTTTTGGGACGACTTGAATATTGGACTATTTTGACTCAAACATTGGACGACTTGAATCTCAGGGCAGTGTCAACTCCTGTTCATCTCCTCCTCAATTTAACCCTTGAAACGCCATGAACAGAAAATGACACCAATCAAACACGTAATACCTCGTTTCATCGTCATTTCAACTCATTTGACCCATTTGACACCCATTTGACTTAAGGGACGACTTGAATATTGGACTATTTGAAGTCTCTTGTTGCTGGTTCTTATCAGGCGTTTTCTTTTCCATCTACACGAATTTCTGTTTTGTCATTCTATGTCATGAAATGAAGACGATCAAATGAAATTCTTCATCGATTTCTCTCGTTTTCTCCAAAAGTCAAAGTCAAAATTCAAAAAATTCGAAATCCTGTCGATCGCCGTCATGTTGGCGACCCTGCTCGTCATCTGCTCCTCACGATACAGTCGCCACTGGACTCACCCCGAAATTTTCCTCCTGCAAATTTTCGTCTTTCAATAAAAATCGTAAGTTCCACTCATTTTTACTGTCACTTTACTCACGTTGAAATCGATTTTTAGAAAAACCATCGAAAATGACGATTCGTGACGGTGGTGTCAAAGCGGTTTTCGGTGGTCGATTTCGACGTCTTTATCGCTCTGACGACGTCGAATAACCTCCGTCGCCTCATTGATTTCAGTCCCTTTCGACTCGTTTTCGTTGCATTTCAACGTCTCAGTGTCGTTTTTCGTCTCGTTATGACCGTCGTCTTGAAACGGTTGAACGGTCGACTTCACCGGACCTTCTCGAAACGTCCGTTTATTGCGGCATTCGGGGGAGTCGATTTGACGTCTTTATCGTCCCGTTTTGATTCGAATCATTCGATTTGCGACGACACCGATATTCGATTCGAAAATGTCGAAAAATACCGGCAGTCACGCAGCCGAGCGAATTTTCGAAGAAGTAACTGGTTTCATGTTAAGCCAGCCCATAAGTACCCGTGCGTTGCACGGGTCCAAATGCATTACCGCTCTCTCAGCTGTTAACGAATTTTCGAGGAAAATGTAGCCATTGTTCTCGGTCCAAAATTTATACAACTCGAATTTTCGAAAAATTTTCATACCAAAATCCGTTTCAGATCATCCTGAATCCACTGCCTAAAGACACCAAAAACTATTCCCAAGATGGAAAATTTTGACAAGTGACACCTCATTTTAAAGGCATTTTCATGCTGAACACGATGGTGAAATCAGAATTGCGATATCTCATTAAGTTCTCAAACTAGACCTCTTTGAAGATGAAGAAACGCCGTTGTTACTAGATATGATCTTCATAATAAATGCAGAATTAGACGTCGCAAACGTGAACTGATAAGGAGGGAAGCGATCTCTCTAATCTGATAACGAAAGAGATATCGCAATTCTGACTTCACCGTCGTGTTTAGGGTTGAAATGCCCAAAAGCTGAGGGGTTTTGGGGATATTTGGGGATATTTACACCCATAAATTCCAAAAATGAAACGGTCTGTCAAGTGACACCTCATTTTAAAGGTATTTTCATGCTGAACACGATGGTGAAATCAGAATTGCGATATCTCATTCCGTTCTCACACTGGAGCACTTTGAAGATGAAGAAACGTGGTTGATACTTGAGATGATCTTCACGGACATCATGTTCTTTAATGAAGACGTTCTACATAAAACCAGTTATTTCTTCGAAAATTCGCTCTTATAGTCATGCTGCATGACTGGTTTTTTTAACATCCTCCCCAATCACTTCCCGTTGTCTCAAGAGGCTGTGTTCCAAACCCGGTTTCCAAGTCAGAGGATTTCCCCCCTAGATTTAGGGTTTTTTTTTTCGCTGACGGATTTTTGGGGGAAGTCACGTACAGGGTTAATAGATTTTTTTTTTTTTTTTACAGTTTTGAAGTTATTTTGGGCGATGAAATCTGTCAATTTGATCGTTGTTACTATGTTTTGTCGTCGAATACCAGTGACGTTACTGGGTGATTCTCTGACTCAAAGGCCATTGCAAGGAGGGAAACTTTCGAAACCGGCCGAATTAAATTTTCTCGACTCACGGGGTATCACCTGTTTTGTTGGATATCAGTTTTACACCACCTCGTAATTTGTGAGCACCTAAAAAAAATTATTAAGTACACCAATTGTCATTCCTCCGCCCACGGTTGCCAAGTCAGGGATATTCCTCCCTAGATTTAGGGGTTTTTTTTTTTCGGTGACGGATATAGGCCTTATACATTCCTTCCCCCCTAAAAATCCCTGTCAGCGAAAAAACCCTAAATCCTTAAAAACCCTAAAACACCTGTCAGCAAAAAAAACCTAAATCCTAAAAACCCTAAATCTAGGGGGGAATATCCCTCACTACACTATAGGGTTATTTTTTCCTAGTCAGGGTTTTGTTAGTACAGGTCAGGGGGTTTTGAGGAAAAAAGGCTGGCAACCGTGAAGTACCCGAGCGTTGCACGGGTCCAAATGCATTACCGCTCTCTCAGCTGTTTTGACATCCTCTCCAATCACTCCCAGTTGTCTCATGAGGCTGTGTACCAAAATACAGCCCTCCAAGATGAACAGGGTCGAAGTCAGAACCTTCGCCAACTTTGACATTGGTTCACTGAGTGATTCCAGTAGGTCCACAAAAGAAAAACTGGTCTGTTCTATTGACGAGACCCACCTATACGTATTTTTCGACGCTGAATCCGAATCTGTACTCTAAACATGGGGGGGGGGGGGGGTCCCCCAGTCGATTTTGGCGAGAAAATCTCGAAAAACACAAAAAAATCCCATTTTGTTCACAGTTTTTTGAGGTTAGAGAAGTAACAAAATTTAATGGTGATAGGATAAATTTGACTTTAAATTTGGATTCTACGGAAAAAAATACGTCGAAATTGCTCTTCCAACAATTTTTTCAGACATAGATCAACCTATGCTGCCGTTTGAAACCAAAACTTATCTTCAATGCTTTTTACGTCCCCCACCCCCCTATTTTTGACATCGAGGGTCTCACGGCAACACCCCACATCGTCACTATTTACCAAAATGAGTTACGCGTACCGTTCGAATCGTATTCTCCCAGTGGATCGATCTAAGTGTAAGTTAGGTGCCATCTACGGTTTTTTGGCTCTTCTGAAAAGTCTCCCGAATGACGATGTGGGAAGTTGCCGTGAGACCCTCGATATCCTCCATTTGAAAATTTCCCCCTGAAACTACACTGGAGACCAAAAAAACCGGCGCAGTTGAATTGTTGTCGAAGAGTCAAGTTTAAATCGATAACAGTAACTGTTACTGTTAATCGATAACAGTAAACTTAACCCAACTGTTGGGTTAGAGTCAATAGTAAGGTCAATAACAAGGTTAACAGAGATTACCTGCCAAGGTTCATCCCTGTTTTTCCTTAACTATCCAGTTTTTTCCTGTAATGCTCTCATGAATTCATGATAGAAACCTACAGGAAACCGTGAAACTGGTAGCTACACCAGAAGGCCTGCATCAGGACGTCCAAGGATCCTGCTGCAAACCCAAGCAGCTCAGTGCAAGCAGCGTGATCTCAAGCAAATTGAAGACGAGCCGTTCGGTGTGCTGGGGTGAGTAGAGGACCTGAAGCACGGACTCTGGAGTGAAGATTAACATCAGCAGACTTCTGTAGGCTTCTATCGTGAATTCAAGAGAGCATTACAGGAAAAAACTGGATAGTTAAGAAAAAACAGGGATGGACCTCTGCACGTAATCGATGTTAACCTTGTTATTGACCTTACTATTGACTCTAACCCAACTGTTATCGATTTAAACTTGACTCTTCGACAACAATTCAACTGCGCCGGTTTTTTTGGTCTCCAGTGTACTTGAATTACCCACCAGGCTCGTCGCCTAATAAAAATATAAAATCTTAAAAGTGACCAAGTGGCACTCACTCATTTTTATTTCTAAGGAGACTATAATGTAGTAGTGTATCATATTATATTATACAGTATTTGATTGTTGTATTGATTGATTGTTGTTGTTATTGTTTATGACAGGTGATGGCGGGTCTTCTGAAGAGCTCGCGGCAGGTCGTCGCTCTGGTTCCGAAACGGTTCGCTCACGGAGCCACCGGAGTTTTGTCGTCAGGAGTCGCCGACCCGATGGTCAAAGTGAGGAAATTTACCGTAGGAGGGTGAAGCATGACCGTAACGAGCGAATTTTTATTTAAAAAACGTTAGAATAGAACCTACCATTCAAATATGAGCTTTCTAGGTTGTCTAGGACTGAAGATAGCCTCTGAGCTAGGGATGGTCATCGATAGTATCGAAATATTCGTCAGGAGTCGCCGACCCGACGGTCAAAGTGAGGAAATTTACCGTAGGAGGGTGAAGCATGACCGTAACGAGCGAATTTTTATTTGAAAAAACGTTAGAATAGAACCTACCATTCAAATATCAGCTTTCTAGGTTGTCTAGGACTGAAGATAGCCTCTGAGCTGGGGATGGCCATCGATAGTATCGAAATATTCGTCAGGAGTCGCCGACCCGATGGTCAAAGTGAGGAAATTTACCGTAGGAGGGTGAAGCATGACCGTAACGAGCGAATTTTTATTTAAAAAAACGTTAGAATAGAACCTACCATTCAAATATGAGCTTTCTAGGTTGTCTAGGACTGAAGATAGCCTCTGAGCTAGGGATGGTCATCGATAGTATCGAAATATTCGTCAGGAGTCGCCGACCCGATGGTCAAAGTGAGGAGATTTACCGTAGGAGGGTGAAGCATGACCGTAACGAGCGAATTTTTCTATTAAAAAAAAATAACGATAGAATAGAACCTACCATTCAAATATCAGCTTTCTAGGTGGTCTAGGACTGGAGATAGCCTCTGAGCTAGGGATGGCCATCGATAGTATCGAAATATTCGTCAGGAGTCGCCGACCCAATGGTCAAAGTGAGGAAATTTACCGTAGGAGGGTGAAGCATGACCGTAACGAGCGAATTTTTATTTAAAAAAACGATAGAATAGAACCTATCATTCAAATATCACCTTTCTAGGTTGTCTAGGACTGAAGATAGCCTCTGAGCTGGGGATGGCCATCGATAGTATCGCAATATTCGTCAGGAGTCGCCGACCCGACGGTCAAAGTGAGGAAATTTACCGTAGGAGGGTGAAGCATGACCGTAACGAGCGAATTTTTATTAAAAAAAAAACGATAGAATAGAACCTACCATTCAAATATCACCTTTCTAGGTTGTCTAGGACTGAAGATAGCCTCTGAGCTAGGGATGGTCATCGATAGTATCGAAATATTCGTCAGGAGTCGCCGACCCGATGGTCAAAGTGAGGAAATTTACCGTAGGAGGGTGAAGCATGACCGTAACGAGCGAATTTTTATTAAAAAAAAAAAAAAAAAAAGAGTATTCCATCCAGGGTCATGCAGCATGGCTATAAGAGCGAATTTTCGAAGAAATAACTGGTTTTATGAAAATTGTCCCCATTGAAGAACATCTCAAGTATCAACCACTTTTCTTCATCTTCAAAGTGCTCCAGTTTGAGAACGGAATGAGATATCACAATTCTGACTTCACCATCGCGTTCAGCAAAAAAAAAACCTTTAAAATGAAGTGTAACTTGTCAGAATGTTTCATTTTGAGAATTTATGAGGAATTTCCCCCCCTAAAACTCCCCTAAACCCCCCTTTAGAGTGGCCCGATTCTGCCCATCTACGAACTCAGCCTGTCGATTGCCAAGACAGATTTTTTGTGAAAATTTGAAATTTTCATCTCAATTCTATCGAGAGTTATCGTCTGGACGCTGTAACGCGATAATTTCCGTTATTATCGATTTTTTCTGAATTTCTGTAAGTGTTTTCTATCATTTTCATCCTCCTGCAGTGGATTCAGGATGGTCTGAAACGGATTTTAGTATGAAAATTTTCGGAAATTTGAGTTTTAAAACATTTTGGGACAATAGCTTCATTTTCTTCGAAAATTCGCTACAAATAATCATAAATTATCGACATTTTCAAAATTGTGAGGTTATACATTTTATTTCCACTAAATTTATTATTATTTTTTTTTTTCCGCAGATCGGAGCGAGGGAAGTGGTCGGTTTCGGATACAACGGCGACCCGAATTACGTCGACCGCGAGGACTTCCCCCTCCCCGCCGTCCGCTGGCGCCCAGAGACCGCCGACATCAAGGTATCGTCTCGAACAGCCTTCGATAATTGAATTGACCAATCGAATCAGTCATGAAGGAAAGATAATAGAGCGAACACCGGTACTTGACGAACAGAACGACACGTTTATTCAACGATAGGTATCAGATAAACTGATAAAAACTGGAAGCCTCCAGAACATTCTCATATTACGTAACCTGACAGGCTTGCCAACACACAGTCACAAAATACTCTTTCAACACTCTCCCCTATTTGGGACAACTCACAACACCTTGACGACGAACTTCACGCGATCCAATGGTTTTGTGAGTGAGTCGGCAACCATATCGTAGTTGGTGTGTATCTGAGAGCAATCTGGCCAAGGACAATTCTTTCAACGAACATCTATATGTTTTGTCCTGGCTTGGTAGGCGCCATTTTGCGCAGGTTTGCGAGCCCCTTCGTTGTCCACAAAGATTGTTAGAGGCTTGGCCTTATTGGGGGCAAAGATTACCTGCGAAAGACCTCTTAGCCAAAGACCCTCTTGTGTATTCGTGTATTCAGCCTCTGTAGTAGACAGGGCGATGGTAGGCTGCTTCTTTGTGCACCATTGGTGCATTGCACTTCAGGAACACGTAGCCAGTGACAGACACTGGAAGCGTGCTGGGCCCATAACCTAAAGGAAAGATAATACAGCGAACACCGGTACTTCACGAACAGAACGACACGTTTATTCAACGATAGGTGTAGATAAACTGATAAAAACTCGAAGCATCCAGAACATTCTCATATTACGTAACCTGACAGGCTTGCCAACACACAGTCACAAAATACTCTTTCAACAAGTCATTCAGCATTTGAATTTGAACTTCAATCTTTGAAGACTACCTGGCAAAACACGAGGTAACTCGATTTTTTTCCGAAAACGAGTTAGCGATGGTTTTTGATAGATTTTTGAACGGCGGATACGATGGTTGTAGGGGTCCTTTAAACTGTCTCAGGGTAAATTACTTTACCCTGACCGCTGGAACAGATTACTACCCTCGATACCCTACTTTTAGAATCTTTGGAACTTTCCAGAAGGCAGCTCGGTGAAGGAAGGACACGCACAACGTCAACCTTACTTCAATATTATTTATTCAAAAAAACCAAATATTTATGCAATTACAAAAGACTAAATTTAAATGGGGAAAGAGCTGATGAGTTCTGTAAGGGTTTAAATGTTGGCTTATTTGCGGAGAGATTTGAAAATCTCCGACCTTGACTCCTCCTGGCTGTCTGGTGAGGTTCCAAGATGCAGCAGCTTGAAGATCGGTTGGCTAAGCCGTCAGCTGAACCAGGTAGCTGTGAGTGAATGCTACTGGTGTCCAGTCCTAGAGGTTGATCCTGGGCAGATTCTTCCTGTCCTCGAGCTCCAGCAGGGATAGAGCAGAGTAGAGTGCTCGGGATAATGCACGCCATCACAATTAGCTGGTTAACGTTTTCGTAGATTAGCGGAAAAGTTTTCTAATTTATTAATTTTTTTCAGGATCTGAGGCAGAAGGAGAAGGGAGACTGGAAGAGTTTGACTGTGGCGGAGAAGAAGGCGCTGTACAGGGCGTCGTTCTGTCAGACTTTCGCTGAAATGTCTGCGCCTACCGGTAATGACGAGTGATTTAGTTGTTATTATTGTGTGTGGAATTGATATTGAGGTGAATGTTGATGGGGAGGGGGAGCAGGAGGTGGTTGAAGAGGACTGGCGATGGTTAGAGAGGTCTAGAGTCCACTGGAGATGGATAGGGAGGCAAGATGGTTAGAGAGGACTGGAGATGGTTAGAGGTGTCAAGAGATGGTTTGAGATGGAATAAGATGGTTGGGGAGGTCTAGATATAGTGAGAGAAGACTGGAGATGGTTAGAGGTATCAAGAGATGGCTAAGGGGAGCAGGAGGTGGTTAAAGAGGACTGGCGATGGTTAAGGAGGTCGCGAGACCACTGGCGATGGTTAGAGAGGTCTAGAGTCCACTGGAGATGGATAGGGAGACAAGATGATTGGAGAGGACTGGGGATGGTTAGGAGGAGCAGGATGTGGTTAGGTAGAGCTAGAGATTGTTAGAGAGCACTAGGGATGGTTAGACAGGTCAAGAGACCACTGGAGATGGATAGGGAGGACTGGAGATGGAATAAGATGGTTGGAGAGGTCTAGATATGGTTAGAGAGGACTGGAGATGGTTAGAGGTGTCAAGAGATGGTTTGAGATGGAAAAAGATGGTTAGGGGGAGCAGGATGCAGTTAGAATAAGATATAGCGGAATCAGATATAGCAATTGTGACGTCACCATCTTATTCAGCGTGTGTAAACCTTTAAAATGAGGTGTCACTTGTCAGACATTCATTTTTTGGGTGAACCACCCCCCCCCCCCCTGAAATCCCCAAAACCCCCTCAGCTTTTGGACATTTCAACCCAAACAAGACGGTGAAGTCTGATTTGCGATATCTCATTCCACAATCAGATTAGAGGAGACTTATTATGAAGATCATCTCAAGTAACAACGGCGTTTCTTCATCTTCAAAGTGCTCCAGTTTGAGAACGGAATGAGATATCGCAATTCTGATTTCACCATCGTGTTCAGCAGTGTACCGAAGATGGTGTGGTTATTTGGGATCATTAGGGTTACTATTTTTCCCTGCCAGGGGAAGAGGGAGTGGTATGAATGACCGCGAAAAAACGACAGGAGAAAAGAGTGTGGGAAAAGTGTTGAGAAAGAGGACAGTGGCACTCAGATAACGTTACTCATCCTGAACGCAGAGGATACTGAAGGTCTTGAGGGGATGACATACACTTATCAGCTCACCATCCTCAATCCTACCCATGTTAGAGGCGCGGTCTAATCGACGTCCCTGTGGACTGAGGGTTAACGAGGACTGGCGATGGTTAGGGGAGCAGGAGGTGGTTAGGGAGGTCTAGATATAGTGAGAGAGGACTGGAGATGGTTAGAGGTGTCAAGAGATGGTTAGGGAGGTTTAGAGATGGTTAGAGAGGACTGGAGATGGATAGAGGTGTCAAGAGATGGCCTGAAGGTCTTGAGGGGATGACATACACTTATCACCATCCCCAATAGTTAGAGGCGCGGTCTAATCGACGTTCCTCCGTAGTGAGGGTTAAAGAGGACTGGCTATGGTTAGGGGGAGCTAGAGATGGAATAAGATGGTTAGGGGGAGCTGGGTGTGGTTACAGAGGACTTGTGATAATAGCACTCCCCACTGATGTTCTAGAACTATCCCAAGACGATTCGACGACTTTCAAATTACTTCTTTTTCCCTCTTTTTCCAGGTGAGTGGAAGTCCATCACTGGGTTTTCGCTCATGCTCGGATCCGCCGCCGTCTGGCTCTACATGTTCTTCAAGCTCTTCGGTGAGATTCACCTCCCACAATCATGTTTATGTCGAATCGATTCATCGATTGCTCAACCTCCAGTACTTACTGTATTGTAGGGTACCTTTGTAGGGTATCTTTGATGTTGAGTGGAGGATATCGATTACTTCGGCCATAATGACTCGAATGAAAAGCATGTCGAGGGTGAAGTGGCAAATCGCCTACGTGAGATAGGTCTGAACAGAACAACAAGGCCTAACTGAGATAGGGCTGAACAGAACAACATGGTCTAACTGAGATAAGGCTGAACAGAACAACATGGCCTCCTGAGATAGGGCTGAACAGAACAACAAGGCCTAACTGAGATAGGGCTGAACAGAACAACAAGGCCTAACTGAGATAGGGTTGAACAGAACAACAAGGCCTAACTGAGATAGGGTTGAACAGAACAACAAGGCCTAACTGAGATAGGGTTGAACAGAACAACATGGTCTAACTGAGATAGGGCTGAACAGAACAACAAGGCCATGTTGTTCTGTTCGGCCCTATCTCAGTTAGGCCTTGTTGTTCTGATCAGCCCTATCTCAGTTAGGCCTTGTTGACCAGCCCTATCTCAGTTGGGCCTTGTTGTTCTGTTCAGCTCTATCTCAGTTAGACCATGTTGACCAGCCCTATCTCAGTTGGGCCTTGTTGTTCTGTTCAGCCCTATCTCAGTTAGACCATGTTGACCAGCCCTATTTCAGGAGGCCATGTTGTTCTGTTCAGCCCTATCTCAGGATGCCATGTTGTTCGGTTCAGCCCTATCTCAGGAGGCCATGTTGTTCTGTTCAGCCCTATCTCAGTTAGGCCTTGTTGTTCTGATCAGCCCTATCTCAGTTAGGCCATGTTGTTCAGTTCAGCCCTATCTCAGTTAGGCCATGTTGTTCAGTTCAGACCTATCTCAGTTAGGCCATGTTGTTCTGTTCAGCCCTATCTCAGTTAGACCATGTTGTTCTGTTCAGACCTATCTCAGTTAGGTCTTGTTGTTCTGATCAGCCCTATCTCAGTTAGGCCATGTTGTTCTGTTCAGCCCTATCTCAGTTAGGCCTTGTTGTTCTGTTCAACCCTATCTCAGTTAGGCCTTGTTGTTCTGTTCAGCCCTATCTCAGGAGGCCATGTTGTTCTGTTCAGCCTTATCTCAGTTAGACCATGTTGTTCTGTTCAGCCCTATCTCAGTTAGGCCATGTTGTTCAGTTCAGCCCTATCTCAGTTAGGCCATGTTGTTCAGTTCAGACCTATCTCAGTTAGGCCATGTTGTTCAGTTCAGCCCTATCTCAGTTAGACCATGTTGTCCTGTTCAGACCTATCTCAGTTAGACCATGTTGTTCTGTTCAGACCTATCTCAGTTAGGCCTTGTTGCCACTTCACCCTCGATATCCTCTTCATTCGAGTCATTATGACCGAAGTAATCCAAAAATTCCATTTTATTTATGTCGGTATATACATTTATGAGTCATTCCATATGGTAACTCTCGGTAGAATAGAGATAAAAATGAGTTATTGATTAATGTTTATTTATTTATACATTTTTGTCCACTTTATGTATCCGCAGCGTACAACCCCGAGCTGCCCGATTCCTTCAAACCCGAAGCTCAAAGGGCGCAACTCGAGCGGATGATTCAACTGCAGATGAACCCGATCGAGGGGATCTCCTCCAAGTACCCTCGCCCCGAGTAGATCATCTCTGTAGCCACAAACGAAGGTATAATTTGAGAAACACAGACGAATATTTCAATATTTTCATAATATGATAACAATCGTTTGTTTTGGATGATCGTTTGACGTCTTTTTTCACATTTCCACTAACGGCCGGTTTCACCAAAATACTCTTAATCACGATCAGGGTTGATCTAGATCAATTCGAAACGAGATTCATAATTTCGATCAACGACGATTAAGGGCCCGGTTTCACCAACGTAAACGAAAGAGATGATCTCGGTTCAAATCGCGGTTCACCACGGGCGTTCAACCCTGAACTCAGATAACTGGGAGTTCAGCATTGAACGCTCGATTTCAGACGGTCAACAGGGATGAACTCGGTTCAACTTCACTCTTCCCTCGGATTAACAGCTGCTCGAACTTGGTTTTCGTTGATCTTAGTTTAACGTAAACGCCGATCCAAGAATCTCGTTCAACTTGGTGAAACCCGAAACTTTCCGAACTGAGATCAATCCACCGGTTACGTTGAACTCGGTTTCCAATAAACCGAGTTCACGACGCTTAACTCGGTTCCACCCTAGCGAGTTGAGCGCTGAACGAGTTTACGGCCAAATCGCCATTTAAACTCTGGTTTAACTGGTTTCAAGAAGGCACTGGTCCCCAGCTATTAGTGATCTGTCTACAAATAGTGATCTGCAAAATAGAATCTGCAAAATTCGTCCAAAAAATTTGAAACGTAGGTTTTTTGAAATTTACAAGTAGGTTTTTGGGGTCGCTGAATCCGAATCCGGGGTCGGTTTGACCTCATCAGGTCGGGATCACGGTCATTCCAGAATCAAATTAAATGAACATTCTCGAAAAATTCTGAAAAAATTCACACGTTTTCCTCAGCTGATTCTAAGAACTTTTTGTTCCTTAACATTTTTCCGTAAAGCTAATACTTCTTGAGATAAAAAATCCCCAAAAAATGAGGTTTACAATTTTGTGAATTTTTTACTCAAAAAGGATCAACTTTACAAACAAATTTTATAGAGTAAAAAGTTCTTGGAATTAGTCAAGGAATACGTATGAATTTTGTTTCAAATTTTTGTAGAAAAAATTCAGAAAATCTTCAAATTACCTGTACCTCGACCTGTTGAGGTCAAACCGACCCCGCATTCGGATTCAGCGAAGTACCCACCAAACTGTACCTTGTCCTCCTCCGCTTATAACGACCGACCGCTTATGACGATATGTTGCTCGTTTTGTCACCCATTTCAAATAGTTTCTGTTATTACGAACTACTAATCAGTGTTTTCGTTGTTATTTTCACAGGTTCCTCCTGCGCTGGACCTCACCGCCCGTAGTTCCCCCCGATAACGTGTATAATTTAATTTTTACTCTGTACAAAAAAAACACTTGATTTTGTTGATTTTTAAATTATATACACTATAAATACAATTATGTTACACATAGAATTTCACTCGTCATCGCTTTAAGTCGTTGTGTGTGTAAATTGTTGTGGTAAAATAATTTTCAAAAAAAAATCACTCGAATCCAAAAATTTGATTTTGAGTTGCTGCCACTTGTACAGACCTTTTTTGTTGTTAATAAAAATAATAAAAAAATTGACGTTTAATTTGGGACAAATTGGTTCGACTTATTTGCCGTCCCTTGCGCTCCTGAAGGTGGATTTTGGTGTCAGTTTTAAAATGGAATCGATCGATAGATTCGATCATTAATTTAATAAATATAGTGTTTGGAGTTGTTACGAGTGTTTGGGAGGAACGTCATTCGACGCGGAATTTAACGCTCTGGATTAACCCTAACGGCCAGACGCAGGTCCCCGAGACTCCTGCGTTGAAACATTCGCATTTTTTCAGTTTTCTTTCACAATTACATCAATAATTAATGTAATTATTGATGTCTTCAAATGAGAATACGGGTTTGAAACGGGGTTTAATGAATGGGAAAATGGCTTTTATGGAAACGATCGACGTCATAATTGAGGAACAGTGTAATTTATGGGAGGTAGGTTGGTAGATGGGGTGCTAGTCTAGAACTGATATCCATGATATCGATACCTCTGCGCAAAAAAGGCGAATCTGCAATCGAGCATTGTGTTTCTAAAACCCCAAACGGCGTCGCTAGTTATTATAACCTGTTCAGTTTTCTCTACTTTCAGTGGGTACCTAAACTATCTTACTACGAATTCCTCAAAAGTTAATTCCTTTGGGATACTCCAGTAAAATTATTAATAAGCTTTAGTTCAGTGTGATGCAGATTCGCCCTAACTAGGGATGGGATATCGAGGGCTCGATATCGGTATCGATATTGACATCGGAAGAGTGGTATCGATACCAGGTAGATATCGGCTTCATAATATCGATATCGGTTATAAAAACTCCTACTTCGTTTTTTTAAAATTTCACCTACTTATTTTAATTTTATTTCCTTTTCTCCGAACATTTTTGCACTTGCAGTTCCTACCTAAGATACCAACTGGTCAATAATTTACCGTGGACAAAGTAGATGATTCCATGGTAGAATAAATACGAAGGACTTGGAAATACGAAGTGGTTCAAAGTAGTGACATCTAGTGTTGATACCTACCTACCGCCTGTTCTTCTGATTATTTTTCAGTCAGATCTTTATTTTTATTTATTTATTCATTTATTTTTTGTTCCCGCCTTGATAGGAAAGTTAAATTATACACATGAATATGTAATACGGAATTTTTATTTCAAACGAAAATTGGACAGAATACAAGAACGGCAAAATCATAAAAGAATTACAGGTAAATTTCGGGATTCAAAAAAAGAAGCGCTCATCGAGGCTCTCCAGGAAAAGTAACTTGGAGAGAGTTTCCCCCTTCAGCCTGTTCCGGTCCGAGGTGAGAATATTCCCCGCCCTTGAAAATAGCCTCTCTGATGGTACTGAGGTTGACGAGAGGTATCTCTGAGCTAAGCTCGCTAGCTCTGGAAAAGCGTTTTTGTTTTCCACCCAGTACTTGAGGGGATTTTTCTTCACGTCTTCTTCAGCAGGAGACCGCAAGTAGAGAGCCAGGTGGTCAGGCATATCGGGACTCGCGTGGGCACTGCTTTTTTTTTTTTTTTTTTTTTTTTTTCAAACAAGATAACTTTATTGCATAAATCATTACAGTTTAGATAATTACACAGGTACTTATAATAATATCACATGGCACATGTTTGGGAGTCCAAGTCCAATGACTTTCTCCCATTATAAGTATAATAATTCAGGTTGGTATTTTATCATGATGATAAGTTACTGTTATGATGGGTTAGCGAAGTGAAATTGATATGGTGTTATGCGTTGCCGTCTTGGGTTGTGGGGAGAAGATCGGTATGGCGTTTACGTTTTAATCTGCGATTTGGGCGGTCTGGTGGAACTGCTTCAAGTATGCCAGTTGCTAGAGGATTTTGGTGGTTGTGGAGTCGGTGATGGAAACGAGAGTAAGAGGCTTGCAGAACTTCCTGTACAGTTGGAATTTCAACGTCCTTATGGAGATTGGAGTTTCTGATGTACCACGGCGCGTTGGTAATGACTCTCAAGACACGGTTTTGAAATGTTTGAACCCGTTTTATCTGTGAATTGGACGCACCCCCCCATACTTGGCTGCCATACTCCCAGATGGGTCTGATGAGCATAAGGTATATCAAGCGCTTTGTATCGATTGGCAGTGGGGACTGCATCCCTAGAAGTGGCTTGAGTGTTCGGAGACGATGGCAGCATCTTGTGAGTATGGAAGTAATATGCTTTTCCTCCAAGTCTTTTGAACAATTTTGCTGTGGTCACTGAATAAGCTCATTGACCTTTCGCTGGAGTCCGAACTACTTCCTCCCTTAGGGTGCGTTCAGAACGCGGAGTGAGGAGGGAAGCTAGAAGGCAGTATGTCGCTATCGATGCAGGAGTGAGGTTGCGAGTCATCCTCCCTCCTGGCTGGTCTGTTCAGAGGAAAGGGGTCGCTGAAGACGTCAGGAGAGAGGCCGAAAGGAGGGGAGGTAAAGAGAAACTCACCACTCTCATTTCAGTCTTCAAACAACAGCACCATGTCCAGCGATTCGAGTGATGATGAGATGTCGATGGCAGCAAAATGGTTCATCTTAAAATATTTGGAGAACAGACGATTCCGAAATCACCCCATAACCGAATATATGGGGAATTCCATCACTTAATGCCTCAGCTGGAAGATGATCCGCAGAAGTTCAAAGAATATTTGCGAATGTCAAAAGGAACATTTCAGTACGTTGTTGCATTGATCGAGAGTAAAATGGACGGGAAGTATTCGTACCATTCCTTCCATCTTTCGGAGAAGCTGGTAAGTGACATTGAGGTAAGTTATTTTACTCTTTTATCAGGGGTTCATTACTTTCCTTATCTTTAGGTAACGAAAGTATAGCGATCGGTCAAAAAATTCTATGTCCAGTTTTAATCATTTCTCGACGTTTCAAGACGAGTAGATTCCGAAAAACGCATTTTTGGAAATCGGTCTGTCTGTCTGTGCGCACGATTTAGAGAAAACGATAGAGTAGATCTAACTCAGTTTCGATATCTCTACTATAAGTGTATTAAAGGAAGGCACAGCAAGGTTTTGAGCCGATTCGGACCGATACAGGTTTTTTGCGATTTTCTCGAAAACGGCTCTAACGATTTTGATTAAACTTCATAATATGAACTCCTCCACTCATTACCTACCTAGTTTCACTCTATACGTTTTACTCTAAAAACCCCTAGGAGGGTACTTTATTCAGTGAGCAAAACATAAAATTCTCGATATCTCAGTCCCTCATATAAGTCCCTGGTCATATTATGAGGTTATTATAGAGGAACAAAGTTGAAGGAAATTCAATTTAAAATTTTTTTAAATGAAGTTCAAGGGGTTTCAAGGGAGGAACGGCCTTGAAACAACCAATCTCTCCAACAACCAATCTCTCTCTGTTCTGAACGCCCTCATTCATTTCTATGTACTTGTTTTATGTACCTGCCTTCTAGCTTCCCCCCTCACTCCGCGTTCTGAACGCACCCTTACTGGGGGAAACTGATTCTTCGTGATAAGACGATAAGAGCTTTTTAATGTATCGTAGGGTATTGGCGACAGCATGACTTTTCTCGATATGGTTTCTCATATTACTCGTGTTCCCTGACGTCTTCTTAACCTGTCCACACATTTTGCACTTGACAGAGTCCTTATCTACCCGTTCAAAATAAAACCACCATTTACTTTTGTGGGGAGGCATGGTCAATTTAAGTTTCAATTTCAACAGGGGCTCAACACAACACAAAAACGCGGATACTTTTTAGCCAACAACAGCACGGAAACGGAATGATGCCCACAAGAAGAACTTCGCGGTTCGCCAGTGAAAGGTAACAGTGAATTACAGTTTGTGATATCGACCCGATATATCGGTTGTCAGAATATCGATATTATCGCCAGTGCTGATATCGATATCAGATATCGGACGCTAGATATCGATATTTCGATACTATCGGATATCGATATCCCATCCCTAGCCCTAACGACCCAAAATTTGTTGGAAAAGTTTGACCGTAAAAAGGGCGAAACTGTCAGATTCGCCCTTTTTTGCGAATTTTTGTTAGTGAAAAGACACTATTGCATTGGCCTCATTTTGTATGTAGTTTTCTAATTCCATGGAGTGCTTGAGGGCCAGTGTGCATAAATAATTTAGGCATTCTTTACTTTCCTATAAGTATATATTTTTCAGTGATATTTGAACAAAATTTAGCTACGTGCCTATTAATAGTCTTATTTTTTAATTTGCCAACAATTTAAGCTCATTCGATGGCTCGCTTCTTAAAGCTGACGCGGACAGAATTTTGGCCAACTTAATGAATGACAAGAGAGCAAGTTACAGGGAAAGAGGCGAGACTTCCAATTCTTATACTCTATACCGAGAACTGGACCCTAATGTGAAACCTGCCAGCCAACTCAGACCTTCAAATCACCCAATGAGCACACTCAGATGGCTATTCAAACTGCGCTCTGAGGTATTAAATCTGAATTTCAAACCATACCTCGACACCCATTCTTCAGCAGAACAGTGTTCAATGTGCAATCGGAGAGAGTTTGAGAGCACCTTCCACTTTTTGTGCACGTGCCAAGTGCTGGCAGAGTTCAGGAGGACTGCATTTCAGAGGGGTGTATTGGAGTGTGAAGAAGCGGTGCGCTACCTTAACAGTCCACAAGATTGGGGAAGAGTCATCCGTTTCTGTACCTCAGCGTGGCCATACAGAAAGATGCTCGTCGAAGAATTTAACTTCGAACAACAATGATGACCTGATGAAGACCCAAATGTGTGAATACTACACTGCGCCCATTATATTTAACTCTATTGCTACCAATTTCGCTCTACCATTGCTTTTTTAATTTGTTTATTTTGTCATAACGAAAGCTGTTGAGTTCCTTTATATTCGCCATAGTATGTCGGCAAAATCCCGGAGCTTCCGACAGGCGGTTCACAGAACCATGTCGTACTGTTTATTAGGCACTATTAACCATGTACAGGTAACATTTATTTTCTTCGTTCTTCTCCTTCTTCTAGTCTTATTTTTTATCATTGTTTCTTAGCCTCTGTTTTAAACCCGTTTTTAGCATTACTTCCTTTGGTTTTATACTCTTTATTGCTAAGCACCTTTGTAACTCTTTCTTGAGGCCAAAGTCAATTTTAAATAAGAAATAGTGATCTTCCCTCTTAAAACGGTACTTTTTAAAACTGAAAGATACAACTTTATTGTAGATAAAATTGCACAAATAAAATTCAAATGTATTCTTTCGATCGCAGCAGATTCGCCTTTTTGCACTTGCGAGGTTGTCAATCGCCAAAACAGATTCGCCCTTGGGCGAAAATTCAGATTCGCCCTTTTTGCGCAGAGGTATCGATATAAAATAAATGTATTATACAACGGAAAAAAACCCCAGTCCTGCAGCATGACTATAAGAGCGAATTTTCGAAGAAATAACGGGTTATATGTAATAAGTCTCCATTGAAGAACATCTCAAGTATCAACCACGTTTCTTCATCTTCAAAGTGCTCCAGTTTGAGAATGGAATGAGGTGTCGCAATTCTGACTTCACCATCTTATTCAGCGTGTAAACACCTTTAAAATGAGGTGTCACATGACAGACCGTTTTGTCCTCCAGTTTGGGTGAACCCCTCCCCCCCCCCCAACCCCTTCAGCTTTTCGATATTTCAACTCTATAAACACGACAGTGAAGTCAAAATTGCGATATCTCATTCCGTTATCAGATTAAACGTGAAAGCAGATAAAACGTGAAGAACATCTCAAGTATCAACCACGTTTCTTCATCTTCAAAGGGCTCCTGTTTGAGAGCGGAATGAGATATCGCAATTTCACATGGATTATTAGCTTACGATAATCGATTATTTGGTTTCGATGTTGCATCCCTAGTTTGCGACTTCTAAAAGTGACTTTTTCAACTTTCTCATAATCAAACGTTCAAGAGGACCACATTTTCAAGATTCTCCCGCTGTTTCCTTCGACAAAAAAAAAAATTCACATATTCATAGTAGATTTGTAATGAAACAAACATCTCTGAGTATTACTCGTATTGAAAGAACGATTGAGAAATCGACCCAGCAGCAAGAGGGCATTGGATTTGAAATCGAGAGTTACTCCAACATAAGTAATCGATTTTCGTTTATGCTTGATGGTGTTCAAAACTCAGATTATCTCAAACTCATACGGTGGATACAGCTTTCGTACAAGTACGCAACCACGAGAGACATTTTATGTCTTTGCGCCCCCTTTCCCCTTCCTATAAAACCCCGTATTGTACTTTTGTTTGCGGATTGCAAAAACACGTTTTTAAAAAAAAAATATTTTTTTTTTATTCAAATAAATTTCAAAATACAATTTTGTTTTACTCATTCCATAATTACATCATTATTATCATCATAACGGAAACCCTTCCGTTATGATTGCTTTGTAGTTAATTATTAATACGAGTGTATTCCATACAATCCTATCTTTTGTTTCTTATTTATTCGTTAAAAGTATTGATTAGAAACCGACAAAGAAAAAAGATCGACAATTGATTTGTTAGCTGATCTGGGATCGGTCAGTTGTGTTCAGAAGTCCCTCAAGGGCGCACATACCAAATCTCAGAATCGTGGGATCATTAGGGAAAAAACTGGATTCTAGAGCCACTCAGCTGATCTGGGATCGGTCAGTTGTGTTCAGAAGTCCCTCAAGGGCCCACATACCAAATCTCAGAATCGTGGGATCATTAGGGAAAAAACTGGATTCTAGAGCCACTCAGCTGATCTGGGATCGGTCAGTTGTGTTCAGAAGTCCCTCAAGGGCCTACATACCAAATCTCAGAATCGTGGGATCATTAGGGAACAAACTGGATTCTAGAGCCACTCAGCTGATCTGGGATCGGTCAGTTGTGTTCAGAAGTCCCTCAAGGGCCTACATACCAAATCTCAGAATCGTGGGATCATTAGGGAACAAACTGGATTCTAGAGCCACTCAGCTGATCTGGGATCGGTCAGTTGTGTTCAGAAGTCCCTCAAGGGCCTACATACCAAATCTCAGAATCGTGGGATCATTAGGGAACAAACTGGATTCTAGAGCCACTCAGCTGACCTGGGATCGGTCAGTTGTGTTCAGAAGTCCCTCAAGGGCCTACATACCAAATCTCAGAATCGTGGGATCATTAGGGAACAAACTGGATTCTAGAGCCACTCAGCTGATCTGGGATCGGTCAGTTGTGTTCAGAAGTCCCTCAAGGGCCTACATACCAAATCTCAGAATCGTGGGATCATTAGGGAAAAAACTGGATTCTAGAGCCACTCAGCTGATCTGGGATCGGTCAGTTGTGTTCAGAAGTCCCTCAAGGGCCTACATACCAAATCTCAGAATCGTGGGATCATTAGGGAAAAAACTGGATTCTAGAGCCACTCAGCTGATCTGGGATCGGTCAGTTGTGTTCAGAAGTCCCTCAAGGGCCTACATACCAAATCTCAGAATCGTGGGATCATTAGGGAAAAAACTGGATTCTAGAGCCACTCAGCTGATCTGGGATCGGTCAGTTGTGTTCAGAAGTCCCTCAAGGGCCTACATACCAAATCTCAGAATCGTGGGATCATTAGGGAAAAAACTGGATTCTAGAGCCACTCAGCTGATCTGGGATCGGTCAGTTGTGTTCAGAAGTCCCTCAAGGGCCTACATACCAAATCTCAGAATCGTGGGATCATTAGGGAAAAAACTGGATTCTAGAGCCACTCAGCTGATCTGGGATCGGTCAGTTGTGTTCAGAAGTCCCTCAAGGGCCTACATACCAAATCTCAGAATCGTGGGATCATTAGGGAACAAACTGGATTCTAGAGCCACTCAGCTGATCTGGGATCGGTCAGTTGTGTTCAGAAGTCCCTCAAGGGCCTACATACCAAATCTCAGAATCGTGGGATCATTAGGGAACAAACTGGATTCTAGAGCCACTCAGCTGATCTGGGATCGGTCAGTTGTGTTCAGAAGTCCCTCAAGGGCCCACATACCAAATCTCAGAATCGTGGGATCATTAGGGAAAAAACTGGATTCTAGAGCCACTCAGCTGATCTGGGATCGGTCAGTTGTGTTCAGAAGTCCCTCAAGGGCGCACATACCAAATCTCAGAATCGTGGGATCATTAGGGAAAAAACTGGATTCTAGAGCCACTCAGCTGATCTGGGATCGGTCAGTTGTGTTCAGAAGTCCCTCAAGGGCCTACATACCAAATCTCAGAATCGTGGGATCATTAGGGAACAAACTGGATTCTAGAGCCACTCAGCTGATCTGGGATCGGTCAGTTGTGTTCAGAAGTCCCTCAAGGGCCTACATACCAAATCTCAGAATCGTGGGATCATTAGGGAACAAACTGGATTCTAGAGCCACTCAGCTGATCTGGGATCGGTCAGTTGTGTTCAGAAGTCCCTCAAGGGCCTACATACCAAATCTCAGAATCGTGGGATCATTAGGGAAAAAACTGGATTCTAGAGCCACTCAGCTGATCTGGGATCGGTCAGTTGTGTTCAGAAGTCCCTCAAGGGCCTACATACCAAATCTCAGAATCGTGGGATCATTAGGGAACAAACTGGATTCTAGAGCCACTCAGCTGATCTGGGATCGGTCAGTTGTGTTCAGAAGTCCCTCAAGGGCCCACATACCAAATCTCAGAATCGAGGGATCATTAGGGAAAAAACTGGATTCTAGAGCCACTCAGCTGATCTGGGATCGGTCAGTTGTGTTCAGAAGTCCCTCAAGGGCCTACATACCAAATCTCAGAATCGTGGGATCATTAGGGAACAAACTGGATTCTAGAGCCACTCAGCTGATCTGGGATCGGTCAGTTGTGTTCAGAAGTCCCTCAAGGGCGCACATACCAAATCTCAGAATCGTGGGATCATTAGGGAAAAAACTGGATTCTAGAGCCACTCAGCTGATCTGGGATCGGTCAGTTGTGTTCAGAAGTCCCTCAAGGGCCTACATACCAAATCTCAGAATCGTGGGATCATTAGGGAACAAACTGGATTCTAGAGCCACTCAGCTGATCTGGGATCGGTCAGTTGTGTTCAGAAGTCCCTCAAGGGCCTACATACCAAATCTCAGAATCGTGGGATCATTAGGGAACAAACTGGATTCTAGAGCCACTCAGCTGACCTGGGATCGGTCAGTTGTGTTCAGAAGTCCCTCAAGGGCCCACATACCAAATCTCAGAATCGTGGGATCATTAGGGAACAAACTGGATTCTAGAGCCACTCAGCTGATCTGGGATCGGTCAGTTGTGTTCAGAAGTCCCTCAAGGGCCTACATACCAAATCTCAGAATCGTGGGATCATTAGGGAACAAACTGGATTCTAGAGCCACTCAGCTGACCTGGGATCGGTCAGTTGTGTTCAGAAGTCCCTCAAGGGCCCACATACCAAATCTCAGAATCGAGGGATCATTAGGGAAAAAACTGGATTCTAGAGCCACTCAGCTGATCTGGGATCGGTCAGTTGTGTTCAGAAGTCCCTCAAGGGCCCACATACCAAATCTCAGAATCGTGGGATCATTAGGGAAAAAACTGGATTCTAGAGCCACTCAGCTGATCTGGGATCGGTCAGTTGTGTTCAGAAGTCCCTCAAGGGCCTACATACCAAATCTCAGAATCGTGGGATCATTAGGGAAAAAACTGGATTCTAGAGCCACTCAGCTGATCTGGGATCGGTCAGTTGTGTTCAGAAGTCCCTCAAGGGCCTACATACCAAATCTCAGAATCGTGGGATCATTAGGGAAAAAACTGGATTCTAGAGCCACTCAGCTGATCTGGGATCGGTCAGTTGTGTTCAGAAGTCCCTCAAGGGCCTACATACCAAATCTCAGAATCGTGGGATCATTAGGGAACAAACTGGATTCTAGAGCCACTCAGCTGACCTGGGATCGGTCAGTTGTGTTCAGAAGTCCCTCAAGGGCCCACATACCAAATCTCAGAATCGAGGGATCATTAGGGAAAAAACTGGATTCTAGAGCCACTCAGCTGATCTGGGATCGGTCAGTTGTGTTCAGAAGTCCCTCAAGGGCCCACATACCAAATCTCAGAATCGTGGGATCATTAGGGAAAAAACTGGATTCTAGAGCCACTCAGCTGATCTGGGATCGGTCAGTTGTGTTCAGAAGTCCCTCAAGGGCCTACATACCAAATCTCAGAATCGTGGGATCATTAGGGAACAAACTGGATTCTAGAGCCACTCAGCTGATCTGGGATCGGTCAGTTGTGTTCAGAAGTCCCTCAAGGGCCTACATACCAAATCTCAGAATCGTGGGATCATTAGGGAACAAACTGGATTCTAGAGCCACTCAGCTGATCTGGGATCGGTCAGTTGTGTTCAGAAGTCCCTCAAGGGCCTACATACCAAATCTCAGAATCGTGGGATCATTAGGGAACAAACTGGATTCTAGAGCCACTCAGCTGATCTGGGATCGGTCAGTTGTGTTCAGAAGTCCCTCAAGGGCCCACATACCAAATCTCAGAATCGTGGGATCATTAGGGAACAAACTGGATTCTAGAGCCACTCAGCTGATCTGGGATCGGTCAGTTGTGTTCAGAAGTCCCTCAAGGGCCTACATACCAAATCTCAGAATCGTGGGATCATTAGGGAACAAACTGGATTCTAGAGCCACTCAGCTGATCTGGGATCGGTCAGTTGTGTTCAGAAGTCCCTCAAGGGCCTACATACCAAATCTCAGAATCGTGGGATCATTAGGGAACAAACTGGATTCTAGAGCCACTCAGCTGATCTGGGATCGGTCAGTTGTGTTCAGAAGTCCCTCAAGGGCCTACATACCAAATCTCAGAATCGTGGGATCATTAGGGAACAAACTGGATTCTAGAGCCACTCAGCTGATCTGGGATCGGTCAGTTGTGTTCAGAAGTCCCTCAAGGGCCTACATACCAAATCTCAGAATCGTGGGATCATTAGGGAACAAACTGGATTCTAGAGCCACTCAGCTGATCTGGGATCGGTCAGTTGTGTTCAGAAGTCCCTCAAGGGCCCACATACCAAATCTCAGAATCGTGGGATCATTAGGGAACAAACTGGATTCTAGAGCCACTCAGCTGATCTGGGATCGGTCAGTTGTGTTCAGAAGTCCCTCAAGGGCCTACATACCAAATCTCAGAATCGTGGGATCATTAGGGAACAAACTGGATTCTAGAGCCACTCAGCTGATCTGGGATCGGTCAGTTGTGTTCAGAAGTCCCTCAAGGGCCTACATACCAAATCTCAGAATCGTGGGATCATTAGGGAACAAACTGGATTCTAGAGCCACTCAGCTGATCTGGGATCGGTCAGTTGTGTTCAGAAGTCCCTCAAGGGCCCACATACCAAATCTCAGAATCGTGGGATCATTAGGGAAAAAACTGGATTCTAGAGCCACTCAGCTGATCTGGGATCGGTCAGTTGTGTTCAGAAGTCCCTCAAGGGCGCACATACCAAATCTCAGAATCGTGGGATCATTAGGGAAAAAACTGGATTCTAGAGCCACTCAGCTGATCTGGGATCGGTCAGTTGTGTTCAGAAGTCCCTCAAGGGCCCACATACCAAATCTCAGAATCGTGGGATCATTAGGGAACAAACTGGATTCTAGAGCCACTCAGCTGACCTGGGATCGGTCAGTTGTGTTCAGAAGTCCCTCAAGGGCCCACATACCAAATCTCAGAATCGAGGGATCATTAGGGAACAAACTGGATTCTAGAGCCACTCAGCTGACCTGGGATCGGTCAGTTGTGTTCAGAAGTCCCTCAAGGGCCCACATACCAAATCTCAGAATCGAGGGATCATTAGGGAAAAAACTGGATTCTAGAGCCACTCAGCTGATCTGGGATCGGTCAGTTGTGTTCAGAAGTCCCTCAAGGGCCCACATACCAAATCTCAGAATCGTGGGATCATTAGGGAAAAAACTGGATTCTAGAGCCACTCAGCTGATCTGGGATCGGTCAGTTGTGTTCAGAAGTCCCTCAAGGGCCTACATACCAAATCTCAGAATCGTGGGATCATTAGGGAACAAACTGGATTCTAGAGCCACTCAGCTGATCTGGGATCGGTCAGTTGTGTTCAGAAGTCCCTCAAGGGCCCACATACCAAATCTCAGAATCGTGGGATCATTAGGGAAAAAACTCGATTCTAGAGCCACTCAGCTGATCTGGGATCGGTCAGTTGTGTTCAGAAGTCCCTCAAGGATCATTAGGGAATCTCCGCGTAACGATTTTTCATTTATGTGCCGTAGTAAAGACATAAAATGTCAAAAAAAGCATAATGACAACAAAAAGTGTATTTTAACAAAAACTGCAAACAAATAATAATTATTGTACAATAATTGTACCCGAAACGTTCAAATTTTCTGCACTCAAGTCGATGGCGCAGTCGAGTCAACACAACCGACAATTTCAAGTTTTTTCTTTTTCTTCTTCGTCTTCTTCTTCTTCTTAGTTCAGATTTAAATCGGTGAATTCATTCGATTTGACATCTTAATTTCGTCTCAGTCTTCGAGATACTTCTTCAGCTCGTCAGAGTCTTGTTCGAGGTCGACCTCCTCCAAACAGGACGTCCCCTGACCGACCTCCGATTGACCTTCTGAAATCAAAGGATGACGTTTGAAATCGATACGGAATAAATCGATTTGAAACATGCGATGATTCATGATGTGATACAAAAAAGGTTGGGTTTCCTAATAGTGCCGTTTTTTATTTGGAGGTTTGTAGGAGGTTCTTCAATTTGTCTGTTCGTGAGGTTTTCGCTAGGGTGCGTTGTTTGGGAGTTATAAGCGAAAAACTGAACAAAGCTCCGAAACGGGTTTGGTCTCATTTTACTCAAAATTTAATTCTCTACAACGTTTATTTCGAAGTGTTTTTCAGTCTGACGGTTAGTTTCCGTGATTCTCACCAAAACCGTTGAAAAAACATTGAGAATTTTCAGGACTGCGAGGGCAAAGTCAAAAGTTTGAAAATTCGTCAAAAATTGTGGTTTCGTAGCTCCGAAACGGGTTTGGTCTCATTTTACTCAAAATTTAATTCTCTACAACGTTTATTTCCAAGTGTTTTTCGACCTGAGGGTTAGTTTCCGTGATTCTCACCAAAACCGTTGAAAAAACATTGAGAATTTTCAGGACTGCGAGGGCAAAGTCAAAAGTTTGAAAATTCGTCAAAAATTGTGGTTTCGTAGCTCCGAAACGGGTTTGGTCTCATTTTACTCAAATTTTAATTCTCTACAACGTTTATTTCCAAGTGTTTTTCGACCTGAGGGTTAGTTTCCGTGATTCTCACCAAAACCGTTGAAAAAACATTGAGAATTTTCAGGACTGCGAGGGCAAAGTCAAAAGTTTGAAAATTCGTCAAAAATTGTGGTTTCGTAGCTCCGAAACGGGTTTGGTCTCATTTTACTCAAATTTTAATTCTCTACAACGTTTATTTCCAAGTGTTTTTCGACCTGAGGGTTAGTTTCCGTGATTCTCACCAAAACCGTTGAAAAAACATTGAGAATTTTCAGGACTGCGAGGGCAAAGTCAAAAGTTTGAAAATTCGTCAAAAATTGTGGTTTCGTAGCTCCGAAACGGGTTTGGTCTCATTTTACTCAAAATTTAATTCTCTACAACGTTTATTTCCAAGTGTTTTTCGACCTGAGGGTTAGTTTCCGTGATTCTCACCAAAACCGTTGAAAAAACATTGAGAATTTTCAGGACTGCGAGGGCAAAGTCAAAAGTTTGAAAATTCGTCAAAAATTGTGGTTTCGTAGCTCCGAAACGGGTTTGGTCTCATTTTACTCAAAATTTAATTCTCTACAACGTTTATTTCGAAGTGTTTTTCGACCTGAGGGTTAGTTTCCGTGATTCTCACCAAAACCGTTGAAAAAACATTGAGAGGTTTCAAGACTGCGAGGGCAAAGTCAAAAGTTTGAAAATTCGTCAAAAATTGTGATTTCGTAGCTTCGAAATGGGTTTGGTCTCATTTTACTCAAAATTTAATTCTCTACAACTTTTATTTCGAAGTGTTTTTCGACCTGACGGTTAGTTTTCGTGTTTTTTCACCAAAAACATCGAAGCAACGTCAGGGGGTTCAGCAGCCATCACTAACACCCCCTTGTTTCCTTCGGGTCTTACCGGGGATGACGCCGAAGCTCTTGTAGTTGGCCATGTCGCGAGCGAAACGCTTTTCCAACACTTCGGTTTTGACTTGTTTGGCGAAAGATTCTTCTTCTTCTTTCGTCTTCATTTTCTCCATGTGCCGCATCGCGAGGGTCGCTGTAAACCGTGAAGAGTTAAAAAAAACAATACATGAGAGGGAAACGTCAAGTAGAGTTTATAAACTGTATACAGTGTGTCTACAGAAATTATAGGACAAACTCAAGGAATCAATTCTGCAGCTAATTTGCAACAAAAAGTGCCTCTTGGAAAATTTTCACTACTCAACTAAAAAACCGACTTTCTTCACTTTAAACATTTTTTTCGTCTTCTCGACCTTGTCTCAGTAAAACTGAACTAACTCCCTTAAGTAAATATGTAAAATAAAAGTTGACGATACCGTTAGAAAGAGCGTTAAATTTCCTATCTCCCTGATATAAAAACCGATTTTTTAAGACCGTCGTAATTTTCTCGACCAATCACGCTGTGAAAAACCTTTTTTTGATACCGTCGGAAAGCTGAGATTCTGGACAAGAGTGCACGCCGAACGAACCCTGTACTGATAGCGCAAAATACGAAATAACAAACGGTGATTTTTAAGAAATCTTCAAATTTTGGACTTTGGCCATTTGTTTCATCGATTACGACTGTCTTAAAAACTGTCGGATTTTATATCAGGGAGGTAGCAAATTTAACGCTCTTTCCAACGGTATCGTCAACTTTTATTTTACACATTAATTTAAGGGAGTTGGAACCGTTTTACTGAGACAAGGTCGAAAACACGAAAAAAAAAATCTTAAAAGTGAAAAAGTCGGTTTTTTAGTTGAGTAATGAAAAAATTAGCGACAAGATGAAGGATTTTTCAACGTGAAGATGTAAATGAATGCAAAATGAAGGCGCGGAATTCCAGAGGCTTATTAAAACCCGATCACCTAGCCAGCCATCCCTCTGACGTCATAGGCTCTTACGGCATAGGCTGTGACGTACTAGTTAGCCTCCTGCCAGCCGTCTGACGTCATACGCTCGTGCGTCATAGGCTGTGACGTACTATTTGGCCTTCTGCCAGCCGTTTGACGTCATACTCTCGTGCGTCATAGGCTCTGACGTACTAGTTGCCTCCTGCCAGCCGTCTGACGTCATAGGCTCTGACGTACTATTTGGCCTCCGGCCAGCCGTCTGACGTCATACGCTCGTGCGTCATAGGCTCTGACGTACTATTTGACCTTCTGCCAGCCGTTTGACGTCATACTCTCGTGCGTCATAGGCTCTGACGTACTAGTTGCCTCCGGCCAGCCGTCTGACGTCATATGCTCGTGCGTCATAGGCTCTGACGGAGTGGTCCGCCTGTCGCTTGTGTTCTGACGTGATCTGAGGGAAAGGGTGAATCAAGGAAACAAATTTTTCCCTTTTCAGTTTATGTGCCAAAGCAAAGACATGAAAATGTCAAAAGAATGTCAACTCCATCCTGTTGTTGATACAGTCGAGAATTAAATGCTTGCATACGAGTCTGCAACACATTGGGACATTTTATGTCTTTAAAGATGTGATTCAAGAACCTTCGAACAATGCTACATCACCTACCCCAGTAGCGTTCATCATAAATTATGAAGCTTGCATTCGTATAGACAATATAAATTATTGAGAATGATCACCTGTGTGTAAACAATTATTTAAACAATCATACCGCAGCTTGTCGGCCACGCACTCCGCAGTGGTTAACGTAATATGGTTAAGTAAATCGAGAGCTATCCAACGAGTGGTGAACGATTTTTGTACGATGATAACTGGCGAAGATCGTAGCAACGAATCGGTTGTAAGCGAAAATCATCAGAAATTTTCGTGACGATTTCGTGTGACGCTTTTGTGTAACGTTTTTCGAGTTATGTGCCAGAGTAAAGACATAAAATGTCAAAAACTCTACGAGGAACTTTTTGTTGCAAATTAGCTGTAGAATTGATTCCTTGAGTTTGTCCTATAATTTCTGTAGACACCCTGTAGATGGGAGGGCTATAAACTAAATATTATTGTGAGAAGGGGTAAGGCAGCTCAATGTCAAAACCGACCATAATTTTTTCCCGATTTTTGCGTATTAACCCTTAATAGTCGTTGTGGTTCATGAGACGCCCGCAAGAGAGCAAATCGCCTCCAAAATCGTGTTTCCAAAAAGGTACGTTAGGTCATTAAGGGTTAACCATTAAAAGGATACGGGCGAGGGAGAAGTAAGAAACGTTGGAGGAGCTCGGGGAGGCCTTGGAAGACACCAATTACTGAAAATCCACAGTCATGCAGCATGGCTATAAGAGCGAATTTTCGAAGAAAACTGGTTTTATGTAAAATGTGTCCAGTTTACTTGTTTTATAACAAATTTTGTCTCAAATTTTCCCCGAGTAACTGAAGGGTACAGGTGAAGAAAGGTGTGATTCCAAAAACTAACTTTACCATCTCGTGATACATTGCCATGGTAAGAAAAAAAAAGGAAATCGGCAAGACAGAAGACGTTTCTGGCGCAGTCGTTCCGGACAAGTGTTTGACACTAAACAAGTGATTTGGGCGTTCAAAGTGAAACAGTTTCTATCACAACAACAGTCAGTATTTACCTCTGTATTTGTCAAGATTGGCCAATTTCTGTTCCCGGTACAAATTCAATTTGGTCTTCTCGTTCTCCCGTTTCCTGTAGTACTCTTCAGTCTCGATCAAGTTCTCGAGGCGGATCAGGTCCTCTTCCAATTCGCTGATGTCCATACGGAGTTTACCTGGAAATCATATAATGGTGGTGGTCAACACTGCCGTCCTAAGTTAAAACGGCCTATCTACAGTAAAATTTCACTGTAGATAGGACGTTTTAACTTAGGACGGCAGAACAGATGCAGCATGGACGTAATGTCATGAGCGATTTATATTCAAACTGACAGCCAAAAACCGTCTTTTTCGTCCTGAAATATTCGACATTTATTATTAAATTCTTATTACAAAAGGACTGTGCAGCATGGCCGTGATGAGCGAATTTTCAGTATCTCCCAGCGGAGTTGGGGCCGCTAATAAACGAGAAAACAAGGACCCAAATCGTCTTCTTCGCCTTAGATCAATCGACATTTTGATTCTCACGATTGTGTTTAAATTTTGTTTTTTGGCTCCCCCTGGATCGACCTCCTTTCGCTTTGGCTCGTCCCACTGGATCAAACCCTTCACTTTGGATGCCCCTCACCACCCCAATACATATTTTAGGTTAAAAGGACTGTGCAGCATAACGGTGATGAGCGATTTTTTTTTTTTTTTTCAGTTAAAGAATCCACAGTCTTGCAGCATGGCTATAAAAGCGAATTTTCTAATGAAAAATTCGAGGGTCTCACGGCAACTCCCCACTTCGTTACTTATGGCCAAAATGAGTTATGCATATTATTCAGAGCGTCTTCTCCCGGCGGATCGATCTAACTGAGTAATTTTAACAAAAACTGCTAGAGGTAGTGTGATTTGTCAAGGTAAACATCCCGTATCGTCATCGCATCAGTAACACGCCACATCGTCAGTACAGCTGTAACCTGTTTGAACCTGTAACTCGAAGCTCAGCAACCCGAAGAAGAAAAATGCACAGTCATGCAGCTATAAGAGCGAATTTTCGAAGAAATAATTGGTTTTATGTAAAATGTCTCCATTAAAGAACATGATGTCCATGAAGAACATCTCAAGTATCAACCACGTTTTGTCATATTCAAAGGGGTCCAGTTTGAGAACGGAATAAGATATAGCAATTCTGACTTCACCATCTTATTCGGCGTGTGAAAACCTTTAAAATGAGGCGTCACTTGACAGACCGTTTCATTTTGGAATTTATGGTTGAACCCCCCCCCCCCCATCACAACATCCCCAAAACCCCCCTCAGCTTTTGGACATTTCAACGCTGAACACGACGGTGAAGTCAGAATAGCGATATCTCATTCCGTCATCAGATTAGAGCAGACTAAACATGAAGAACATCTCAAGTATCAACCACGTTTCTTCATCTTCAAAGTTCTCCTGTTTGAGAACGGAATGAGATGTCGCAATTCTGATTTCACCACCGTGTTCAGCATAACAACACCTTCAAAATGAGGTGTCACTTGTCAGAATGCTTCATTTTGGGAATGTATGAGGATGGTTAGGGATGGTATCCCCCCTGAAACTCCCCAAACCCCCCCCCCACCCCCTTAGAGTGGCCTGATTCTGCCCATCGATTGCCAAGACAAATGTTTTGTGTAAATTTGAACTTTTATCGAGATTTACCGTCTGGTGGTGGATTCAGGATGGTCTGAAACGGATTGTGGTAAGTATACAATTTTTTTCGGAAATTCGAGTTTCAAAAATTTAGGACCGAGAACTCTTCGAAAATTCGCTAATGGAACCGTAGCAACAGCCGTATGTTCTTCGAAATTTTGCTAGTAAATACCACGCAGCATGTACTTGATGAGCGAATTTTTGAAAGGTTGGAAAAAATAAAAATTAAAAATGAAACCCACCGATCATGTTGACGATGGACTCGGTGGACGTGACGACGGTGTTCAGCGCCGTCATCTCCGAAGCGAAGGCGCTCCAGATCATCTTCTGCTTTGCGACGGCGTCGTGGAGGGCGGTGACGCTCTGGTCGACGCCCTGCTCATCAAAGAACGATAAGGTCGATAAAGACATAATTACAGTCAGTTAGACATTGATATTATTGTAATAAAACAACCCGTAATCACTGAGTGTCACTGGTTCCTGAAGTTTTGGTTCGACCGCTTGGAGGACAGCCAGGTCTATGAATGCAGACTGGATATCCCTCTGGGTGGGTAGAGTTGCCTAACCTCCCCGGGAATAGGGGGACCTCAGCAAACCATTCATTAGATGGAACCACGTTCTGCTACCATCTGATGAATGGTTTGCTGAGTTGCCCCTCTTTCCGGGGAAGTCAGGCAACTCTGCCCACCCAGAGGGCTCTCCAGTCTGCATTCACAGACCTGGCCATCCTCCAAGCGGTCGAACCAAAACTTCAGGAACCAGTGACACTCAGCAAACGATGACAAACTGTACATAAGTTCGATGATAAACTGTACAAACTACCTATTAGGGTGGATCGATTTTCCAACAATTTGTTTTCTTACTTCCAATAGGTAAAATTTGCTGCCCTTTAAGCCTGATAGAACACCCCTAAAAGGGTTTTGAAAAAAATTCATTCCTTGAGGTTCCATACCTCACGTGAAGTTTCATTTGTTTACTAAAAACCCTGCTTTGACTTTTTATTCGGGTTTCTCCTTCCTCCCAGTTCCCCGGTCGACTTTTTCAGGTTTTTTGTTGGCAGCAATGCAGAGCAGATGAGATAACTCTTATCACCATCCCCACTATCACTTGTGTATGACTCACAGAAGCCCTCTGTGTTTATGCTGTAAACTAATTTACTCTCGTTTTGCCTTTCAATCGGGAAATATCATTTCGTGTTGTGTTTGAGTGTCTTCCAGTGAAGTGTGCCACTATGCAAACTTCCACTAGAGTGAAACTCGTTTGTGAGATAGTTGGAAAAGCAGGAGAACTTGAAGAAAACGTGCTGCCCACTAATTGTGATGTTTTGCGCTACTACCTTTTCATCTTTGGTTAACTGAAAAAACAAAGCCAAAAAGGCCCCCCTCAGTAATGAAATCATTTCAGATGTGGTAAAAAAAGTTATTAGTATCTGGAGTAAAGCTTCTATTCCAACTGTGTCTGATGATAGGTGTCGGGCCATGCTGAAAAAAATGTATGTGGATTATCAGAAGCTAAAAAATACCCTAAAACTCAGCAAGGGAGTGCAACATTCACAAGAAAGAGAGGCCAGTTTCAAAGTCAGTGTTCCAAAGTGTTCGACATTTGTTCTTGCAAATGTGTTGACCCCAATCAATGCTCGTGTGAACGGAACAGGAAAGTCCCCAAAATGGAACAACTCTTTCTTGCTGATCAGCGAAATGAAAGGAAAATGGCGATTGGATCCGTTGATACTGCCGCTTCTGTGAGTCTCCAGCGTCGAATCATGCGGAAAACAATTGATTTAGCCAGGCAACAAGAAAGCCCTTCGTGCAGTTCAACTGTCCCTGATAAACGTTTCAGCTCAAATGAATCAATGGGTGGGGGCTCACAGGAATCATATTCATCGGATGATTTTGCTCCAGCTCGTCCAAAGAAACGAACCACTGAACAAATGAGCCAAATGACCATGCAATTACCAAATCTTGCAGTTGCTTGTGATCGCACTCGAGTGTCAGACAGAGCTGCCTCATTGATGGCCTCTTCTGTATTAAAGGATTTTGGGTTAGAAGCGAAACTGCGACGAATACAATGTGCCCCGCCTTAACTGATGAAGAGCTCCAGAGCATCCCATCCTTACCGAGTCACACACAGGAAGTAGAAAGATGATTTTCCTCAAGAGGGCATATTTCATATGAGTTATGGAGCCTGAAGGAAATTTTTGTCAGGGCCCCTATTGTTACCTAGCGGTTTTCAGACGAAAAGGCAAGATTATTTCGCTATTGCATAAAAAAATGAGGAGAAAAAAATTGTTTTTTGCCAAAATCGATCCACCCTACTACCTATACAGGTAGGTTCCTACACAAATAAAGCTGATCACCGAAAACCGTACGTTTCTATTCAAAGTAAACCCTTCCCTCTTCACAATACAGGTTTTTGCTCTAAGCAATATCATAGGTACTCTCAGCTTATGGGTGCACGTCTTGGAAGAGCTTCATTTTGACAAGTTAAAAACCATTTACTAGGCTTACGAATTACCTCTAATGGCCATACGGATCATAAATTCAACTGTATTTTTTTTGTCCACAATTTTGAACTGGTAGATTCACGTTTCGTACCACTATTCGGCGTCTAATGGGATATTTGAAATCCACTGAACAAGTCTTGTTACTACAAAAAATATCGCCTGTTACTTGACAGTAGCAGTATCACTTGAACCGTTTAATGAAAATTCAGTGTTGGATCATCTCTAAAGGGAGAAGTTCTGCCAACCAAAGAACAACGAAAAATTTTATATACGTGCAGGTCGACACTTACGTTGGCCAAGTTGGCGTTGTACTCTGCTGCGTTTGTCAAATCCTGAAAAAACCACTTGGATGAATTACAAAATAATTTTGTATTTACAAATATTGTGATTACGAATATATACTACAAGTACACAACCTGTACATACATAATATCAATAATAATTATTTTTAAAAAACCCTATAAAAAAGTTCGAACGTTCCACAAAAATGACCTAAACTACTTCAAACTGTGTGAAAATGGAGGTCATACATTTTCGCTGTAACAGTATAGTAGCGAAAATTTGCTCATACGGCCATACTGCGTCGGATTTAGAGCTGAAACCGAGTTTTTCTAACTGAGCCACATAACAGTCTGCCCTGCAGCATGGCATTATGAGCGAATTTTCGAGGTAAACAATGATCTAGTGTGAGGCTACTAAGTTTCCTCCTCATTTTCCCCCAAACATTTGCTCATACGGCCATGCCACAACCTCCTCCCTCCGTTTTCTTCCATCTTAAAGAGGATTTCGGGAGGTGGAAAGGTTCCCATGCAGCATGGCATTATGGACGAATTTCCGAGATACACAATAATCTAGTGTGATCGAATTTCTACTATTTTCCTCCCACTTATCCCCCAAAAATTTGCTCATACGGCCATGCCACAACCCTCTCCCTCCATTTTCTTCCATCTTGAGGAGGATTTCGGGAGGTGACAAGGTTCCTATGCAGCATGGCATTATGAGCGAATTTTCGGGATAACAATAATCTAGTGTGATCGATTTTTACAATTTTCCTCCCTCTTGTTTCCCAAAAATTTGCTCATACGGCCATGCCACAACCTCCCCCTCCGTTTTCTTCCATCTTCGGGGGAGGATTTCAGGAGGTGGCACGCAGCATGGCCGTGATGAGCGAATTTCGTCGTCTTTTTCAGTTGAATCGTCGTTAAAACGAACCTGCCACGAGTTGTGGTAGCGAGCGAAGAGGTCGCACCCGGCGGCGTACTCCGGACGATGCCTCGGTATCGGGTGACCCGTCGACAAACCTCGGAAACTGTCGAGGAAAACCGAAAAATAAAATTAAAAATCGGTGAGAGAAAAAACGCACAAAAATGACAATAATTCGAACATGAACAACAAGTACGAAAATCGGAGTCCAGAGCAGAATTAGTCCAGTATAATTAAGACTGAATATCAACAAAAACCGTGAACAAGCTGGAAACCAATCAAGTCCCTTCAGATGGTGCGAAATAACAGTAATCTGAGTTTGCACGCCCACTGATTGTTGACGGTCTTAAAACCTCGACATTTTCTGACGTTTTTCAGTTTTCCTTGATTTACTCGAGAAACGGAGAATCCTACCGAAAACGTCACTGAGAGTGAATCGAAGAAGATCAAATTCTGCGTCGATTAAAAAAACAAAATCCGAAATTCGTCAATTGGTACAATTTTTATGAGAGATCAAAACCCACCTACTTTTTGGACATTTCTCAAGAAGTGCTTTGAGCTGTTGCTACATCAATTCTAATCGATTCCGGTCGGTCTCACGATACGCGTCAATACATTAAAGTGCGTCAAAATTGAATTTTGTAAAGATGGTTAGGTAGAGATTGTTAGGGATGGTCAGGGATAGTTAGAGATGGTTCGGCGGAGATGGTTAGGGATGGTTAGAGGTGGTTAGAGATGGTTCGGCGGAGATGGTTAGGGATGGTTAGGGATGGTTAGAGATGGTTCGGCGGAGATGGTTAGGGATGGTTAGACAAAGATGGTTAGAGGTGGTTAGACTAAGATGGTTAGGGATGGTTAGAGGTGGTTAGACAAAGATGGTTAGGGATGGTTAGAGATGGTTAGGGATGGTTAGAGGTGGTTAGACAAAGATGGTTAGGGATGGTTAGAGATGGTTAGGGATGGTTAGAGGTGGTTAGACAAAGATGGTTCGGGATGGTTAGAGATGGTTAGGGATGGTTAGAGGTGGTTAGACAAAGATGGTTAGGGATGGTTAGAGGTGGTTGGGGATGGTTAGAGGTGGTTAGACAAAGATGGTTAGGGATGGTTAGAGGTGGTTAGACAAAGATGGTTAGGGATGGTTAGAGATGGTTAGGGATGGTTAGAGGTGGTTAGACAAAGATGGTTAGGGATGGTTAGAGGTGGTTGGGGATGGTTAGAGGTGGTTAGACAAAGATGGTTAGGGATGGTTAGAGGTGGTTAGACAAAGATGGTTAGGGATGGTTAGAGATGGTTAGGGATGGTTAGAGGTGGTTAGACAAAGATGGTTAGGGATGGTTAGAGGTGGTTGGGGATGGTTAGAGGTGGTTAGACAAAGATGGTTAGGGATGGTTAGAGGTGGTTAGACAAAGATGGTTCGGGATGGTTAGAGATGGTTAGGGATGGTTAGAGGTGGTTAGACAAAGATGGTTAGGGATGGTTAGAGGTGGTTGGGGATGGTTAGAGGTGGTTAGACAAAGATGGTTAGGGATGGTTAGAGGTGGTTAGACAAAGATGGTTAGGGATGGTTAGAGATGGTTAGGGATGGTTAGAGGTGGTTAGACGAAGATGGTTAGGGATGGTTAGACAAAGATGGTTAGGGATGGTTAGAGATGGTTAGAGATGGTTAGGGATGGTTAGAGATGGTTAGGGATGGTTAGAGGTGGTTAGACAAAGATGGTTAGGGATGGTTAGAGATGGTTAGGGATGGTTAGAGGTGGTTAGACAAAGATGGTTAGGGATGGTTAGAGGTGGTTAGGGATGGTTAGAGGTGGTTAGACAAAGATGGTTAGGGATGGTTAGAGATGGTTAGGGATGGTTAGAGATGGTTAGAGATGGTTAGGGATGGTTAGAGATGGTTAGGGATGGTTAGAGGTGGTTAGACAAAGATGGTTAGGGATGGTTAGAGATGGTTAGACAGAGATGGTTAGGGATGGTTAGAGGTGGTTAGGGATGGTTAGAGATGGTTAGGGATGGTTAGAGGTGGTTAGACAAAGATGGTTAGGGATGGTTAGAGATGGTTAGACAGAGATGGTTAGGGATGGTTAGAAATGGTTAGAGGTGGTTAGACAAAGATGGTTAGGGATGGTTAGGGATGGTTAGAGGTGGTTAGACAAAGATGGTTAGAGGTGGTTAGACAAAGATGGTTAGGGGTGGTTAGAGATGGTTAGGGATGGTTAGAGATGGTTAGGGATGGTTAGAGGTGGTTAGACAAAGGTGGTTAGGGATGGTCAGAGATGGTTAGGGATGGTTAGACAAAGATGGTTAGGGATGGTTAGAGATGGTTAGGGATGGTTAGAGGTGGTTAGACAAAGATGGTTAGGGATGGTTAGAGGTGGTTAGGGATGGTTAGAGATGGTTAGGGATGGTTAGAGGTGGTTAGTCAAAGATGGTTAGGGATGGTTAGTGATGGTTAGACAGAGATGGTTAGAGATGGTTAGAGATGGTTAGAGGTGGTTAGGGATGGTTAGAGATGGTTAGGGATGGTTAGAGATGGTTAGAGATGGTTAGAGATGGTTAGGGATGGTTAGACAAAGATGGTTAGGGATGGTTGGAGATGGTTAGACAGAGATGGTTAGGGATGGTTAGAGATGGTTAGGGATGGTTAGAGGTGGTTAGACAAAGATGGTTAGGGATGGTTAGAGATGGTTAGACAGAGATGGTTAGAGATGGTTAGGGATGTTTAGAGGTGGTTAGACAAAGATGGTTAGAGATGGTTAGGGATGGTTAGAGGTGGTTAGGGATGGTTAGAGATGGTTAGACAGAGATGGTTAGAGATGGTTAGGGATGGTTAGAGATGGTTAGACAGAGATGGTTAGAGGTGGTTAGGGATGGTTAGAGATGGTTAGGGATGGTTAGAGATGGTTAGACAGAGATGGTTAGGGATGGTTAGAGGTGGTTAGACAAAGATGGTTAGGGATGGTTAGGGATGGTTAGAGGTGGTTAGACAAAGATGGTTAGGGGTGGTTAGGGATGGTTAGAGACGGTTAGGGATGGTTAGAGGTGGTTAGACAAAGATGGTTAGGGATGGTTAGAGATGGTTAGACAGAGATGGTTAGAGATGGTTAGGGATGGTTAGAGATGGTTAGAGATGGTTAGACAGAGATGGTTAGGGATGGTTAGAGATGGTTAGGGATGGTTAGAGGTGGTTAGACAAAGATGGTTAGGGATGGTTAGAGATGGTTAGACAGAGATGGTTAGGGATGGTTAGAGGTGGTTAGGGATGGTTAGAGATGGTTAGGGATGGTTAGAGGTATGTAGACAAAGATGGTTAGGGATGGTTAGAGATGGTTAGACATGGTTAGAGGTGGTTAGACAAAGATGGTTAGGGATGGTTAGAGATGGTTAGAGGTGGTTAGACAAAGATGGTTAGGGATGGTTAGAGGTGGTTAGACAAAGATGGTTAGGGATGGTTAGTGGTGGTTAGACAAAGATGGTTAGGGATGGTTAGAGGTGGTTAGGGATGGTTAGAGGTGGTTAGACAAAGATGGTTAGGGGTGGTTAGAGATGGTTAGGGATGGTTAGAGGTGGTTAGACAAAGATGGTTAGGGATGGTTAGAGGTGGTTAGGGATGGTTAGAGGTGGTTAGACAGAGATGGTTAGGGATGGTTAGAGGTGGTTAGACAAAGATGGTTAGGGATGGTTAGAGACGGTTAGGGATGGTTAGAGGTGGTTAGACAAAGATGGTTAGGGATGGTTAGAGATGGTTAGACAGAGATGGTTAGAGATGGTTAGGGATGGTTAGAGATGGTTAGAGATGGTTAGACAGAGATGGTTAGGGATGGTTAGAGATGGTTAGGGATGGTTAGAGGTGGTTAGACAAAGATGGTTAGGGATGGTTAGAGATGGTTAGACAGAGATGGTTAGGGATGGTTAGAGGTGGTTAGGGATGGTTAGAGATGGTTAGGGATGGTTAGAGGTGGTTAGACAAAGATGGTTAGGGATGGTTAGAGATGGTTAGACATGGTTAGAGGTGGTTAGACAAAGATGGTTAGGGATGGTTAGAGATGGTTAGAGGTGGTTAGACAAAGATGGTTAGGGATGGTTAGAGGTGGTTAGACAAAGATGGTTAGGGATGGTTAGTGGTGGTTAGACAAAGATGGTTAGGGATGGTTAGAGGTGGTTAGGGATGGTTAGAGGTGGTTAGACAAAGATGGTTAGGGATGGTTAGAGATGGTTAGGGATGGTTAGAGGTGGTTAGACAAAGATGGTTAGGGGTGGTTAGAGATGGTTAGAGATGGTTAGAGGTGGTTAGACAAAGATGGTTAGGGATGGTTAGAGGTGGTTAGACAAAGATGGTTAGGGATGGTTAGTGGTGGTTAGACAAAGATGGTTAGGGATGGTTAGAGGTGGTTAGGGATGGTTAGAGATGGTTAGGGATGGTTAGAGGTGGTTAGACAAAGATGGTTAGGGATGGTTAGAGATGGTTAGAGATGGTTTGACAGAGATGGTTAGGGATGGTTAGAGATGGTTAGAGGTGGTTAGGGATGGTTAGGGATGGTTAGAGATGGTTAGAGATGGTTAGAGGTGGTTAGAGATGGTTAGGGATGGTTAGAGGTGGTTAGACAAAGATGGTTAGGGATGGTTAGAGATGGTTAGACAGAGATGGTTAGGGATGGTTAGAGATGGTTAGAGGTGGTTAGACAAAGATGGTTAGAGATGGTTAGGGATGTTTAGAGGTGGTTAGACAAAGATGGTTAGGGATGGTTAGAGATGGTTAGGGATGGTTAGAGATGGTTAGAGGTGGTTAGGGATGGTTAGAGATGGTTAGGGATGGTTAGAGATGGTTAGGGATGGTTAGAGATGGTTAGAGATGGTTAGGGATGGTTAGGGATGGTTAGAGATGGTTAGAGGTGGTTAGACAAAGATGGTTAGGGATGGTTAGAGATGGTTAGACAGAGATGGTTAGGGATGGTTAGAGATAGTTAGGGATGGTTAGAGGTGGTTAGACAAAGATGGTTAGAGATGGTTAAACAGAGATGGTTAGGGATGGTTAGGGATGGTTAGAGGTGGTTAGACAAAGATGGTTAGACAGAGATGGTTAGGGATGGTTAGAGGTGGTTAGACAAAGATGGTTACGGATGGTTAGAGATGGTTAGACAGAGATGGTTAGAGGTGGTTAGACAAAGATGGTTAGGGATGGTTAGTGATGGTTAGACAGAGATGGTTAGGGATGGTTAGAGATGGTTAGACAAAGATGGTTAGGGATGGTTAGGGGTGGTTAGACAAAGATGGTTAGGGATGGTTAGAGGTGGTTAGACAAAGATGGTTAGGGATGGTTAGAGATAGTTAGTGATGGTTAAGCAGAGATGGTTAGGGATGGTTAGAGAGGGATGGTTAGGGTGGTTAAGCAGAGATGGTTAGGGATGGTTAGAGATGGTTAGGGATGGTTAGAGATGGTTAGAGATGGTTCGACAGAAGTGGTTAGGGATGGTTGGGATGGTTAGACAAAGATGGTTAGGGATGTTTAGAGATGATTAGGGATGGTTAGAGATGGTTAGACAGAGATGGTTAGGGATGGTTAGAGATGGTTAGGGATGGTTAGAGGTGGTTAGACAAAGATGGTTAGACAGAGATGGTTAGAGATGGTTAGGGATGTTTAGAGGTGGTTAGACAAAGATGGTTAGGGATGGTTAGAGATGGTTAGAGATGGTTAGAGGTGGTTAGGGATGGTTAGAGATGGTTAGAGATGGTTAGACAGAGATGGTTAGGGATGGTTAGAGATGGTTAGACAGAGATGGTTAGAGGTGGTTAGAGGTGGTTAGACAAAGATGGTTAGGGGTGGTTAGAGATGGTTAGGGATGGTTAGAGGTGGTTAGACAAAGATGGTTAGGGATGGTTAGAGATGGTTAGGGATGGTTAGAGGTGGTTATACAAAGATGGTTAGGGATGGTTAGAGATGGTTAGGGATGGTTAGAGGTGGTTAGACAAAGATGGTTAGGGATGGTTAGAGATGGTTAGGGATGGTTAGAGGTGGTTAGACAAAGATGGTTAGGGATGGTTAGAGGTGGTTAGGGATGGTTAGAGATGGTTAGGGATGGTTAGAGGTGGTTAGACAAAGATGGTTAGGGATGGTTAGAGATGGTTAGACAGAGATGGTTAGAGATGGTTAGGGATGGTTAGAGATGGTTAGAGGTGGTTAGGGATGGTTAGAGATGGTTAGGGATGGTTAGAGATGGTTAGGGATGGTTAGAGGTGGTTAGACAAAGATGGTTAGGGATGTTTAGAGGTGGTTAGACAAAGATGGTTAGGGATGGTTAGAGATGGTTAGGGATGGTTAGAGATGGTTAGAGGTGGTTAGGGATGGTTAGAGATGGTTAGAGATGGTTAGACAGAGATGGTTAGGGATGGTTAGAGATGGTTAGGGATGGTTAGACAGAGATGGTTAGAGGTGGTTAGGGATGGTTAGAGATGGTTAGGGATGGTTAGACAGAGATGGTTAGGGATGGTTAGAGATGGTTAGAGGTGGTTAGACAAAGATGGTTAGGGATGGTTAGAGATGGTTAGGGATGGTTAGAGGTGGTTAGACAAAGATGGTTAGGGATGGTTAGAGATGGTTAGACAGAGATGGTTAGGGATGGTTAGAGGTGGTTAGGGATGGTTAGAGATGGTTAGAGGTGGTTAGACAAAGATGGTTAGGGATGGTTAGAGATGGTTAGACAGAGATGGTTAGACATGGTTAGAGGTGGTTAGACAAAGATGGTTAGGGATGGTTAGAGATGGTTAGGGATGGTTAGAGGTGGTTAGACAAAGATGGTTAGGGGTGGTTAGAGATGGTTAGGGATGGTTAGAGGTGGTTAGACAAAGATGGTTAGGGATGGTTAGAGGTGGTTAGACAAAGATGGTTAGGGATGGTTAGAGGTGGTTAGACAAAGATGGTTAGGGATGGTTAGAGGTGGTTAGGGATGGTTAGAGGTGGTTAGACAAAGATGGTTAGGGATGGTTAGAGATGGTTAGACAGAGATGGTTAGGGATGGTTAGAGATGGTTAGAGGTGGTTAGGGATGGTTAGACAGAGATGGTTAGGGATGGTTAGAGATGGTTAGAGATGGTTAGAGGTGGTTAGACAAAGATGGTTAGGGATGGTTAGAGGTGGTTAGGGATGGTTAGGGATGGTTAGAGGTGGTTAGACAAAGATGGTTAGGGATGGTTAGAGATGGTTAGAGGTGGTTAGACAAAGATGGTTAGGGATGGTTAGAGGTGGTTAGACAAAGATGGTTAGGGATGGTTAGAGGTGGTTAGGGATGGTTAGGGATGGTTAGAGGTGGTTAGACAAAGATGGTTAGGGATGGTTAGAGATGGTTAGAGATGGTTAGAGGTGGTTAGGGATGGTTAGAGATGGTTAGAGGTGGTTAGGGATGGTTAGAGATGGTTAGACAGAGATGGTTAGGGATGGTTAGAGATGGTTAGAGATGGTTAGAGGTGGTTAGACAAAGATGGTTAGGGATGGTTAGAGGTGGTTAGGGATGGTTAGAGGTGGTTAGACAAAGATGGTTAGGGATGGTTAGAGATGGTTAGAGGTGGTTAGACAAAGATGGTTAGAGGTGGTTAGACAAAGATGGTTAGGGATGGTTAGGGATGGTTAGAGGTGGTTAGACAAAGATGGTTAGGGATGGTTAGAGATGGTTAGAGATGGTTAGACAGAGATGGTTAGGGATGGTTAGAGATGGTTAGAGGTGGTTAGGGATGGTTAGAGATGGTTAGACAGAGATGGTTAGAGATGGTTAGAGATGGTTAGGGATGGTTAGAGGTGGTTAGACAAAGATGGTTAGGGATGGTTAGACAGAGATGGTTAGGGATGGTTAGAGATGGTTAGAGGTGGTTAGACAAAGATGGTTAGAGATGGTTAGACAGAGATGGTTAGAGATGGTTAGGGATGTTTAGAGGTGGTTAGACAAAGATGGTTAGAGATGGTTAGAGGTGGTTAGGGATGGTTAGAGATGGTTAGGGATGGTTAGAGATGGTTAGAGATGGTTAGACAGAGATGGTTAGAGATGGTTAGGGATGGTTAGAGATGGTTAGGGATGGTTAGAGGTGGTTAGGGATGGTTAGAGATGGTTAGACAGAGATGGTTAGAGATGGTTAGAGGTGGTTAGACAAAGATGGTTAGGGATGGTTAGAGATGGTTAGACAGAGATGGTTAGGGATGGTTAGAGATAGTTAGGGATGGTTAGAGGTGGTTAGACAAAGATGGTTAGAGATGGTTAGACAGAGATGGTTAGGGATGGTTAGAGGTGGTTAGACAAAGATGGTTAGGGATGGTTAGAGATGGTTAGACAGAGATGGTTAGAGGTGGTTAGACAAAGATGGTTAGGGATGGTTAGAGATGGTTAGACAGAGATGGTTAGGGATGGTTAGAGATGGTTAGACAAAGATGGTTAGGGATGGTTAGGGGTGGTTAGACAAAGATGGTTAGAGGTGGTTAGACAAAGATGGTTAGGGATGGTTAGAGGTGGTTAGAGATGGTTAGACAAAGATGGTTAGGGATGGTTAGACAAAGATGGTTAGAGATGATTAGGGATGGTTAGACTGAGATGGTTAGGGATGGTTAGAGATGGTTAGGGATGGTTCGAGATGATTAGACAGAGGTGGTTTGAAAAATCTCGATTTACTCTTCATTGCCATAATCAGGAAAGTATCATGCTTTATATGTGTTTTTGCCTCCGGAATCACTCTAGGAGTAACTGGTGGCGAATAACCATTTTCAAGGGTTGATTTGAGAGATTTTTCAAATTTTGGTATTGAGATTTGAAATTCCTCATTTTGACCATCACTATTCCTCAGGGGAAACCAGGACGGGTGGCAGCTAGAGATGTGCGAAACTTAACGATACGACAGTATCATATCGTGTACTTACTATTGATACCACGTACTTTTGATATAAAATGTTGCATTTCGATAAATGCCCAAATGGAAACTGGTGTATATTAAAATTCAAAAAACTCTACTTGAATTATTCCTTTCTCTCAAGTTTGGTTCTGGTATTTTTTGGTACAAGAGTTCTGGTACAAATCCAGATTTCCAACTTTCTAAGACCTCGGGCAATGGCCGTAAAACCATGAAATTTTTGCACTTATTTATGGTTTTCGTTCCATATCATCATGAAGAATTGGTTTGACGGGTATAGTCACCCTATTAACTTTAAAAGAAGACTTTAATTTGCTACGATTTGGTACCAGAGTGAGCTTTCTACAATTCTTCGTTTGTTAGGCAGAGATGGTTAGACAAAGATGGTTAGGGATGGTTAGGCAGAGATGGTTAGACAAAGATGGTTAGGGAGGGTTAGGCAGAGATGGTTAGGGATGGTTAGACAGAGATGGTTAGACAAAGATGGTTAGGCAGAGATGATTAGGGATGGTTAGACCTAACCATCTTTGTCTAACCATCTCTGCCTAACCAACTCTAACCATCCTTGTCTGATAAAAAGGCCATTGTTTTCCAATAAGTGAAAAATTCTCAAAATGGTCACTTATTTTGTGGACTGTCTTCTAAAATACTCACCCCTTGTCAAATATTATAAGAAATGAATTTCTAGTAAATTTAATTAGCTTTCATTTGAGACCAGAAGGGTACTTGTAGTCCTAGCTGTTCTCCGAAAAACGGCAGGTAACCATTAACAGTGATTACCATTTACATTAAAAATAGCTATAAAAAGTAGTGAGAAACATGTATATGGATTTCACCTCAAAACCCACTATGACTATTACTGGTTACCTGCCATTTTGTAGAGAACCGCTAGGCCTACAAGTACTTTTCTGGTCTCAAATGAAAGCTAATTAAATTTACTACAACTTCATTTCTTATAATATTTGACGAGGGGTGAGTATTTTAGAAGATATTCCACAAAATAAGTGACCATTTTGAGAATCTTTTACTTATTGGAAGAAAATGGTCTTTTCTTGAAAGGATGTATCTGGAGAAAGAAGAACCGTAGAGAGGTCGCTCTGGTACCAAATTGTTGCAAATTTAGTCGTCTTTTAAAGTTAATTAGGAAGGAAACTTGCCATTTTCGAGATAAGGCATGGGTACGTGGCTGGAAACACCAAGTAAAATTTTCGCTCCGTTGATTCCTTCTTCCCCAATGAACTCGGGAAGACTTGGAAGACCCACCAAGCCCTTTTCTCAATGCGGTTTAAAGACCAAGAAGAACAGAGTTCAAGATCTTATAGCTGAGCGAGACCTGGAAGAACTAAGTTCTTGGAAGAACTAAGTTTAAGAACAAGTCTTGCATTCGCAGCACAAAGGGCAAATTCGACGAGTTTCTGTTTGTGCGCTCTGTGGTTCCCATTTCACTAACTGACATTGATAGTGGTGCCACACTTTGGATAATTTATATAATTATTTCAATTCAAATGTCGGCTTTCAGTTAAATGTTTGACCTGAAGAATTGAATTTTATTTTAGCGGTAACTGTATTCTAGTCTTTTAACCTTCCAGTGGTGGCGCGCACCTCACAGGTGTCATGATCTTTACATTTCTGTGCCAAAGTTGGCAACTATCGTTTGACGCGCTCTCTGGCTCAGTAGCTTCCCAAAATCTGTTTCCCTCAAAGTCAGTAGCTCTTTAGACTTTGTCCGATCACGTCACTCTGCGTGGTACCTCATTTCACCTCACAGGTGCTACGCCGCAATTCGTGTAAGTTTATCCGATTTAAAATTTTTGCGATTTTCTTCTTCCTTCTTGGTGCTCATGTTCTATGTGTATGCGGTAGAGTTTATTTGAAAGCCGAATGACGTGGAGGAGAAGTAGGTACCTCACTACGTAAATGATTAGTTGTGAGAATGAAGTAGGTACCACCTGGTTGGTCTATAGCGCCACTACTCACGCCATTTTCATTCTTTATTTGCAGTATGAATCGTTGACGCTCTGAATTTGAACCTTTCAGTAATAGTAACGAATCAACTGATTATTATGATTCTATCTCTTCGTTGGGTTATACACATCACATCACGGTCCCAACCAGAGTGACTGATTCGTCCGCAACATGCATTGACCATATAATTACTAGAATGAAGGATCATAAATGTTTACCTGGTGTTGTGAAAACTAATATTACAGATCACTTTACTACGATACTATCCTTCTCCAATGAAGGGTCAAACACCGTTAAAAGTAATGATAATCAGCAATATAATCCACGGATGTTTATAAACCAAGGAGTGCTCGAGGAATGTTTAAAGAACGTGGATTGGAGTCCAGTCCTGATCCCGGATTTGAATGATTCGACATTGAACTTCGTTAATATCTTGAGAAATTGTTTAAGTTTCGCTTCACAGGAAAGAGTAGTTTCAAATAAAAAACGTAAAATTACACCATGGATTTCAGCAGGCTTGATAACATCCACAAGGAAACGAGATAAACTAAAACAAAAAGTTACAGATCAGCCCTTTAACAAATCACTGAAAACTTACTACACTAAAATTTAGTGTAGTAAGTTTTCAGTGATTTGTTAAAGGGCTGATCTGTAACTTTTTGTTTTAGTTTATCTCGTTTCCTTGTGGATGTTATCAAGCCTGCTGAAATCCATGGTGTAATTTTACGTTTTTTATTTGAAACTACTCTTTCCTGTGAAGCGAAACTTAAACAATTTCTCAAGATATTAACGAAGTTCAATGTCGAATCATTCAAATCCGGGATATTTAATATCGTAACTATTTGAAGAATTTGATCCGGAAAACAAAAAGAGATTACTTCGATGATAAATTTAAAAAAGTTGAAGGTGATCCAAAAAACTCTGCAAATTCTTGACACAACGGTTTATTATCTTCCTTGTGCAGATCACCCTTCTGTCTATACCAGACTGTATTGCAAATCGGCACCATACCATATTCTCACCGTACTCATACCATACCATACGAATTTCTTTCCTATCATACCATACTGTATTATACCAAATCATACATACAATAATATACCATACCATACTCATACCATGTCATACAAACCGAGTGAATAATGAAATGTCATCCATTTCAGACCTATATTTAAAATTTCAAGTATCTAGCTCATCATCAACATTTAATTTGTTTAAACAAATAGGTATTATTTAAACAATTTTACAGACAAGAAACCGAGTGAATATTGCATTGTTAACCAGTTCTAACCTATTTTTAAAATTTCAAGTCAATAGCTCATCATCAAAATTTAATTTGTATTATTACAAAAAAGTATTATTTAAACAATTTTACAGATGAGAAACCGAGTAAATATTGCAATGTGGTCTATCCCCGACTCACGGTTAAAATTTCTAGACTGTAGTTTACCGGGAAGATAAAAAAAAGGTAGTTTTATTCTGGGCGTCTGGTGGTTGGGTCACATAACGGCCGTTTTCGGCGCGAAAGTTTAGTGTTTTTCCTAAACCTTTGCGCGCTCACTGTGAACGAACAGCTGGTCGCACAAAAATCCAATTGGTCTTAAAAGATTCGTAATTTTTCAGGTCATTCAAAAGTGAACTAAACATTACACGGTTCAGTTAAATATTTGGAGATATGACATTGTCGAAATTTTAAATTTCGTTTTGAACCCCTTCCCCTTGACCTAGGGTTATGAAAAGTTTCGAGGATCATTGTGGGGCTGGTCCAAACCCAGAAACCAAATTTCGTAATTTTAGCTCAACGCTAACTGGGCAAAACGGCGTGGACGGCGGACGGCGGACGGCGGACGGCGTACGGCGTACGGCGTACGGCGTACGGTGTACGGCGTACGGCGTACGGCGGACGGACGGATTTTTTTTTATTCGATTTTCTGAATCTACGTGTCTTGAAACGTAAACCAACAAATTTTGAGGGGGGGTTAAAAATTTTTTTTCTTTGGGCGATTCCAATGGTTCATTATCGAAGATAATAAACCAAAAAGAATGGGATGTATTGAATGAAGTGTTAAACCGAAATAGAAAACAAACTGCAGAGTGCCCGATGGCGGCGGCAATCAGTAAGACTTTCAAAATGAAAATAGAAACAGCTCGTCAGGAAGCATCCGAAGTACTAAATAACTATTTCTCAAATGTGGGGAAGTTGCTAGCGGAAAAATTGCAAGAGGGTCGAAATAGTTGTGGTAGTTCTGGCGGAATAACTCGTATTATACGCCCCGCTTCAGACTTGAATAATATATTCGTAATTCCACAAATAACAGAAACAGATTTGAACAGCATTTGTAATCAGCTTCGAGGAAACTCAGCAGCTGGATTGGACGAAATTCCGTCCAAATTTGTTAAAAAATATCTTACTTACTTAAAAGTTCCTCTTATCCATATAATTAATAATAGTATTTCCGCCTCTAAATTTCCGGACATTTTTAAAACCGCGAAAGTAGTGTATAAAGGAGGAGATAAACTTGACCCAGGAAATTTTCGACCCATATCAATGCTCAGTACCATATCTAAATTGCTGGAAAAATGGGTAAAGATAAATTTAGTTCGTCATCTAGAAAGTAATAATTTATTGAGTTCAACCCAATATGGATTTCGGCGGGGATTGGGAACTGAGGACGCATGGTTTGACATCACGGAGGAATTATATAAAATACGCGACCAAAAATTGAAGGGTATCATCACGTTTTTAGATTTAAGTAAATGCTTTGATTCCATAGATCGAAATTTACTCATGTACCGAATGCAAGATGTTGGCATTGTTGGCTCAAGTCAGTTATGGTTTTCAAGTTACTTGGAGTGCCGCAAACAAGTTGTGGAAGTGGGTAAACAGTTTAGTGATGTGAACGAAATTAACTATGGAGTAATTCAAGGAAGCACTTTAGGTCCAATTTTATATTTAATTTATGCGAACATGTTGCCCTTGGTGGTTGATTCTTGCCAGGTCTTTCTTTTTGCGGACGATACAGCAATTTTGGTGAAGGGTTCAGAGTGGTCAAGCGTTTACCAGCAGATGCAATGTACGATGAATTTAATTAGTAAATGGATGGCGGATAGCGTCTTAACGATTAACCAAAGTAAGACAAAATATATGCTGATAGGTAGTCAAGTAAATATGTCACCAAGTCTCAGTCTCATAATTCACTCATGTGGTTCATCATCTCCTATTAGCAATTGTTCATGCGACCAACTTGAAAGAGTATCATGTTACAAATATTTGGGTGTTATTGACAATAATTTAACATGGAAGAATCATATTGATTATGTACACTCTAAATTGAGGAAATTTGTAGCCATGTTTTACAATGTAAGATATCTTCTCCATAAGGATAGAATGAAACAAGTATATAATATATTATATCACTTGTACAGTCCACTCTGCAGTATGGAATTTTGACTTGGGGGGGTGCTTACTCCAGCCTATTGGATAAACTCAACATAATCCAAAAAAGGATATTGAAAGTAATGCTGGGAAAACCGCAACGCTACCCTTCCAAGTTGATTTATAGTGAATCCAAAGTATTTAGTATTAGACAATTGTTCTTAAAAAGTTTATTGCTTTACTTCCACAAACACCCTGACATTATAAATTGTTCTAGAGAACATAAATACCAAACAAGATTTGTTTTGGAAAAAAATGTGGCGCTTCCTAGAACAAACTTGTTTCTTACCACTAGAAGTCCCAAATATATAATTCATCTGCTATATAATCGAATCGATGCAACAATGAAAAACCCAACAACTAGCTCGAGGAATGTGTACAAAAAACTTATATATACATGGCTTATTCAAAATGGAATGGAATGTGATTCCGTTATAATGAGTATATATAAGCAATAGGAAAATCTGCGAAGTACTTTTAATGTTGATTACGTAGTATAAGTTCAGTGCGTTTATTTATTATTTTTTCTTTTCTATCTAAATAGGAAATCGTTTAATTTGGAAGAGACAATTTAATTCAGAAGAGGCAAGCAACTCTTATGTCGGCGACACGGGCTTTTAGCCTAATGCCGAATAATATTATTCATACATATAATTTATCTTCTATGTATTATCACTCTATTTTTCAATGAATAAAGTCTCTCTCTCTCTCTTTCCAACCCGCAAGACGTAGTAGTTAGTAGATTGCAGGGTGCTCTGTTTGATAATGCTTCCCGAGACTGACAGAGAAGATGACGTTGAAGATAAATCGAAGATATATAGCCGAAGACATATATATGACCTACTACTTGTCGTACCTACCTAAGCCTTTTGTTCCTGTGTTTTGAACTGGTTTCGAAATTTTTTAGGTAGGTAGGTCCTTACGTTCGGAAATTCATCTAAGTATTTTCAAGTTTTCATTTCTATCAATTTCAAGATAGTATTTCTCAAACAGTCAAAGTATTCCTGAAATAACTCAACCAAAATCACGTTCGGAAAATTATTTAATTGTTAAAAATATATAATAAAGCCAGTTGTTCACATATTTCGACGTTTTTTACTCATTCCCTCACAGTGAAACGCAATTTGTCGCTTGGATTATTTTTTCTTGATGAAAAAGAGAGCCTGCACCTCTGAGATAAAGTGCCACTATTGATGTCCCTATTGATGCCACTACTGGAAGGTTAATATCTTTCTCATTTGTTTACAGATAATAATAAAGCAATGATGTTGAGGGATGTCGAGGGTCGGTCAAATGAAAATTGATTTATGTGCCAACGTTTCGAAGAATATATTTCTTCATCTTCAGGGCCTAAAAAACAGTTTCATAATTCTGATTACAGTTCTATGGTGAGAAAAATGTTGTAGTTATTTAATTATCATTAGTTGTAGTTGTTGTGGAAATGTAGTTATATGTAGTTACTTTAAATAGTTTGGTTAAACAAATGGCGTTATTGGTGACAGATATTGGAAAATATCCGTGGTAGGTTATTATACAATGGTACATGCTATTGTACATGGTATTGTACATGCTATTACTATAGAAAATAATACAAAATGTTCACAAAAAGTTAAGTTAAATAAGTACAAAGTCACTGGAATATATGTTACAATAGAAAAAGTAGTAAAAAAAATAATCTGTTGATAGTTAGTAATTCATATGGAATTGGTTTGGAGGATGTACAATAAGTTTCAACTTACAGGTTATGAAATGGAGTTAGACTCCAACAGGGAAGCTCCTTCCTCCAGATCACAGAAGTAATAACTTAAATATTACGCCTAAAATTCCCTATATATAGGTGAACGAGACCAAGGGGGTGGGGTACCGAAGCCAATGGAAAAGCGTGGGACTGAAACGATACTATTTTTACGATACTATTTTTCAGTCCCACGCTTTTCCATTGGCTTCGGTACCCCACCCCCTTGGTCTCGTTCACCTATATATAGGGAATTTTAGGCGTAATATTTAAGTTATTACTTCTGTGATCTGGAGGAAGGAGCTTCCCTGTTGGAGTCTAACTCCATTTCATAACCTGTAAGTTGAAACTTATTGTACATCCTCCAAACCAATTCCATATGAATTACTAACTATCAACAGATTATTTTTTTTACTACTTTTTCTATTGTAACATATATTCCAGTGACTTTGTACTTATTTAACTTAACTTTTTGTGAACATTTTGTATTATTTTCTATAGTAATAGCATGTACAATACCATGTACAATAGCATGTACCATTGTATAATAACCTACCACGGATATTTTCCAATATCTGTCACTAATAACGCCATTTGTTTAACCAAACTATTTAAAGTAACTACATATAACTACATTTCCACAACAACTACAACTAATGGTAATTAAATAACTACAACATTTTTCTCGCCATAGAACTGTAATCAGAATTATGAAACTGTTTTTTAGGCCCTGAAGATGAAGAAATATATTCTTCGAAACGTTGGCACATAAATCAATTTTCATTTGACCGACCCTCGACATCCCTCAACATCATTCTTACTGACGGTCAACCTAAACCACACACACTCAATAAAGCAATATTGTTACACAACTGAATGACATTCATGACGAATGCCTAAGCCCTAATTTGATTTGCTGTTGATGCTGAAACACAGTAAACGGTAGGCGTATCTTTCTGAATCGATATCGTGTAGTTTTCCGAAGTTAAACATTTTTTTTTTTTTTAAACTGTGCATCCAAAAACTGATTTTGACCCCCGAATTCGGATTCTGCATGGTAAAAACATGGGGATAGCATTTTCTGGGGTCGTAAGATAATAGATTGACTTTTTGTCCATGTTTGCCATACAATCAAAGCACTGTGCGCCGGGAGAAGACGCTTCGAACGGTACGCGTAACTCATTTTGGCCGAAAGTGACGATGTGGGGTGTTGCCGTGAGACCCTCGATATACGACGTTTTGTTTTCAAGAGTTGAACGCCTTTCGGAACGGGCGATAATCAAATATTGTAGGTACGATTCCAAGTAAAAGTAGCGGTCACCTCGATGAAATGCCGTCTTGGACGACGTTCAGCTTCTCGATGAGGCTCGACAACATTTTCTTTTTGACGTATCGACTTCACGGGAAACGAAATTGGCGACTGTTGTAACGAGTTGTAAACAAAGACGAAAAACACATAACTGGACGATGGGGAGTTTTGGTGTTGTGGACA
>OY986065.1:2841875-3164414 GCA_963920205.1 Stenodema calcarata
TATCACAATTCTGACTTCACCATCGTGTTCAGCGTGTAAAAACCTTTAAAATGAGGTGTCACTTGTCAGACTGTTTGATTTTTTTTTCTGTATTGTTCATTATCTCCTTTGGTTGAAAAACCTTTGTCCTAAAACCTATTGGTTGAAAAACCTATTATTGTAAGTTGATGATTCCGACAACGGTCAAACCTATAGCAGATGTCAATATATGTTGCAGCCCTGAAGATGGCTTATTAAAGCCGAAAGCTCGAAAAAACTTCTTCTTTTCCTACCGCCTCCTACAACCCTCCAAACTGACAAATGTTTGATTTTTGGAATTTATGGGTGAACCCCCCCACACATCCCAAAAACCCCCCTCAGCTTTTGCACATTTCTACGCTGAATACGATGGTGAAGTCAGAATTGCGATATCGCATTCCGTCATCAGATTAGAGCAGATTAACCATGAAGAACGTATTCTTCATCTTCAAAGTACTCAAGTTTGCGAACGAAATTAGGGATCGCAATTCTGACTTTACGATCGTATTCAGCGTGTTAAAACCTTTAAAATGAGGCGTCACTTGTCAGACTTTCATTTTTTGAGTGAACCCCCCCCCCCCCCCCGTCGCCATACACCCCAAAACCACCCTCAGCTTTTCGATATTTCAACTCTAAACACGACAGTGAAGTCAGAGTTGCGATATCGCATTCCGTCATCAGATTAGAGCAGAATAACCACGAAGATCATTAAATGATATTGAAATTTTCAAGTAAAACCACGTTTCTTCATCTTCAAAATGCTCCAGTTTTGAAAACGGGATGGGATATCACAATTCCAAATTCACCGTCGTGTTCAGCATCAAAAAACCGTTAAAATGAGGTGTCACTTGTCAGAATGCTTCATTTTGGGAGTTCATGAGGAAATCCCCCCCCCCCCCTAATACTCCCCAAAACCCCCCCCTTAGAGTGGCCCGATTCTGCCCATCTACGAATTTAGCCTGTCGATTGCCAACATAGATTTTTTGTGCAAATTTGAGCTTTTTATCTCAACTCTATCGAGAGTTATCGTCTGGAGTGACTATAAGTTTTGGTGTCTTTGGCAGTGGATTCAGGATGGTCTGAAGCGGATTTTAGGTATGAACATTTTTCGAAAATTCGAGTTTTAAAAATTTTGGACCGAGAACATTAGCTAGGTACATTTTCTTCGAAAATTCGCTAAAATCACATGGAGAGGGGATCGCTAATCGCCAATCCGAATGTTGGGGCGGTCATCTTCGGCTCCACGGGCGGTCATCTTCGGCTCCACGCGCGGACTGTGTTTCGGCTCCTCGGCCCGTTTCGGTGGGAAGTTCCCACTGGGAACTGTCAATTTGCGTTCTTCCTCGTTCGGTGTTGGGTTTCCCGCCGCGGCGGGACGAATCTCTTGATCGGGGAAAGTCAGGCGGCGTGAAAACCGATATGCCGTCTGACATTGTCTTTGATTTGAAATTGCAAATTTCAAAACCTCATAACACGGCAAACAATAATTGTTATGATATGAAACCGAGGCAGAGATCCTGGAACTGCCAGTAAAACTTGGGGGATTGGCTATAGAGGACCCTATCAAGACGGCCAGTCTCAACTACAGGACTTCGGAAAGGGCAACACATGTCCTGGCTGAAGCTCTCAGAATGGGGACTGAAGTGGACATGAACCTGCACGAATGCGTGAAGTACGAGGAGATGAACAAGTACTCAACAAGGCTGCAGCCAGAGCCAGAGCCAAGCAAGAGAGGCTTCTCCAATCCCTCCGCCCCAAACAGATGAGGACCCTCAAAAGAATTGCCGAGAGTAATTCATCTCAATGGCTGACGGTAATACCATTGGTAAAAGACGACCTGGACCTCTCACCCATGCAATTCAGAGACGCACTTGCTACCTATAAGATACGGAAGGGAACCGAAAGGAATGCCAAACCAATGCGATGGCTGCAGTGAGCCGATGGACCTTTGCCACGCGCTAAATTGCAAAAAACTCTGCAAATTCTTGACACAACGGTTCATTATCTTCTTTGTACAGATCACCCTTCTGTCTAGATCACTAGGTCTAAATGTCTAGATCCTAAATGTTAGATTAATTATTATTGTCAATTATCACTAATTATTAACAATTTTATCAAGTACCTACTGAAAATTATTATAATTTATTGTTAGGTATTGATAATTCGTATTTATTATTATTAATAATTATTATTAATTATGATTAATTAATACGATATAATTCTGGGGTTTTTAATACTACGTCGGTAATAATTTTTCTATAAAAGAAGTACCTACCAACAAACATTCGAAATTACCTTCATTTCCGTAGCACGAAACGCACCTCAGAACAACAAACTCGACATCACTTAAGCCATATGATGTTCCAAAGAGCTTGTTAGTATGAAAATGGACCTGTATTTCAACAGTTTGATTCAGGATCGGGTTGTGAGGCACAATCTTTGAGCCGTCATTGTGAACGAACGGCTGGTCGTACAAAGCTGCGGATGGTCTTAAAAAATTCTACGGAACAAACTCTATCTAAATATGAAATAAAAAACATACCGTTTGATGGGAATTTTTCGAGATATGGAATTTTCAAAATTTCAAAATTCGTTTTGAACCCCTTCCCCTTGACCTAGGGTTATGAAAAGTTTCGAGGACCATTGTGGGGTTGGTCGGAACCCATAAAAAAAAATTTCGTAATTTTCCCTTCTAGGGGCCTCCTCATGGGGTCTCCATAACACAGAATTTTCCCAAAGTTGTCAATTTGTCGTTTCTTAGGATCACAAGCAGTTCCTGATTCCCTTACGCTCAGAAAATGAAAAAAGTAATATGCTATTTCATTTTATTTGTAAATTTACCTAGGACTTGTTTATTTAATTATTTGTTTAAGGAAATAATTTTTTTTTTAAATGTTCAAATTGTTTGAGGGCCGCAGGTTGCTGACCCCTGTCATAGAGCATTAAAATTTAATGCTCTATGACAAATTTTGGTACCCAGTCGTTTTTATTTTAAATTATCTTAATGTTTTATTTCATACTGAATTACTTCTTACTATTTCTATATGATTCTTTACGTTACAAATAAGAAGTATACTTGAGATGTTCTTCATGGACCAATCATTTCTTCGAAAATTCGCTCTTATAGTCATGCTGCATGACCGGGGGTTAATTTTACGTTACAAATAAGATACTTGAGATGTTCTTAATGGACATTTCTCCAATGGACACGTTTAACATAAAACCAATTATTTCTTCGAAAATTCGCTCTTATAGTCATGCTGCATGACCGGGGATTCATTTTGAATTTAATTTCTAAATTATCTTGATGATTTATTTCATACTTTTTACTATTTCTATTTGATTCTTCATGTTACCAGTAAATAAATCTCAAATAATCACACAAAATGGACCTTAACGAATCAATGGGATAGGCCTTGGCCGACTGTGCTTAGACCTCAGTGACGTCATTCGTTGTCTCCACGAGTGTGGATAGTTCTCACCGTACGTGGACGCTACTCCCGCTCTTATCACGTTATCAATGTCGTGTTTAACTGTGACATGTAAGCCAAGTTCTTATGTTGGAAAGTGAAGTTCTTACAATTGAATTAAATTGAATTGAATTAATTACAATTGGGTTTACAGTTGGATGAGTTATCGTAGGGGTTCCGTGAATCGTACGTCCGTTCCGAGTGGCCTTTCGTTATCAGGTGAGTGACTCCTTGTGAATGAAGATGATCAGACATACGAGCTGCTCCTACTGCCGTCATATACTCAATTCACCAATGTACCAGTAGCTGACACGGCTCCAGTTGATGACAGGTTCATTGAAAAACTGAAATAATAAGGATCCACGCCCTCGAAAATCACTATTTTAAAAATTGGCGGAAAGTGCCATATTGGACGAGGACAGGAGTGAGTTTTTCTTCTTAGTTACTCATTGATGGTGTTTGTACCGTCGTGTTTTGTGTTATTATCAACACCATGCTACAGCCTCTCCACATTCACCGAACATGATTGCCATGAAGAACATCTCAAGTAACAACCACGTTTCTTCATCTTCACAGTGCTCTAGTTTGAGAACGGAATAAGATATCCCAAATCTGATTTCACCATCATGTTCAGCGTAAAAAACTCCTTTAAAATGAGGTGTCACTTGTCAGAATGTTTCATGGGTAGCTAACTGTTGATCCAGTACTTGACACGTCCTGTCAGGCACTGAAAAATGAAATCTGCGTCGAAAATCACGTTTATTGTCAAACCTTGTGGAGCTACCAAGAATGATAAAATGAGAAATAGGAAGGTTTGAAGAAAACTGTCGGATGTACCGGTTTCTGACAGCGCCTGTCAACTACTGGATGAATGCGGATTTCACGTACCAGAGCCTGACATCCGTTGAATCCTCCAAGTAAATTAAGAAACCAAGTATACAATAACACAAAACACGCTACGAACACCATCAATGAGTAACCAAGAAGAAAAACTCACTCCTGTCCTTGTCCAAGGACGCGTGATCACCTCGAGGCTTTCAAGACCAAATTCATGGGCCTCGATCTTTTTTCTTATTATAAATATAGGTTGTGTCTGATGGTATTCAAGGTACTGCGTGGTATGGCTCCATATGATGGCTCCATCGTGGTATGGCTCCATATGATGGTATTCGTGGTATGGCTCCATATGATGGTATTCGTGGTATGGCTCCATCCTATCTCCGAACTCGATTTTGTGCTGCGCTGTCGCCTAGGTCATGTGCTCTGAGGATCCCTACCCACGCTACCAAGTCTTATAGCAACTCTTTTGCGGTTGCGGGGGCGAGACTTTGGAATAAACTTCCAATGGGGGTTCGCTCTACCCATTGGCTTGGGCGTTTCAGGGTTGCGGTACGCAGGTTTTTTAAAACATAAATTACATTCCCTTGACATAAATCTCTTCTCATATCCCTTTCTTTTCCTATCTACTTTAATTTGTATTTACTTCCGTCCTTACTTCTTTTTTTTTCTATATTTTATTGTATTTTTATAACGTCATTAATCTTAAGTCATTTGATGTACACTATGAGGGACTTGTCCTATGTACAATAAAATTTTTTTCAATTTCAATTTCAATATGGCAACCACAGGTGGCACTGCACTACTCACCTTATAGCACGATCTTACCGAACAATTTGAGATGTAAAGACACTAGTAACGCCCAAATTGAAGCATGCAAAGCCACCAAACGCTCACTGAATGCCAACCGAAGCCGCCTATTTTCAAAACAGTGGTTTTCGAGGGCGTGGATCCTTTTTATTTCAGTTTTTCAGTGAACCTGTCAGCAACTGGAGCCGTGTCAGCTACTGGTACATTTACCCTATGACAATAAACGTGATTTTCGACGCAGATTTCATTTTTCAGTGCCTGACAGGAGGTGTCAAGTACTGGATCAACACATGTCAGCTACTGGAACATCAGCTACCCTCCTTTTTATATTTTCTCGAATACTTCCTACGCCTTCAACGGCTCCCAAGATGTTCAAGCATGCTCCAGGAGCTATGCAAAGAGCTGGTTTGTTGAAGTTGTATAACTCGTCTCCCTTTAAACCTAGCGACTTGAATCTTTCAAAAGGCACTTGTTAAAGTTGAAACGAAGCTCTGTGCCAAATCTCAAGTCAATCTGTGAAGGTGGAGAGGCTGTAGCCTTGACTAACTGAACAAGAAGAAGAAAATGTTAAGAGCTAAAAACCTCGTTTTTGAAGTTATATAACTCGTCTCCCTTTAAACCTAACGACTTGAATCTTTCAAAAGGCACTTGTTAGAGTTGAAACGAAGCTCTGTGCAAAATTTCAAGTCGATCTGTGAAGGTGGAGAGGCTGTAGCCTTGACTAACTGAACAAGAAGAAGAAAACGTTAAGGGGTAAAAACCTGGTTTTTTGAAGTTGTATAACTCGTCTCCATTTAAACCTAGCGACTTGAATCTTGAAAAATTTGCTCATAAGGTCATACTGCAAGCCAAGACTACAGCTTGGCTCACTGAACAAGAAGAAGAAAACGTTAAGAGCTAAAAACCTGGTTTTTGAAGTTGTATAACTCGTCTCCCTTTAAACCTAGCGACTTGAATCTTTCAAAAGGCACTTGTTAAAGTTCAAGCGAAGCTCTGTGCAAAATTTCAAGTCAATCGGTGAAGGTGGAGAGGCTGAGGAAAATGTTAAGGGCTAAAAACCTGTTTTTTTTTGGAAGTAATACAACTCGTCTCCCTTTAAACCTAACGACTTGAATCTTGAAAAATTTGCTCATAAGGTCATACTGCAAGTTTTGCCTGTTAGTATCCCCAGACGCTCCTTCGGAGATTTCGAAAAGTTCTCTCTTAAGGTCACACTGCAAGATTTAATTTTTTCTCCATACCTCTAGACGCCCAGTCAGTAATACAGTTTTCTAGATTTGAAAAACTCGCTCACAACTTCATGCTGCAGGGTTTTGTTTGATATATCATAATATGATATAGCAAACAAAACCCTGATATATAATATATATATCATATTATGATATATTATATCATATATTTGTTTATATACATTTAAATTTTATGTATTTATATATTTAAATTTTGACTTTCTCAGGATTTGAAAACAGGCTCGTCAAATGATCAACATCTCGACTCGTCTCGTTGGCGGTCCCGTTTGGATCCCCGGGGAGAACATCGTCGTCTGCCTGACGTTCAGAAACGGCGCCGACGCCGCCGCCAAGTCAGTAGTCGAAACGTTGGCGTGGGCGTCGCTCCAAATCCACTGTCTCTGCAGGTGAGTCAAAAAACGACCCAAAAAAACGCGGCAGTTTTTCGTATTTAAGAAGAAAAAGTCAGTTTTTCCCTCCTATTAATGATCTTCTGATTTCAGTACGAATTCCAAAGTGATATCGACGTCCAAAAGGGAAAACACGACGGTCGCCGAGGGCTCGCTGGCCCATAACCTGTCTGACACCGCTTTCTTCCCGTTCAAAGGTCAGGTCCTACTGTGTAGACCCAGTCAATGAAGACATCTACGCTACGTATCTACGATTGTTTTATACAGGGCGTTCTCCATTTGGTGTAGAAGATAAAATTGGGTAAAACTAGACTGAAAATGGAGTAGAACGCCGCCAACTGCACCTTTCTATCTCAATCCGTTCTCAAGATATGATTTTTTAAAGGTTTGTTTCAGAAAACCACGGTTTCTGCCATAAAAACCCACGTTTCTTCACTTTGAAACAACTTTTTTCCACTTTTGACCACATTTTCAAGCCTGAGTTGCGAAAGGGCGAGGGAAATTGAATCACAATGTCCATGTCATGCCCTTAACAAGATACTTTAGATACCTACCCCACCTGCCTAACAACTCATCTAACTAAAACCAGGATAAGGTGGTTTTCACAGCAGTCGTACAAATTGACGACCGCTGTCTTCCCAAATCGATTTTTAAGACCACCTCAGCCGGTTTCAAGCCTGAGTTGCGGGAAATTGAATCACATGGCCTTAACAAGATACTTTAGATACCTACCCCACCTGCCTAACAACTCATCTAACTAAAACCAGGATAAGGTGGTTTTCGCAGCAGTCGTACAAATTGACGACCGCTGTCTTCCAAAATCGATTTTTAAGACCACCTCAGCCGGTTTCAAGCCTGAGTTGCGGGAAATTGAATCACATGGCCTTAACAAGATACTTTAGATACCTACCCCACCTGCCTAACAACTCATCTAACTAAAACCAGGATAAGGTGGTTTTCACAGCAGTCGTACAAATTGAAGACCGCTGTCTTCCAAAATCGATTTTTAAGACCACCTCAGCCGGTTTCAAGCCTGAGTTGCGGGAAATTGAATCACATGGCCTTAACAAGATACTTTAGATACCTACCCCACCTGCCTAACAACTCATCTAACTAAAACCAGGATAAGGTGGTTTTCACAGCAGTAGTACAAATTGAAGACCGCTGTCTTCCAAAATCGATTTTTAAGACCACCTCAGCCGGTTTCAAGCCTGAGTTGCGGGAAATTGAATCACATGGCCTTAACAAGATACTTTAGATACCTACCCCACCTGCCTAACAACTCATCTAACTAAAACCAGGATAAGGTGGTTTTCACAGCAGTAGTACAAATTGAAGACCGCTGTCTTCCAAAATCGATTTTTAAGACCACCTCAGCCGGTTTCAAGCCTGAGTTGCGGGAAATTGAATCACATGGCCTTAACAAGATACTTTAGATACCTACCCCACCTGCCTAACAACTCATCTAACTAAAACCAGGATAAGGTGATTTGTCTTAAAAACGACCATATTTCAGGCTGTAATCCCGCTTTAATTAAGTCCAATAACAAAACTAATATCACAACGTGATTCAGTGTCGAAAAATAATGAAATTTCATGTGCCACACTGGGGGTTTTTCCGTCTTATCGAAATTACGAACAAGTGGTTAGTGCCAACTTTGGGCGGTTCTGGACGCTCTTGGGTGCACCCAAACAAAAAGTTCGTCGAAGTAAAACGTTCATGAAATTTGACGTAGAATTCGAATATGCAATAAAAAATGGGGGTTTTCATGTGAAAAAACAAAGTTGACATGCGTAAACTGCTTTTGCGCGCATGCGCGGCGCACAAAAATGTGATCGTTGAATTCTTCGTGAAAAATTAAGGGGACGTTACTTCGATGTGTTTTTTGCTATGAAAATGGTGGTAAACGCCCGTTAAATCATTAGGATGAACGTTAAGATGAACCTTTCCGTTCCGCAGGAGACGTCCAGGGTCAAATCGTCCTCTCGACGAAACCGAAAATCGTCGTCTGCGACCTCCAACTGCCTCCGGGCTCGTCCAAATCCGTCGTCTACACGGACGTCCTTCCGCCCGAAGCTCCGCCCTCGTACAAAGGGAAGCTCGTCAAGTACTCGTACGTCATCACTTTGGGTGAGCGATGAATGATAGTAATTACCAAGTGTCCAAAAAAAAAAAAATTTTCTGTTACATCATAAGTTATTAAAGTCACTAGTTACAAGTTCAAAGGTCGATAAAATACGAAAAAAAAATTTTTTTCTTTGGGCGATTCCAATGGTTCATTATCGAAGATAATAAACCAAAAAATACATCCACTCTTAAACTAATGCTTGATGTGTTCACTAGACTTGTGTGAGTTATTTCATTGGCGACGAGGATAAACCTCGTATTATGACCGCAAGAAGACAAGAAAACAGGCGTGTAAACCGTGCCAGGAAAACAGGCCTTGGGATCCGGAATCACCCTTATATTCCTGGAATGTACCAACGGAGCAATGGTCACGTTTGCCTGTTGATTTTCGAAGAACATCTCAAGTATCAACCACATTTCTTCATCTTCAAAGTGCTCTAGTTTGAGAGCGGAATGAGATATCGCAATTTTGATTTCACCATCGTGTTTGGAGTACAAAAACCTTTAAAATGAGGGGTCACTTGTCAGAATGTTCCATTTTGGGAATTTATGGGTAATCCCCCCCCCCCCCCCCCAACGTATAGATTTTTTTATAGATTAGATTTTTATAGATTTATAGATTAGAGAAACCCACCTCAGCTTATAGATTTTCGATACCTCTTCCCGTTATCAGATTAGAGCAGACTAACCATGAAGTAAATCTCAAGTATCAACCACATTTCTTCATCTTCAGTGCTCTAGTTTGAGAACGGAATGAGATATCTCAATGAAGATTTCACCATCATGTTCAGTATAAAAAAATCTTTAAAATGAGGTGTCACTTGGCAGAGTAATCCCCCCCCCTCCCCCCCGAAAACTCCCCAAAACCGTTGTAGAGCATCGCTGGTTTCAAAAAGCCCAACAAAGTGGTCGATTTTGACATTGGCATCGGTACTATTGAAAATTTTCTTCACAATGCAGGGTTTTGAATCAAATGTCTCTTATCAACTCGAATTAATTGGTTTATTGTTGCGGTTTGATTTTGTAGGAGCCCAGAAATTGAACCGGCCCTTCAAACTCCTCAGGATACCGATCCGCGTCCTTGCGATCAGCTGCCTTCCGGACTGTGCGACCTGCGAGGATTCTGAGGACCTGTCGCCGAGCAACCCGTTTCTCGAAGTCACCGCTAATAAAGAGGTCAGTAGAAGGTGTTTTTTTGTGGTTTTAGGGAACGAGGAGTAGGAAATGAGAAGAGCAGCCAGAGCTGCAAAGAGATGTACTTCCAAGGCCCTCAGAGCTGCAACCATAGCAATCACCAGGGCCCTTGGAGCTGCAAACCAGAGGTAGCTACAGAGCTGCAACCATAGCAATCGCCAGGGCTCTTGGAGCTGCAACCAGAGGTAGCTCCAGAGCTGCAACCATAGCAATCACCAGGGCCCTTGGAGCTGCAACCAGAGGTAGCTACAGAGCTGCAACCATAGCAATCGCCAGGGCTCTTGGAGATGCAACCAGAGGTAGCTCCAGAGCTGCAACCATAGCAATCGCCAGGGCCCTTGGAGCTGCAACCAGAGGTAGCTCCAGAGCTGCAACCATAGCCATAGCCATTGAACACTGTGCTATGGAGATCAGAAAGCTAAACCTAATAGTTAATAAAGTAGCAATCTGCTCTGATAGCCAGGCCAACATGTCAGACAGGAATAAAGTCACCTTGGTATGGGTGCCAGGGCATAAGGGGAACGATGGGGCGGACACGTTGGCCAGAAAAGGGTCAGAGACCTACTGTGGAATATGCAAAAGCCTCAGAAAAATCACCACAAAAGAGTGGTGCTGTCAGAAACTCAAGCCTCGTGGAATAAGTCCACAGGCCAGAGGTATGCATAGAAATTTATATGTGTACCCTCACATGCAGGTGAGGCAAACCTACTCAATCTCAGCCCCACCAGGCTGAGGATAACGGCAGACACTGCCGACTGACTGGAACATCTCTGCTGGATCGGGGTGACCGAGGACAGTCAGTGCTGGTTCTGCCTCGAGGAGGACGAGACCCCAGAACACGTCCTATGCCATTGCGAAGGACTAGTTATGTCCAGGTTTCTGTGCTTGGGCAACGACAGATCAGACCCAGAACACCATGAGGAATCTTAATGACCTCTGGAAGTTGATGAAACAACAGGAGCTCACAGAAGAGCTCTACTACTGAAAGGACACAGTAGATCTTAACAGGTCGTGGTACTTTACTTATCAAAGCCTGCTACATCTTATCTCATGTAACAGCAGTTCCAAAGATAACATATTATTTCTGGAATCAGCTTATCACATCGAGCGTGCACCTTATTGATGAAGATGAAGACCAAAGATCAGCTTGAAGACATCACTGAGCACACGAGGTGCTCCCTGCAGAATTCAACCCTGTACAACTTTGATCATGTGACACTTAACGATTTTTGTCGCTCACCTTTGACTGCAGATTCCCACCAAACCGCTGATTCAAATTCCACGTTTAAAGGGTCATTCATCGCGGAATTTCATGCTCTTTAATTTTGTTCGAAGTAAACACACCTGTACAATGCACAGTTGAGGTGGTATGAGCCAAAAACTGGAAAAAAGTCCCAGAATTGTGTGGTTTTATGGCTCTCTGCTGGTAAAGTCATGGTCATTGTTAAATAGCATTCAGTTTAGTTTAAGACTGAAATATACTTCAAAACATTGCAACTAACAACTATGATGCTGACTGCCTCTCAACCAAACTGTAGTGACTCTACAGTCATCTCAGAAACCATTGCAAACCTGTATATAATTTCACTGGGCTTTGTATAGTCACTGTTTGAGTGCAGTAAGAGTAGGGAACATTCGCTCGAGTATTCATTCTGCACGTTGTTTTCCAGGTGGACATCGTTCCCGCTCTGCAGTACGTGCAGAACATCACCGCTCGGCGAAGCCCGAATTTCTACAACGTGACCAACGCCAAAGGGAAAGTTGGGCGGTTCTGCCTGTTCAAACAGGCGTATCGTCTCGGCGAAGATATCGTCGGCACCTTCGAATTCACTGGTAATGAATCCCTTGTCTGGAACCGATCGTCCAATTCCTTGATGGTTTAGTTACTGCACTATTCCCAAGATAACGTTAACACCAACCTTATCCCCAGGTGGTGAAATCGGCCATTAGTAAGATTCGCAGTATTCGAATACAAGAACAGACAACAAATTTCAACGTAACGAGAACGAAAATAATTTATTAGCCGGCTAGAAAAAAGTTCCAGTCATGCAGCATGGCTATAAGAGCGAATTTTCGAAGAAATAGCCGCTTTTATGTAAAATGTGATGTTTGGAACATCTCATTTTAAATTTAGGTTGGGATAGGGGAATAAAAAATGATTTGAAATCCAGAAGAGATTTGTTGGATACGTAGGTAAAAAATATTGTCTCCATTTCGTGCAGAGTAACACCTCAGTTTATGGATTTTTCAACGCTGAACACGATGATGAAGTCAGAATTGCGTCTCAATAACAACCACGTTTCTTCACCTTCAACGTGCTCCAGTTTGAGAACGGAATGAGATATCGCAATTCTGACTTCACCATCGTGTTCAGCATAAGAAAAAAATAACTCCTTGACTCCTAAACCTCAGTTTATGGATTTTTCAACGCTGAACACGATGATGAAGTTAGAATATCGATATCTCATTCCGTTATCAGATTAGACGAGAACCGAACAGAACATCTCAAGAACATCAACGTTTCCTTATCTTCAAATTGCTCCAGTTTGAGAACGGAATAAGATATCGCAAATCTGACTTCACCATCGTGTTCAGCATGAAAAAACCTTTAAAATGAGGTGTCACATGTCAGACTGTTTCAAATTTGGACTTCATGGGTAATTTCCCCCCCCCCCCTTAAACCTCCCCTACACCCCCCTTAGAGTGGCCCGATTCTGCTCATCTTCGAACTTAGCCTGTCGATTGCCAAGACAGATTTTGTGTACAAATTTGAACTTTTTATCTCAATTCTATCGAGAGTTATCGTCTGGAATGACACATACATAAATACATAAATATATACATATGATTTTTTGTGTCTTTTGGCAGTGAATTCAGGATGGTCTGAAACGGATTTTGGCGCAAAAATCTTTCGGAAATTCGAGTTTTAAAAATTTTGGACCGAGAACAATAGCTTCCTTTTCTTCGAAAATTCGCTAAAACTTGCATGAATTTTGTAAAAAAACAGATGATTGGAAAGTAACATTTAGTGGCGTTCATCAACTATGACAGAAGGCGTCAGATTCAATGGATAATCATTGTAGCTAGGTAAAACATAGCCACATCACTCCCCTCCCAGGGCTAACGGTACCTTGCCGGGAATTTAACCCTCTGGCCACACCTTGTAGTGAATTTGGGACCTGTTGTGTCTGGATCTGAGGGTAACAGCAGAGGAGTCTCTGGGGGTGGGACATGGATAGGAGCATAAGGATTGGGCTCAGTAGGTACAGGCAAGCCGGTTGGCGAGTGATCCACTAGGCGAATAAGAAGGCGGCATTGACTCTGTCAATCGAGATAGTCCCTTCTCCTCTTGTCAGGTAGGCCGATTTGGCTCTCCAAGCGATCAAAACGGGAGCCAGGGGTGTGTATGGATACAGTGACCCTTCTTCACCACCGTCAGTTGATTCAAGAACCTTATCAGCCATTGTTGCCAAATCATCGAGCGTGTCACTGGAGCTAATATTGCCCAGACGTTGACAGGCAAGAGGCAAAGGAACATGGTTTTGAGGATATCATCCTGTACCTGTGATCCAGCTAAGGAACCCATTTCTTCTCAACAAATAAGAGGGCTTCTGGTCACCCAGATCGATTTCGGCCAACAATTTGCTAAGTTTTCGCCCTTCCGAGATTTCAAATTCAACCTGCAGTCTGGTCATTAGGTCAGTGTAAGGAGTTGCAGTCATGGGTTTGAGTAAAAAGTCGGAAATAAGCTCTGCTACATCGCCTTCAAGGGAAGCTAAGACGTAATTGTATTTTGTTAGATCTTGAGTAACAGGCGAGTTGGCGAACTGAGCTTCCACTTGCATCTGCCAAATTTTCATTGCCAATTTTCATAGAAACATAGGCGATCACACCTTGACTGCAGTAACATTTAGTGGCGTTCATCAACTATGACAGAAGTCGTCAGATTCAATGGATAATCATTGTAGCTCGGTAAACCATAGCCACAATGCTATGGTCCTGTTTCTGCATGCAATCGTCCATTTTCTGCACTCAATCGACGTTGAATTAAGTACTGGAGATCCTTTTAGTGCCTTTTGTCAACGCTTTCTGTAACCCACTATCCAAGAGGCCAATTGCATTGTTCGATGTATGTTTACCTCACCTGAACCATCTCCCTCATGTGAACTCGCATGTTGTACACATCACATGTGACCCTTCTTCACCGTCTTTAGTTGATGTCGTTTTGGTTGTTACAGACTCCGTCGTGCCGTGTCTGCAGGTGACGGTGACGCTTCAGTGTGAAGAGCACATCCTCAGTGACCGCCTCGCCGGCGGTAACGTTCGACCTGAACAGACAGAAACTTCGTACAGGTCAGTCGAGACGGTGTCCCATCAATAATCGAGAAGAAGTAGATGGTGGAGATGATGCTGAACGATCTCTCGCTTCTTTCCTGTTGCTCCATTTTCTATTCAATCTGCATCTTCTCCATCTCCACCTTCAGCATCTCCTGCTTCTTGCCTGCTCCATCCCTTCCTTCACCATCTTCTTCGCAATCTTTCTCTTTTTCACCTCTTTCTTCTTTCCTGCTCTTCCTTCTTCACAATCTGCTTCAGGGTACGCGAAGTACTGTTTATGGTGAAGTCGTCACCTATTGGTGCTGACAGCATTTCAGTGGAAATTCTACATATTCTGGCCGATGTAGTCTGTCCCATTTTAAGCCATATTTTCAATGTTTCCCTCCAAGCCAGAGAATACCCTACCTTATGGAAAAAGGCAGTTGTCATACCCCTGAAAAAGAACCAAAATCCTAAATCGGTGAGCGAATTCAGAGGCATAAATATACTGTGTGCGCCCGGAAAATTTTTTCGATAAAATCGTTTATTTGGAATTGAACAAATTCGTACTCGATCATGGCATCATCAATGATCACCAGTCAGCTTATAAAGCTAATTACAGTACTGAAACTGCATTAATAGACGTACTTGACAGTGTGAGGCAGGCCATGGATAGACGGTGGATAACCATTTTTGTTGGGATCGACTTCAGTCGTGCGTTCGACTTGATAAGGCATGACCAGCTCCTGGCAATACTGAAATCGATTGGTCTGTCAGAAAGTATGGTGGAATGGTTCACTTCGTACTTGTCGTGCAGAACCCAAAGCACTAGATCTCCAGATGGATCAGCCTCTTCGTGGAAAAACGTTGTTATCGGGACTCCGCAGGGGTCTGTCCTATCTGGATTGATTTTTTTCAATATTTTTGAATTCCATAACAAAAGTCTTTCGTCATTGTTCGTATGGTATGTACGCAGATGACTTACAGGTCTACCTGGCGTGCAAACCTGATGAACTGGAGAGCTCGGTGATGATGGTGAATGAAGACCTCAGTCGGGTGTACCAGTGGTGCACCGACCACGGCATGGCCTTGAATGCGGGTAAAAGTAAAGCAATGATAGTCGGTAATACCAAACTGCTCAATAAAATTGACGTGAGATCCATCCAACCAAATACGATCGGTAATGTTCCACTGGAAATGGTTACGCAATTTAAGAATCTTGGAATTATGGTGAGAAGCGATCTTAACTGGGATATTCAGGTTAAAGAAATCTGTAATAAAGTTTTTAAAAGTCTGTACCAATTGCGCAGATTAGCAATTGACTTTCCGCAACACGTGAGAGCCCAGTCGGCACATGCGCTACTCGTACCGTATTTTGAGTATGCGTCTCTTGCCTACTGTGACCTGAACGGCGAGCAAATGGAAGCCCTTCAAAAGACGATGAACTCGGTCGTAAGATTTGTTTTCCGCCTACGCCTTGATGACCACGTTACACCGTACTACCTGAAATTATCATGGCTCAAGATACCTGAGAGAAAAAAACTTGCCATAGCCACTATGTTGTTCAAAATAATGAAATTTGAGAAACCTAAATACCTATACGACAAATGCCTTTTTTTAAACGAAATCCACAACAGACAAACCCGAACCGCGTCTACCACTCTACAACTTCCAATTCGTAACACTATTCTGTACAGTAAATCCTTTCATCTCCAATCAATTAAAGTATAATATATTATAATGATAATGCTAGCCTGTTCGATACGAATACCTCAGTCAAGTCTTTTCAATCCAAATTCAAAAATGTATTACTCAAAGCATATAAAGATTAAAGTTCAGTTGTACCTTCCATACTAGAAGTGATCTGTTCAGTTTATTTATTTGTAACTTTCGTTTAGTTTCGTGTTTTTGTTATTATTTTTATTTTCTATATGTAACACACCTATTGATGATATATTTACGATGTATGAGAACTTATACCTAATTTGTACAGGGTGGGTGGAAGAGAGGACTTTCATAGTCCTAACCCTTCCCTGTTTGTATAAATAAAGTCCGTCAAGCAATCAATCAATCTCCTGCTTCTTGCCTGCTCCATCCCTTCCTTCACCATCTTCTTCGCAATCTCTCTCTTTTTCACCTCTTTCTTCTTTCCTGCTCTTCCTTCTTCACAATCTGCTTCTAGTCAATCTCCTTCTTCAGCATCTCCTGCTCCATCTCCTTTTTCACCATCTCTCACTTCTTTCCTGTTGCTCCATTTTTGCTCCATTTTCTTTTCAATCTCCATCTTCTCCATCTCCTGCTTCTTGCCTGCTCCATCCCTTCCTTCACCATCTTCTTCGCAATCTTTCTCTTTTTCACCTCTTTCTTCTTTCCTGCTCTTCCTTCTTCACAATCTGCTTCTAGTCAATCTCCTTCTTCAGCATCTCCTGCTCCATCTCCTTTTTCACCATCTCTCACTTCTTTCCTGTTGCTCCATTTTTGCTCCATTTTCTTTTCAATCTCCATCTTCTCCATCTCCTGCTTCTTGCCTGCTCCATCCCTTCCTTCACCATCTTCTTCGCAATCTTTCTCTTTTTCACCTCTTTCTTCTTTTATGCTCTTCCTTCTTCACAATCTGCATCTTCTCCATCTCCACCTTCTTTCCTGCTCCGTCTCTTTCTTCACCATCTCCCTTTTCACCATTCTTGCAATTATTCGACTAAACATATCGTGATTTTTTGTCCTCTGTTGCAGCAAGTTCCACATCGTCTGCCTCCACTTGACCCACGTCCCGCTCAACCTCCCGATCCCCTTCCACGTCACTCCCGCCTTCTCGACGGACCTCATGGAGCTCAAGTGGAAGCTCCACTTCGAATTCGTCACGGGCGACCCGTCGGAGACGTCTTTCGTCACGGACGGCTCGACCTGGACGGCCCCCGAGTCGTTGAATATCGAAACGATGATTTGGAACCTTCCGGTGCAGATTTACCCGTCAGTCCCCGTCCCCGAGCCGAGCAGAACCAAACAGACGTACTCGTTGACCGTGTGAAATTTTAGAGCCAGTTTGTCGGTTCAGCTGCCACAAATGAGCTCACACAACCACAAGAAGAAGAAGAAGACGTCATTTCATCTGGATAACTGCCATCATTCAGAGAATAAACCTGTAATTAAAACCCTAATCATTAAAAAAACACCATTTGTACTACTCATTACATCAACTTCTGCACCAGGTCTACTCCTTTTCCGTCTTCTCCATCTCCTGCTTCCTTCGGGTCCAACAGGCTCCACTAAAAAAACCCACAGTCATGCAGCATGTCTATAAGAGCGAATTTTCGAAGACATAATTGGTTTTATGTAATTTATGGGTGAACGTATTCTTCATCTTCAAAGTACTCAGGTTTATTTATTTATTTATGTATTACGGGCAAGCCCAATTACACAGAGTTACAATTTTGAGTCAGCACACAGATCAGAAGACTTCAAAAAGAATAAGAATAAAATAGGAAAGAAAATTATACACTTCAAACGCTTTGAACAAACTGACAAATGTAGCTGGGAAGAAATAATTAAATACTGGCACATACCAACTTAAGTTTGAAAAGAGAGTCCGAAAAAAAAATCAAAATCTGGGCACACACTAAGGAGATGGTTGGCTGCGCGAGGAAGACGATGGAGAGACCGGTGGTATTGGTAAGTTGTTGGAGAAAATGGCACTCCAAACAGATTGCGACTACGCGAGGGGTCATCAGAGCTATGCTGGAGAGCAGGGCGGGACAGGAGAGATGGCTGTTGATGATTTTGTAAAACAACACCAAATCCGCCGTATTACGTCGCTTCAAAAGGGTGGGAAGCCTACACACTCCGCGAATGTGGCTATAGTCAACCTCACTTGATGGGATCCTCAACTTGAAGGCGATGTACCGAAGGAACTTGTTTTGAACTCTCTCCAAATTGTACCTGTTGACTGCGTAATAAGGCGACCATACGGGGGAAGCGTACTCCAGCACGGGTAGTACTAGGGCTTTGTACAAGGTAACAATGGCCTGACAGTTGGTAAATTCGCGGGTGTTCCTTTTGAGGAAACCCAGGGCCCCGCAACGCCCGCCCCACAGCAAGCCCTATGTGGTTGGCGAATGTCATCATCCCATCAAATACAACCCCCAGATCCGCCATATCCGATCGCCTCTGGAGGACAGCACCACACAACGTGTAGTCATAGAGGACCGGCTGCAATACTCGGTGGAAGGAGACAATTGAGCACTTAGTTGGGTTTAAAAATAGGCAGTTCGTCAAGGAAATAAGGAAAAATAGGCAGGTTTGCGAAGGAAATAAGGTAAGTCGGGGTGAGTGCACACTAGAATTTCAAAAGTTTCAAAAGTCACTAGAATTTCTAACTGTCTATTACAGTTAGAGATATGATTTTTTTTGGATTCTGTTCTAGAACACCTCTCAAACACTACCCAATATGGAATTGTTCAGGAATCAATATCAGTATGGTTTTAACACATTCAATGCGTGTCCGGAAAGGCGGCCAAGCGCTGTGGCGGAAGTGTGTTTGGCGAGATATTTTATATAAGAGTACTAATTATATATTCTTAATGTATTTATATTGATTATAAGGTGAAATATTAAGTTTTTATTTGTTTTTTAGACCTGTATCATATCAAGACGTCCGCAAGCGGGGATGTCCCGAGATATGCAAAACCAGCAATACACAGGTACAGCGGGCATGAATGTCTTGGATCTACCCTGCTTGCGAGCGTCTTCATATGATACGCCCTAAAATATTGCTATGACATTCACTCCCAATTATTTTCATTCAATATTTAATTGTTGTATAGCCTATTTTGAACATGTAAACAAGCTTTAGGTACCCAGAACTCTAATGGGAAGTAATGGTTGAGCAAAAAAACATGGTCAGAGGCAGTCAAACTTTTTCATTTCAAATGAAATGAATATTTGAATCCGACGAACTCTGGTGGATGTCGGGGGATCTATTGAAGAGAACAAGACCACCGCCGTCCTTCTAGAGCCATTCATGACGATATGCGAGCATTTTTAGTGAGGACTACTACACAGTTAGTTGTGTATCATATGAAGACGCTCGCGAGCGGGGGAGTTCACTTTGTATCATATGATGACTCCCGCATTGGATGTGTTAAAGAAATTAGGTTAAAATCCTGGGTAATAAAACGGGGTAAGTGCATACCCCACCCTTTACTCTTTACCTATTACCTACATCAAACCATCAAACGACCGCCCACGAAAAATCTTGGCTGTGTTCAGTTCCCCTGAAATTGCTCAAAACCTGATTACAGCCGCAAAAAGTGATAAAAGCCTCACTGCAAATAAACTCTTCAAGAATTGGCCGACTGAACGGGTTTATATCAATGAAAACCTTACATCCTTCCGGGCTGACCTGCTTAGGAGAGCCAAATCTAAAGCCAAACTCACGAACTATAAATACGTCTGGGTGAAGAACAGCATCGTGCACGTAAGGAAAGACGATGGACTCCATGTGAAGACAATCAAGACGTGCGAAGACTTGGAACGAATGTAATATCCCAACCTCTACTACAATCAACAAACTAATAATAACAATGATAGATAATTTCCTGTTCAACTTAACTGATGAGAACACTGAAATTGATCCATATAGAGTCCTGTACTTCGATTCGATCGAAGACTATTTTTCAGCAGCTAAGCAGGAGCGAAGGTTCTCAATCCTTCATATGAACATAAGAGGTTATAATGCAAATTTTACAGAATTTGTGGCATGGGTTGGTGAAGGTTTTTTCTCCTACGACATCCTGATATTTACCGAAGCCCACTTACAGAACTGTCCAATTTTCATCCAGATCCCTGAGTTTGACCTCATTTCTTCTCCAGATCACATAAACAAAAATGATGGCATTGTAATGTTCGTAAAATCAAAGTTTAACTATACCTTCGATTTTCTCAAGTTGGATATGGCTACTTCTATCCACATACGCTTTAAACAAGGAGTTACTAGATATACTTGGCATATACAGAAACTAGGAGCTACACACTTTTTCGTATTGCGAGTCGAGGACTTTAAGAAAAGACAAAAAACATCCAGAATTGGGAAAACGCTGCTAAAACTTTTGCAACTCCTCACACGAGTTTACTGTAAGGCACATCAGTGTTGTCGTGGAATGATAATATTAATGAATTGCTTTTCCTTTTAAAATCAAGAAAGTTCCTACCTAATCAAGACAAAAATAACGAAGGAACGATAAGTTGTAGGTAAGTCTTCATTTAGTGAATTATAACCTAGCTAGTCTTGCATAGCCGCTCAAACATTAAAAGAAAGTTCTAAATAAATTTGAAGGAAGAGAATACTGATGGAGAAAAGCTTTAGTTTTTTAGGACCCCACCATCACCCAAAGAGTTTTAAATTGTTTCCCCTTTTCTCTTGCGAGACACAAAATACAATACTATTTAAGACTACGAGACATTTAAGGCCGGCAGGTACACTCAATGATAATACGAGTACATAAGGAGGTTTAGGCCCGTATGCAAGAACGCACCTATTAATTGATAAAATCTTATCAATTAATCAATCAATCAATTCTGGTCCCGAGGTTAAGTTCTCGGCTCATAATCAAAAGAAACAGGACCGAGTACAGACACCAACGGGAAAACTTTGTTCCCTTGATTCACCCTTTTCCCTCAGATCGCGTCAGAACACGAGCGACCGGCGGCCCACTGCGTCAGACGCACCTATGACGTCAGAGGGCTGGCAGGAGGCCAACTAGTACGTCAGAGCTTATGACGCACGAGCCTATGACGTCAGACGGCTGGCAGGAGGCCAACAAGTACGTCAGAGCCTATGACGTCAGACGGCTGGCAGGAGCCCAACAAGTACGTCAGAGCCTATGACGTCAGACGGCTGGCAGGAGGCCAACTAGTAGAATGGTGACACAAATTGAAAAAAATAAAAATAAAAATCCACAGTCGTGCAGCGTGGCTATAAGAGCGAATTTTCGAAGAACATCTCAAGTATCAACCACGTTTCTCCATATTCAAAGTGCTCCAGTTTGAGAACGGAATAAGATATCGCAATTCTGATTTCACCATCGTGTTCAGCATAAAAATACCTTTAAAGGTGTTACTTGTCATAAAGTTCCATTTCGAGAATTTATGAGGAATTCCCCCCCCCCCACCAACTCCCCAAAACCCCTCCTTAGAGTGGTCGGATTCTGCCCATCTACGAACTTAGCCTGTCGATTACCAAGACAGGTTTTTTGATGCAAATTCGAACTTTTTATACCAATTCTATCGAGAGTTATCGTCTGGAGTGATATACCGGTACCTATATACCTACCTAAATATTGATTGGTTAATCGAGGTCAAGGACTTTTCTGAAATTATAACATTTTCAAATATTCCTTTTCCCAACCTTGAATATAAATATTTGAGATGACCACGCATGTTACAAACTAACAGAACCGATTGAGGTAGTAACACGATGGTGAAAAGCTACTATGCAAGTATGCAAGAACGCACCTTTAATAAAATGTATAGGGAGCCCTTCGATTCAAGTTACGATGCAGAGACCTCCCTGTCCTACTAATAACAGCTGCCTTTAACGATCCTTTACTCGTAAAGGTTCCCTTTACAGATAAGGTCGATCTCTGAATTCCGTTTTTAAAAGGGACAACCCTTTTAGCTTCCTTCTAAGGAAGTTAAAAGGAAGGAACGGTCCTTTTACTAAAGGTGCGTTCTTGCATACGGGCCTAAACCTCCTTATGTACTCGTATTATCATTGAGTGTACCTAATATTGCCGGAAACGTTATTAAATATTAAGTAAATTGAATTGAGTTAATTGAAAGAGTGAAGAAAATTTTATGCTGAACACGATGGTGAAATCGAAATTTCGATATCTCATTTCGTTCTCACACTGGAGCACTTTGAAGATGAAGAAGGTTGATACTTGACATATTCTTCGAAAATTCGCTCTTATAGCCATGCTTCATGACTGGATTTTTCATTTTCTTCGGTCGACTCCAATGGTTCAGCATCGAACAAAAACAACAAACAAAAAACTAGGTCAATGTGAGGAATGTACAAAAACAAACGATCCAATTTTGATTTATTTACTTCCACAATTTATAACATCTTTTTTTTTTGTTTCCTTCAAAAAAATTTTTTTCGTTTATATTTTTAATTTTTTTTTCATATATAACACAAATAAACGTTCAAATCACAATAGATATGCCTGTCTCATCACACGAACCTTAACAACTACACATACGTTACGTTTATTAAATAAATTTTATTTATTCTTATTTTTAGTCCAAAGTACCAAACGCCAGTTTGCCGTTGAGATCCTCTCAAAACGACAGTAACAAAAGATCAAAATACTCCAAAAAATCGATCGAAATTTCAAAATTTCATAACCTCGTTTTTTTCGAAATCTTTCACCATTTTTCGTTCAAATTTCGATTTCATTCAACCCTTCAATTCGGGTAGTCGAGGATGTTTTTTATCCCCCGAACATTCGTCGTGCCACAAATTCAATAATCCAAAAGCCGTACAACTAGTGTTTAACAATTAATTAATTTATTTATTTATTTTAATTTTTTTTTAAGCCCGCGAAAAAGCTGGAAAACTCGACGCTCTGGTTCGACTTTTCCGAATTGGCGACGACGTCGAAAAGACGGAATCGAATTTGTAACGGTCAAGTACGTCGAAGCAAGAATCAGCTACACAAAGCTAGTGGATAAGACAGCGCGAAGCTTTTAGTTGTCAAAATTTCAATTTTTTAAACATTTTATTGAAAATTACAAATTACAAAATTGATGTTGCCTTTATTTTTATTATTATAATGTATAATAACAAGTGTATTATGTTATCTAAATTATTTGTGGTAATTTGTTTTGTGTGGTTGTGAGGTATAAATTTGTTTTGTGGCTAAAGCCTCGAACTATTATAATAGTGACAGGTCAGTGTCAAAAAAGCTAATAATTATTGTAAACAATGTCGAGTATTGTTTAAATAGTGTGTGTTTATTTGAGTGGCTTGCGAGAAAAAAAAGTCACTTTTGATGGGATGGATATTGTTGATTACACAGTCACCTCCCCCCCCCCCCCCCAAAGTGGGGTATACTTTTGATGCCATCTCACGGCAACACCCCACATCGTCACTATTGACCAAAATTAGTTACGCGTACCGTTCGAAGCGTCTTCCCCCGGCGGATCGATCTAACTAATTACAAGTTAGGTACCTAAGTTAGGTAACACTGAATCTCACGATTTATTTGACTGAATTACTCAGTAAACATAGTTAGTCACTGGCAGGTGGTTTTTTTGGCTCTGCTGAAAAGTCGCTCATATGACGATGTGGGAAGTTGTCGTGAGACCCTCGATACGTCATGTCCGTAGTATTTTGGGCTGGTGAGCACGGTAACCTATTACCAAAATAACCTAATACAACAACCTATTACCAGACCGGTCGCTGTTACTCGATAACCTACTACCAAGAAATAGCCGTATTAGCCACGCCTATACGAGCCTAGCCAACCCAATGGCATTCATCGTTCATCCCTCTACACCGCCATATCGACTAGGGGTGGGAATCAATTTCCGATTTTTTCAAAAAATCGATTTTTTGGCCGACATTTCTAAGTTCCGATTTTATAGGTGAACTGATTTGTTCAATCAAATTTTGAGTTTCTTTTTTTGTATAAAAATCGATTTTTTAAAACTAATTTTTTGAAGAATCGATTTTAAATTTTTATATCGATTTCCCATCCCTAATATCGACCTCCTCATCTCAACCCTTCCCTTTTCTAAAACACCAGTGATTCCAAACACCGGATCAGCCACCACAAACAGACCAGACAACGCAGGTCGCTCCTAGGCGTGGCTAATACGGTTATTTCTTGGTAGTAGGTTATCGAGTAACAGCGACCATCTGGTATTAGGTATTTTGGTAATAGGTTACCGGCGATTCGAGGACCTTTCCAGCGCCCAACGGAAACCCAGTCCGGATTGGGTTCTGGAAAGGTTCTCGAATCACCGGTAACCTATTACCAAAATAACATATTACCAGACGGTCGCTGTTACTCGAAACTAACTCAATACTCACTCAAATAACTTGTCGACAGTTATGATCCCACACCTTTCACGCAATCGTTTTCCGTAACCTATTACCTGGTATTAGGTACCAGCCAACCTATTATCACGGTATTCCGAATGGCAGGCGACAAATGAAACTACAGACATACTGCTCTGCAATATCTGCTAACCTTGGCCACATCCTACGTTATTTTTTTTTAAATAAAAATCGATTTTTTAAAAATATTTTTTTGAAGAATCGATTTTGTTCATTCAATTTTAAATTTTTATAACGATTTCCCATCCCTAATATCGACCTCCTCATCAGCCCCTACAAACAGACCAGACAACGCAGGTCGCTCCTAGGCGTGGCTAATACGGTTATTTCTTGGTAATAGGTTATCGAGTAACAGCGACCGTCTGGTATTAGGTATTTTGGTAATAGATTACCGGCGGTTCGAGGACCTTTCCAGCGCCCAACGGAAACCCAGTCCGGATTGGGTTCTGGAAAGGTTCTCGAATCACCGGTAACCTATTACCAAAATAACATATTACCAGACGGTCGCTGTTACTCGAAACTAACTCAATACTCACTCAAATAACTTGACGACAGTTATGATCGCACACCTTTCACGCATTCCTTTTCCGTAACCTATTACCTGGTATTAGGTACCAGCCAACCTATTATCACGGTATTCCAAATGGCAGGCTATAAATAGGCCCTCAAAGGCCTTTCCTCCAAGGTCTCAAAACAGTTTTTTCAGTTATAGGGTTCTTCTGGTAATAGGTTACTGGACAGTATTAGGTTATTTGAAGCTGTTACATTAAATATTCCCCACCCCTAGTCACTCCCCCAATTACCGACTCCGATGAATTCTGAACTTCAATACGACACCGCCCATCAAATCCACGACGATCCATCAACCACCAAAAGTCTTAAAAAATCAAAATCTCTACAAAACAAGTTTTTAAAAAAATTCCAAAAATCACAAAATTCACCACGAGGACTGTGTTGAAAACGATTTTCGACTCCACGTCCTCATTTCAAGGTGACAAACGAAATCAACGAAATTCTCACGACCCTATTGAGCTTTTCAAAGTGCACCTTATCACTTACTATTACCTACTACTACTATTACTATTGTAACAATACTGTTTCATCTACAAATTTTTGTCTGTATTTTTTTTTACAATCTCTCGAACATCTACTTAATAATATTATGTAAGTACAATAATTACAATGCAATGGTGACGTCATTATTACTCTTATTCTGGACACGAGACGATGTCAACCAAAAAAACCACAAAACCACCACAAATCGAACTATTACGTGGTTTTATTCGATACAAAATTGGTATTTAATAGAGAAGAGAGTCGTCAAATTTGTATTAACTACATTCCTTACAAATTTTACGTGTTTCAATTTCAATTGGTATTTTTTTCAAATTTTTATATGGTATCAAAATGTCGCTGTGATTTACACTACAATAATTAAACCGTGATATGGCGGACATTTCATTTCATTTAGTCAGTTGATTAGTTCAATTAATATTTAGTAAAAATAAAATAAATATAATAATTTCTCCTTAATTGGACAAAAACTTGCGAGAGAATTAAATGTTGTCAAAAGCCAGAATATTTTGTTGTTGTTGTAATAAGTGACATTTGTGGGTCACAACACACTGCAACGGTGAGGGTTAAATGAGGTTAATAATTTACTTGTAACGTTTAAAAACCAAATGGGGAAGTCAAAGGGGAGACCCGACTGCGCCAGTTGGGGGGAAAAGGTGTATCTGGGCGTAGGGAGTGGTGAAGATAACCTGACATACCTGAAGAGAAGGTAACAGCGATGAGGTTATGGGGAGTTTACGTTTTGGTCGGAATATGTTGATACAAACGAATTTCTGAATTCGAATTAGCGAATTTTCGAATGAGCTCGATCTTTTTCAGCGATCTCCAGCGGAACCAGACACTTAAAAGTGTCTTCTGTCATTTTGGTGCAAACACTTCAGAAACTTATCCAGTTCTAAGTGAAGTGTCCAAACTTGTCCACCGCATCAGCTCCATCAAAGAGAATTTCCCTTCAAGCGGGGGAACATCTGTGATGGTTTGCTGAGTGCCCTTTTGCTTCCCGATGTTTTGTTTTAACCACTCAGTGGACACCCAGGTCTGTGAATGCAGACCAGGACACCCCTCTGGGTGGGCATATTTCCTAACCTCCTCGAGAACAGGGGGTATTTCAGCAAACCACACATTACACATCATAACCTCTTCGAGGAATCAGCTTAAAGGGGAATCCCTGAACAAACTTCTTTTCCTCCATCAAGTCGGAGGCCAGTACTTTTTTCGAAAATTTTTGCTTTATTCTTTACTTTATAAACCTAAATCAAGTGCCTAATAAAATAGTCTAAATCATTGATTTATCAGATTTAAACACATCCATTCATGTTTTTTTAATACTCACCTACCTAATTATTTGCTTGTGATAAACAAAAGACCGATAATATCGATGAAAAATATCGATATTCCGATATTATCAAGGTAAAAATATCGGATATCGAGAAAAAAAATCGATATTCCAATAATATCGATATCAATATCCCACTCCTACCTATGTCACGTTGTCTTCACCACCCCCTGCGCACAGATACCCCCACTTTTCCCCCCAACTGGCGCCTCCTCTCGTCGCTCACGCCTTACCAATAGTATGTATGTGTGCGTACATTTATTTATATAATTATTATATTAAGTATGTATTATATACTAATTACACGGCCTTTTTTATTTTATTTAGTTTATTATTATTATTTGTTTAAATATATATTTTTAGGCCTCTTCGTCTTCTTGCGTGTGTTTGGCGAGGGCGAGGAGGATCATCGTTAGCTCTTTGCGGTTGATTTTGCCGTCCTGATTGTAGTCGACTCCGCGGAGGATCGTCTCTTCGAATTCGGCCAAATCCTGAGCATCGTAGTCCTGTGTGATTTGAAAAAAATAAAAAATAAATAAAAAATTACCTTCAAAACATTTTCAATTCATTCAAGAAAACAGTAGGTACACAATACATATAAGTAACAAACATTTTCGACAGTCCAAGTACATAATGATAGTTCCAAAATTAAGGTGGATTTCTGAGCCTAAAGTCCTGTGACCCGTCCAGGTTCGTATCTTCTCTGCTTTTTGGTAAGTAGTAAAATTAATGCATCTTAACTTTTTTTTTTTTTAAGTCATTCAAGAAATATTCTATTTACGACAGCTTGTCGTAGAAGTGCTCTTTCCTTCGAGACCTGTTGAACATTGAGGCTGGACAGAGGCAGGATGAACCATGCTGACTCTTCCCGCATGACGGTCTAGGCTCTTGGCGGCTATAGGGGCATTAGGGCACCATCCTCCAGTCCTAGGCACCTCACTTTCCTACGGCATCCCCTGAGCCTCATGGAAACTGCCCGCACCACTGCTATTTGAGTTTTCACTCGCACCCAGCATGTCACTTGGGAGAGGGGCTTAGCCCACTTTTCGGACAACACTTCTGCTACCCTCTTCAAGAACATATCGTATTCCTTACGGAGAGACCCGTCACAAGCTACCACGAGAGGGGTAAAGGAGCCTCTTAGGTCCTCGGCTGCTGCGTCGTATTTGCGGTGCTTGGAGTTTGCTGCAGTCTGGGCAATGGTGTTCCAGTCGAAGGAACCGTAAGAGGGAGCGTCTGGGTTCACAACCCGGGTATCAAAGTACGCTGTCCTCCCTTGGTTCCACACTCCATGAACTTTGAAGTCTGCTACCAGTCGTGGGTTCCCATCATCCCCATCTGCCATAACTGGCTCCAGACCAACTGAGCTCCACGCAAGACTGGCCATTTTTGCACATTGGTCTCGTATCTGGTCATGCCCTTGTTTGACCAAGCCACCCTTCTTGCAATTCAGTCCATGGTCCAAGTCCATTTGCGTCCCGCATCCCTCACAGTAAGGAAGAAGTCAGACAGGTTCACGCCCATATCTCACAGCTAGACCGTCTCTGAATTGGTTAGGGGTAAGGTCCAGGTCATCCCGTTGGAGGGGCACTACTGTTAGCCATTGAGACGAATGGTGGCACTGTGCAATCCTGTCTAAGGCTCTCTTCCGTCTTTGGGGAAAACCACTGTCTCGAATTAGCCGTTCCCGTTTTGCCAGAGCAGCAGCCATGTTGAGAGTTCTTTCTTCGCTTTGTACCTCACGCACTCTGTCTTCATGTAGGTCCACTACCAAAATACAACTGTAGCTACTTTTGCTGATGATACTGCCATCCTCTCTGTTGGAGGTGACGCTGAAACTGCAACTCGCAATCTACAGACGTCCACTAACAAGGTTGTCAATTGGACCAAGATGTGGAGAATGAAACTGAATGAAACAAAGTCAGTGCACATCAACTTTACTAAGCCCCAGAAGTTGAGATCAATTCAAATAAAATTCCATACTCTGACACTGTAAAATACTTAGGGATGCACCTTGATTCCAAACTTAACTGGAAATACCACATTGAAAAAAAGAATCAGGAACTAAAAATCAAGTTCAGAAAGATGTACTGGATGATGGGAAGGAACTCCCATCTCTCACTACACAATAAATTACTCATATATAAACAGATACTGCGCCCCATCTGGACCTATGGGATACAGCTCTGGGGTTGTGCGAAAAAATCAAATATTAAAACAATCCAAACCCGACAAAATATAATATTGAGAAGTATAGTACGGGCCCCCTGGTTCATGCGGAATGATATTCATCGAGACTTGAGGGTAGAAACGGTCACCGAAATTATCGCCAAATATGCAAGGAAGCACGAACATCGCCTCCACAAACACGAGAACCTGGAGATGCTCAACGTTTTAAACAACGAAGGAGAGCTTCGGCGACTCAAGAGAAATAAACCTCTGGACCTAATTGTGCTGTGCAAATAGTGCAAGTGTAATCCAGTGTTTTTAACTGTTCTTGATACAAGTATGGGCCAGGTTTTGCTGTAAACCTCCACCCCCTCTAGTGAGCTTATCATGAAATGAAATATTGCTAGATGAATTGTACTATGTTTCAGTTGCAATAAATAAATCACGAAAAAAAAAAAAAAAAAAATGTAGGTCCACGAAGTATTTGAGTTGACAATTGCTCTTTTTGAAGGTCCATTCGAACTCAAAAACACAAACGGTGGGTACAGCTTTCGTACAAGTACGCAACCACGAGGGACATTTTATGTCTTTGCATCTTAATTGATATTAGGTGTTTATTGCAAAACAATATAGGTACGATATCTACCTTGTACTCTAATAATAGTAGTTATTACTCTGATAATACCTTGTTATTACTCTAATAATAGTCGTTATTACTCTAATAAGTACTCTAATAATAGTAGTTACCAAAAAACTACCTACAATTTAATTATCCTAAATTAAACCTGTCTATAATTTTACTTTCATTATTTCCAAGTTCAAAATATTCAACAACCAATTTTTTTTTAAATTTCCCTGTTGATGATTCCGTCGTAGGTAAGAGCGGTAACTGCTCAAATAGGGACGTATCCATCCACGGACTTTGTCGAGTGTAATGTACGGTTGCTTGGGCGATATGCCCACCCAGAGGGATATATCCCCATATTCAGTCTGTGTTTCCACAGAACCGTACATCCCCCAGGGCGGTCGAACGAAAAAACTCGAGAACAGGGGGCTCAGCAAACCATCACACGACTGCTTGGTAAATAAATTTAGATGTTCATGTACATACAATACAGCTCTACGGGTGTAAGTTATTTTGGGGGTGAGAACATCGAAGGTTTTGCACAGGGACCTAGTTGGAGATGGCTTATGGGCACTAGTGGCTATTCTTAAAACTGAATTCACTGCTATGTTTATTTTATTAAAGTTAGATGCATAAGTACCTCCCCATACAATAATACCATAAGTTAAGATGCTTATAGGCATAACACACCATTTTAAGATTTTCTCTTGTTAGACAACTTCGTAGCACTAGAAAGTACCTAATCCATGGATTTCTCGATTTTTTGCTTCCGAGTCTGCAAAGCAGCGGAAGCCTTGTGTTCCCTTTCGTGAGCCAAAAAATCTTTGTCTTCAGAAATCAAAATTTCCACTTGCATTTTGTGTTTCAAAGCCTACTGAACAAATTTGGTTCCGTGTCTGTCTGTCTGTGTGTCTGTCCGCATTTCCTTGTTACAGCCATAACTTCCACAATTTTGAATTGATTTTGCTCAAAGTTTGAGGGATGGTGCGGATAAGGCCCCTTGAGGTCCCATATAAATTTCCACGTGATAGAGCCAGCGGTTCGCCATGCGCATGCGCTAACGTGAAATTCAACAAACACGCATAACTTTTATAATTTTGATTCAATTTCGCTCAAATTTTCAAGGGTTGTTTGGACAAGGCCTAGTGAGTTCCAGTATGAATTTCAGCTTGATCGGACCCTCGGTGCGCTCTGCGCATGCGCTGGCGTGAAATATATTCAATTTTCTTGTTACAGCCGTAATAACCAAAGATTTCACCCAATTTCAATGTAATTCTCAGGGATTAAGCGGGTAGGGCCCATTGAGGTCCCATATAAATTTCCACGTGATAGAGCCAGCGGTTCGCCATGCGCATGCGCTAACGTGAAATTCAACAATCACGCATAACTTTTATAATTTTGATTCAATTTCGCTCAAATTTTCAAGGGTTGTTTGGACAAGGCCTAGTGAGTTCCAGTATGAATTTCAGCTTGATCGGACCCTCGGTGCGCTCTGCGCATGCGCTGGCGTGAAATATATTCAATTTTCTTGTTACAGCCGTAATAACCAAAGATTTCACCCAATTTCAATGTAATTTTCAGAGATTAAGCGGTTAGGGCCCATTGAGGTCCCCTATCAGTATCATCGTGATCGAACAACGGTAGTCTCTGCGCAGGCGCTAACGTGAAATTCTTCAAACAGCCGTTCCTTGTTCAACATGGTAGAGCCCCTTTAAACTGACTCTGGCCCCACTCCTTCGGTTTTTACAAGCAGCAACTTCATAACTACGTCATTCATTTTTCGGAGGACAGGTGCAAGGCCACCCCTTGTTTTTATCTTAACATTTACGGTACCAACCTTCTTCAGTCAGTAAAATGCCTTTTTCATGTGAAGATTTCTTTATTTTATTTATTTATTTATTATGTTACATATTCTTTATACACAAATAATGACAAATTAACAAATCTCCTAACATTAGGAGATCCTTTGCTTCCGAGTCTGTTCTATTTTATAATGGGTCACTCTGATTGTGACGAGGAAGCTCCTGTGCCATCACCTTGGCAGTGTATTTTGACTAGTGCTGCTACATGAACCTTCCATTTGAGATGTTCCATGCAACCACACACGTTTCTTACTGCATCACAGTTTTCGTTGTGCACTTTGAGTTTAGAGACATTAGGAAGTCCTGTTCTATTTATTGAGAAGGTAATGTATAAACTAAATTTAGTTTTCAAAAGGTTCATACTGAGACTATTTTTTTATACCGAGGGTCTCACGGCAACTCCCCACATCGTCATTTCGGCGACTTTTCAGCAGAGCCCAAAAAACCACCTGCCAGTGACTATGTTTACTGAGTAATTCAGTCAAATAAATCGTGAGATTCAGTGTTACCTAACTTAGACACCTGACTTATACTTAGTTAGATCCGCCTGAGGAAGACGCCTCGAATGGTAGGTACGCGTAACTCATTTAGGCCAAAAGTGACGATGTGGGGTGTTACCGTGAGACCCTCGATATAGGATTCTTCGTTTATTACAATAGCTATATCATCCTCAGAGGCTACAAATTTCCACCTCAATTTCATAGTAAACAGATCATTAAATGATAAATAACCATAAATAAACATAAATTTTATGTGTATCAGAAATAAAATTGACAGATCCTTTGGGTACTTCATAGTTAATTTTTTTTTTTTTTTTATCGTTATCCATTTCCTTAATTCGCACATGGACGATTTATACCACTTATCCAGCAGTTTTGTCAAGTCCAATTCTTTCAAGTTTGACGACCAATCTCGATGTTTCTATTGAGTCAAATGCTTTAGTGAGATCAACAAATACTGATATTATTTTACCTACTACGCGAATAATAGGTAATTTGTTATTTCCGTTACCGAATTGAATAGCAGGTAAGAGACTATTTCATTCAAAATATTCAATTAGTTGCACTTTGTCTATTTTTTTCGAATATTTTGAAAAATACAACACGACATGAAGAGGCGACGAATTTGCGAATTGCAGAATTACACTGAGTCCACTACCTTTTTGACCAGCTCAAGCAGATCCTTCAAAAACCCTCTCAGCTCCTCGTTTTCAATTGTCCCGTTATTGTCCTGAAATAGACAAACAAAGATAAAATTAAAATAATTAATAAAACAACACGGTTAATACACCATAAGGTACCTCACTCCTCCCTAAAATCAACCAAAGGTTCTTAATCCCCACACAAATTCGCACATTTTGGATTTTTCATCTCGCTCAAACGCCAAAATGACCAATTTGGTCCAAAAATAGATCGTATTCGTCCTATTGAAATTAAAATTCGTATCAGCAGTTATAGTCCTTTTTTTCTGTGCTTACTTGTAACCTGTGTTGGAGGAATAAATTTCATTTTCATTTCATTTTCATTTCATTTCAGTCCTTATTTTGTCTTACAAATACCGTTCGTATCAGAGAGTATCCTATCAGCGACCCCAAAAATTTATGTAATTCTTGAAGGCCTTGATTTTATTTATTTTGTATTTTTTGTTGTTGTATTTACAACCTTAAGGGCTATTGTATTTACAACCCTAGAGGCCTATTGTAAATATGCCAATAAAGGTCTAAAAGTGTTACTGATGTGATTGTGATACTCACGCGGTCGTACAAGGCGAACACTTTTTCGATGTCATCTTTCGTCAGTTTGGTGGCTCCCTGCAATTGTGTAAGGGAATGCGAAAATTAAATAGGTATTTGAACCAATGAAAATCGTGCGAATTTTATACGACGTCACAATGGGGTATGCGCATAAGAAATGAAAATTGAAAAAAAAAAAAAAACTTCACAGAGATCAATAATTGAAATATCACAATTGAAATCTGATTGATGTGAAAATTGGGCGTAAAACCGTGCGCAGTTGTGACGTCACCCACCGTCGGCCATCTTGCAAGTTTCAGGAAGGGTGACAACCGACCATCACACGCTTCAGCGGTTCTGACGTCATCGCGCGCTCTTTACGAACACGTTTATATTTTTCTATCCATACCAAATAAGAGTAGGTAAACTAATTTTGACGAATGGTTTTTCACGTTTTCACGTTTTTGAAGCGATTCTGTATCGATGAAAATTACAAACAAAAATCATGCGCAGACCCCGTTGCGAACGTTACAGGGCGCGGGCGGCACCGAGTGCCGGATCCTCCCACTCGATGTCGTCGTACGTCGAGAAAAACGACGACATTCGAATCGGGGCCGAACGATTCTCAAATCGAATTTCTACAACTCGCACGGGTGCGTTCTACGTCACGGTGCAGCATGGGCGCATGCGAGAAGCGACTGGTCACTACTAGAAGAACTGAAACGGTCTGTCCGTTCGTTAGATTGTTTCGACAGCTCTGGTAAAATGTCGTGTTTGACGGCAGTGAAGAAACACCGTAAAGACGCGGGCGTATTGTGAAATATCAACTCGAACCGCACTGTTCAAGTACCTACACTTTGACTTATGTTTATATAGCTATATAAACATATATAAAGCTATATAAACCTACTTACAACGAAAAACAAAGCTGCCGAATTTTGATGAGGATTTCAAATAAAATTTGCTCATTTCGGTCATGTTGCATGACAAATACTCGTAGATGAAACGTTTACAGAGATGATGAATTAATTACAAATAATTTGTACCAATATTACTGGGGTTGATATTTCAACCTATCTACGTCGGCAATACCTACATTATTAATTTACTATTATTAATTACTAAAAATTATTATCAATTTAAAAAATGGCCAAATTTTTATCCAAATTCTCACAAACATTTGATCATGCACAACACCTCCCCCCTTTTTTTTAAATGGATTTCTGTTATGCAGCATGAACGCCAATTATAGTTCGTATTTTTCGTATATCAGCACATGAGCCAACTTGAATGTAAATCCTCTAAACATTCGTTATTTACCCCTATAAAAAACAGTTACTGTTCCTACTAGCAGTTATATCTCATATTTGAGGCGTTTGCTATCAAAACCAGCTCATTCCATATTTTGTAGGAATATATGTAAGAGGAAGCTATATAATATATATATATAAAATATACATATTATGTAGGAGTATACGGTCAGCGCGCTCAGGCTGACAGCCTTCTGTCTTAACACGTTCAATGCTAATTGCAGAGTAGAAGTGAAACACCCAGGCTGAAGCTTTTTTTTTTCTCGGCAAAGCGGCTCCAATATGATCGAGTTTTACTAATTAGGTGAAACCAGGTCCAAATCGTGAGTATTCTGACCATATTATGGCATGACGTAGCGTATACGTCATCCGCCTGAAGAGGCTGTTTGGCGTGACGTCGTGTATGCGTCATCAGCCTGGAGAGGCTGTTTGGCGTGACGTCGTGTATGCGTCATCAGCCTGGAGAGGGTGTTGGTCATGACGTAGTGTATACGTCATCAGCCTGAAGAGGCTGTTTGGCGTGACGTCGTGTATGCGTCATCAGCCTGGAGAGGGTGTTTGTCGTGACGTAGTGTATACGTCATCCGCCTGAAGAGGCTGTTTGGCGTGACGTAGTGTATGCGTCATCAGCCTGGAGAGGGTGTATGTCGTGACGTAGTGTATACGTCATCAGCCTGGAGAGGGTGTTTGTCGTGACGTAGTGTATACGTCATCCGCCCGAAGAGGCTGTTTGGCGTGACGTCGTGTATGCGTCATCAGCCTGAAGAGGGTGTTGGTCGTGACGTCGTGTATGCGTCATCAGCCTGAAGAGGCTGTTTGGCGTGACGTAGTGTATGCGTCATCAGCCTGGAGAGGGTGTTTTTCGTATTTGAGTCTCCTCGTTAAATAAAGCAAATTTTTTTTTAACGAACGTCAACTTTATTGTAAATACCTAATAGAACATCTGAAAGATCCAAACCAGAAACCACAACGGAATGAGTGATACTGCTGCATCATTCCCGTCCCAGTGGTACCCGTCTTTGCCTTCACCAGATAAACAGGCCACCCTGCCTCCGTCTTTCACTAAGGATGCTTAACAATCACTATTCATTTATGATCGCTTTCTTAATTCAATTCGTTAATTTCATAATTGTGTTCATAGTCTCTTCCTTTATAGATTCACTTAGTTATCATTTCACTATGTATGCAGTTTCTTGCAAAGTATTTTATTTTGCAAACAAATTGAATTGAATATCCACTCTTAAACCCCGTTCGGCCGTTTGGTTCCTTTGATATCGCACAATACGCAAAACGTCGCGTCCGAAATCTAAAGCAAAACATGAAAAGCCAGTAAAATTAAATATGTACACGACGGCCTCCACAGCGAGTATTTGAATCAAAGCGCCAAAATGGCGGCCATGAAGAAGAAACTGCTGAACGTCCAGTTGTATTTTCCTTGTTCACGACCACCATACGCGACCATTTCATACAAATACTCGTAATACTCGTACGGACCCACATGTACAAGTATCTGTGCTATATTCATGTATACAGGGTGTCTACAGAAATTATAGGACAAACTCAAGGAATCAACTCTACAGCTAATTTGCAACAAAAAGTGCCTCTTAGAGTTTTTTCATTACTCAACTGAAAAACCGACTTTTTCCACTTTTAAGATGTTTTGTGTGTTTTCGACCTTGTCTCAGTAAAACGGCTCTAACTCCCTTAAATTGATAATAAAATAAAAGTTGAGGATACTGTTAGAAAGAGCGTTAAATTTGCTATCTCCCTGATATAAAAACCGATTTAGTAAAATAGTCCTAATTGATGAAAAAAATGGCCAAAGTCCGACATTTGAAGATTTCTTAAAAATCACCGTTTTTTCATTCGTATTTTGCGCTATCAGTACGGAGTTTTTTCGGCGTGCACTCCTCAGGGAAAACATGTCCAGAATCTCACCTTTCCGACGGTATGAAAAAAAAATTTTTCACGGCGAAATTCGGTGGAGAAAATGAGGTTTGAAACCTGAAAAACGTCGGTTTTTAGGTGAAAATCAACGTTTTCCACTAAAAGCCAACCGACGTTTTTCAGGACTCAAACCTCATTTTCTCCACCAAATTTCACTGTAAACACACATTTATTTATACCGTTGGAAAGCTGAGATTTTGGGCAAGTTTTCCCTGTGAAGTGCACGCCGAAAGAACCCCGTACTGATAGCGCAAAATACGAAAGAAAAAACGGTGATTTTTAAGAAATCTTCAAATTTTGGACTTTGGCCATTCTTTTCATCAATTAGGACTATTTAAATAAATCGGTTTTTATATCAGGGAGAGAGCAAATTTAGCGCTTTTTCCAACGGTATCCTCAACTTTTATTTGACACAATAATTTAAGGGAGTTAGTGCCGTTTTACTGAGACAAGGTCGAAAACACACAGAAAATCTTAAAAGTGAAAAAAGTCGGTTTTTCAGTTGAGTAATGAGAAAACTCTAAGAGGCACTTTTTGTTGCAAATCAGCCGTCGAATTGATTCCTTGAGTTTGTTCCATAATAGTAGACACCCTGTATGTACAAATTAACTGAATAAATAAAAATAACGTTGACACTCATCACTAAAACTTTTTGTCTATACAATCAATGTTGATTCTACGGTTCAGTTGATTGAAAAAATAAAAAATAATAACAATTCGCATAAAAACAAATAAAGAGGCAAAAATAGGGTCCACTTACTTCCGACGTTAGCTCCTACTCGTTGGGTTTGTGTTGTGATGGCGGATTGTGGTTGTATTTAACGTGGGGTTTTTGTCGTTGTTTCGGTTGAATTCAAGTACGTTCGTCGAATATTTTGGGGCAGTTTGTCGAAGAATGAAGTGAAGGGAAGAGAAGTGGTAAGCGGAGAAAGTGTGGGGAGGAGGAGGGGGAAAAAACAGAAAGAAGATGAATTACAGACAGAAAGTGGTAAGATCAAAACAGACAGAAGTGATGCGACGTAGAGAATTGACAGAGAAGGGCGGCAGAGGGTTAATTTCACTAGTGAGGGCGTCCTTAATCAATTATTTAATTCGCTTAAAGATATTTCAAGTACATAAAACTAGTTACAGCTACAAAATGTCATAAAATTCCTGTAATGGTAGTGGGGGGTAATTTAAAACAAGTGATGGTAATTCAGAAAACCAGTGTCATTACATGTAATTGGAATACCTAAGTAATTGCTTCAAACTAGGGATGCAACATGGGAACCAAATAATTGATAATAACATCAAATGATTAATCGTATGCTAATAATCGATGTGTCCAATCAATCAGTGTGGAATAATCGATTAATCGGATTTTTCGATTTGATTTGCATTTTCACTACACTAAAAATCCGGTGGTTTTGTTCGCCTGTAGGTAACGACCTACTGGAAAATTTTAAGGCTTATGAAGATAAGGGACTGCCGAAAGGAGTGAAATTGCACAAAATAGTTTTGACGTGGATATGTCTCATGGCTGGGGGCCATTCAAAAATTGGCGCAATCAAATTTGCGTGATACGTAATACAAAAAAAAGTTACGTTTTTTGCGCGATTCCTGTAGCGGTAGAGACTTGAAATTTGGTATGTAACCTCCTTAGGAATTACACTTTAAGCTGCATAGGACCAGGATCAGCTGAGTGGTTCCGAAAACTAATTTCTATACTATTCACTCAGTGAAGCTGTCATTAAATGACAGTGTAGGTATGTCCTTTAATACAAGGAGGTTACATACAAAATTTTGGTATGTAACCTCCTTAGGACATACACTTTAAGCTGCATAGGACCAGGATCAACTGAGGGGCTCCTACTGCTAATTTCTGTACTATTCACTCGGTGAAGCTGTCATTTGGTATGCAACCTCCTTAGGACTTACACTTTAAGCAGAAAAGGTCCAGGATCAGCTAAGAGACATTAATGATCAGATGTTTTCCCCAGTAATGGAGAGATTTTATTATAAATTGAAGGTATAAGTAGAACCGATAAAAGTATCAAGCATGAAAGTAGAAGATAAATGACAATGACATGGCTGAATACAAGTCGTCATTGATATTGTTACTACTTCCATGAAGGATACCTCTTTCGTCCATGCTTATGCTCTTTCAAAATCCTGGTGTATACAAAAAACAATTAATCGATTAATCCAAATAAGCGTTAGTTATGAATCGATTAAAATTAATCGATTAATCGAGGGTTTTTCCCACCACCTAAAAATAAGAACAAACTGATCTAGTACCTGTAACAATAATACGAAGTAAACCAATACTCGTACAGCACCACTTCAGATACACAATACAGACCTCTTTTATTATCACTGGAGGGTGTCGAAAATTTGTGGTGCTGCCAACAGTCTTCAAAAATTTGGAACAAGTTTTACATCCTGCCGACTTTTTGACGTCATTTCTTGAGAAATAGCTCCACCATTTAGTAACAATAACAACGAGGGTTTGTATAAATTTGTATTAATCGATTATTCATTACTGATTAATCGGTTTTCGAATAGGTACATCTGTATTTTTAAAGCATTTTTAAGCATATTAGAATGCATCGAATCCTGATGTATTTGAAGATCGATTAATCAGTAATAATAATCGATTAATCGGGGTCAAATAATCGATTATCCGATTGTTCGATTATTGATTTGCATCCCTAGTACTAACTGTACTCATTTTATTGCATTTAAGAAAATTAATTGAAAAATTAATCATTACCTCACAACAACAACTGTGGTGAGTATGTGCGTTCTCAATCCTGTCTGAACAAGATTCGGAACCCTCGTTTGGTGAAATTGACCCTCACATCCGCCTCATACAGCACAGAGAAGTTATTCGAATTGTACAACGGTAAGTAAAGCACAAGTAAGTGATCAGAAAGGAGCGCTTTTGGGGGAAAAGTGCAGTGACTAAAAGTGAACAAAATACGTACAAACAGTGAACCAATTGAATAAATACCACAGAATCAGTGAATGATATTGATATTTGTACAAATTGATTTGTCTGATGATTTGACGCCACGAATTGAACCAGCAATTCTGAAATTCGTCGACTTGGTCGATTGAAGTGGATGAAGTGAATAGTGAACGACGACGGGTCGATTGGTGGATATTAATAATTAATTACGGTGCCAATGAATGTCGAAGGGGGGGGGGGGCGGTCGCTTACCTTGAAAACTTGACGCGTCAAGAAGTTCTCTTTGACCGGCAGCAACCTGTGGAGTGTATTTTGGACTGTCAGGTTTGTTTGGGCGTTCAAATAGAAATTTCAAGTGCCTTGTTGATGAGTAGTCGCATATTTATTAATTTATTATTATTTAAATAATTGTGGTGTTATCGGTTCGAATATTTTAATATATTAAAAACGGTGAAACTTTTCGAGTGAGAACTCACTTGGCCATTTCGGAGAGTTGAAGTCGCCCGTCTTTGTTGGCGTCAAAAACTTGGAGCTGAAAAATATGAAAAAATAAAATTTATTTTTTATTTATTTAAAATTTATAACATTTATTTATTTAAATAACACGATAGACTTCTTACCAATTTTTTTTTTTTCCGAAAAGTCGTGCTCCCCAGGTCTTAAATTGTGACATTTCCCCCCCAAATGAAAGGCCTCAAAGTTTATAGTCTGTAGGTGATTGGGAAAATTTGGCAGTACCTAGTGGCTTAAAGTTTCAAAATTTTCCCATCTTTTGAATATTTTCCCCAATATTTTTGAAAAACTAGTTTTTCGACTCTGAGTCTTCGTATCATACTCATAAGCCATCATAGAGGGCTTGGGAGTTTAATAAATGATCAAGTGAAATCATCAAAATCAGAACAACGGACCTTTTACTTGAAACTTGAATCAATTATGAAGCAGTACCTGAGGCCTATTCCACCAACGTACTCTGCAACACTCCTAACTCTGCAGTATTCTGCAGAGTTTTTGGTCCACCATATTGCAGAGCTATATACCCATGGTCTTATGCCCAGCATTCAGTGGTGGTTGGACCCGGGCTTCAGCACTAGGTTGCTCCCCACAATTCAAGGCTTTCAGCAAAGTTCCTTTATAACCAGCCGACTCCAAATTTGGCATAACTGATAATGATTTAGGCCAAGAAACCCCCTTATCACCAGATGAACAAAAAAACCTACAACGAGCGTATGAAGGAACGATTTGATCGAAGACACGCCAAGCAAATACCACCATTCGTCGAAAGAGGATTAATCCTGGTTCAAGCTGGAATTAAGGGGAAGGAACCGATTGTTAAAGGTCCGTTCACTCTGAAGAAAATAATATGGATGGATAACTACCCAAAGACGTTGTTGTACCAAGACGAAAAAGGAAATACAAAAAATCCCCAGTCAAGCAGCATGGCTATAAGAGCGAATTTTAGAAGAAATAAGTAGTTTTATGTGAAATCTCTCTATTAAAGAACATGATGTCCATGTATCAACCACGTTTCTTCATCTTCAAAGTGCTCCAGTTTGAGTGCGGAATGAGATATCGTAATTCTGACTTCACCATCTTATTCAGCGTGTAAAAACCTTTAAAATGAGGTGTCACTTGCCAGACTTTCATTTTTTGAGTGAACCCCCCCCCCCCTCACAACACCCCGAAACCCCCCCTACAAGACGACAAAACCTTTGATTCGGTGGTTACTCACCATCGTGTCCGTGTATTCGATGAGTTTGTCTTCAGAGACGTCGTTAATTTTGGCTTCTTTGAGGAGGTCCCGAAGGAAATTCTGAAAGTTGAGAAATCAGAACTAAATAAATGGAATTGAGAAAGGAGCTAAACATTTTTAAATGAAATAATTGGGTAGTAACGAGGAAATCGCGTTAAATAAACTGGATATTGATACCAGCTTTTTTTTCAAAACCTTTCGATACGTGTGAATATCGATAGGACTTAATGTTTTCGAGAACTATCGATACCCACTTGTTTTGTGAACATCTCGAACTAAGGTTGACCTCTACTGTATTTCATCAGTAACAATCAATATCGATACAGGTATACAAATATCGATACAGTAGACCTACAGGTCTACTGTTTTTCTTCAAGAACTACCGATAGGTATTCACTAATTTCATTACCTACTGTTTTTCTTCAAGGACGATCTATTCTTACTAATATCGATAGGTACCTAAGGTTTTTCTTCAAGAACTACCAATAGGTACTCACTAATATCGATAGGTACCTACCTACTGTTTTTCTTCAAGAACGATCGATTCTTACTAATATCGATAGGTACCTACTGTTTTTCTTCAAAAACGATCTATTCTTACTAATATCGATAGGCACCTACTGTTTTTCTACAAGAACTACCAATAGGTACTCACTAATTTCGTTAGCTACTGTTTTTCTTCAAGAACTACCAATAGGTACTCACTAATATCGATGCCTGCTGTTTTTTTCCAAGAACGATCTATTCTTACTAATATCTATAGGTACCTAAGGTTTTTCTTCAAGAACTACCAATAGGTACTCACTAATATCGATACCTACTGTTTTCTTCAAGAACTACCAATAGGTATTCACTAATATCGATACCTACTGTTTTTTTTTTTTTTCAAGAACGATCTACTCTTACTAATATCGATAGGTACCTAAGGTTATTCTTCAAGAACTACCAATAGGTACCTACTCACTAATATCGATACCTACTGTTTTCTTCAAGAACTACCAATAGGTACTCACTAATATCGATACCTACTGTTTTTTTTTTTTTTTTTTTTTTCAAGAACGATCTATTCTTACTAATATCGATAGGTACCTACTTCTTTTTTTTTCTTGTTCACATCCCTAACCTGATGGGCAGATACTTCTCAAACCTACAGTTCTCAACAATATCAGGTAGCAGATTCTGCTGAAACGGGAACTGACCTTGAGCTCGTCTGCTTCAATGTATCCGCTGCCATCTGAATCGTACTCCCTCCAGATCTGCCAACATTACAGTTATAAATAACAAGAGATAAATAAATTATTTTAAGAACCCCCGACATGCAGCATGGCTATAAGAGCGAATTTTCGAAGAAATAACTTGTTTTATGTCAAATGTGATGTTTGGAACCTCTCATTCAACCATTTTCTGCCGAGTAACGCCTCAGTTGGCAGATTTTGCAATGTTGAACACTGATTTCTATTTGATATTGAAATTAATCTGATCGTGTACCTTCATGAATTCGACGCTCGACTCGAGAGGGTTGTCAAATCTGAAGAGAAGGAGGAAGTTTTCTTCCATCGGCAACAGCTGAGCCAACTGCCAAAAGTGAGAAGAGAATATCAGTTTGAGAAGAAAAATAACCGTCAAAATCGAATAGTGCGATCAAATGGGATATAACAATCGATATTTCCAGCTGTAAAACGTTTATTTATCAGCTCACCTCCCGTATGTCAATTTTGCCGTCGTTGTTGTCGTCGTACGCCTCCAAAAAGCAGGCCTTGAGCTCTTCGAGCATTGCATCTGAAACTGCCTGAAATCGATATGAACACATTGTAACAGATATGTAACGATGAGTCGAAACATGGGGAAAAACCACAATGTCCTCCACTGGTTTGACTGCAGCAGTCCTGGCCTCGAGCAGACCCTCAAGTCATCCTTGACGTATCTTGGGGATCTACTCGAGGCGTGGCCTGGAAACAAGTGGGTTTTGCCTTTGAGCAGTCCAGATATTAGTGGAACTAGGTGAGGAAATGGTGGTTTTCAACTCCAGCTGTCCAGATATACAGAAGATCCTGGAGGGATTGCTCAAGTCATGAACCATATCTTCCTCCACTAGTTTAGCTGTAGCAGTCCAAGCCTCGAGCAGACCCTCAAGATACGTTGAGGAGGACTTAAGTCTTACCAGAGTCATCCTCGACGTATCTTGGGGGTCTACTCGAGGCGTGGCCTGGAAACTAGTGGTTTTTTACTTCGAGCAGTCCTGGAGGAGATCCTGGAGGACATTTTGAACTGTTCAGTTTGCCAGATTCCTCCTCAATCTCGACTGCTGGAGTGAAACTAGGTGAGGAAATGGTGGTTTTCAACTCCAGCTGTACAGATATGCAGAAGATCATGGAGGGATTGCTCAAGTCATGAACCATATCTTCCACCACTAGTTTGGCTGTAGCACTCCAAGCCTCGAGCAGACCCTCAAGATACGTTGAGAAGGGCTTAAGTCTTACCAGAGTCATCCTCGACGTAACTTGGGGGGTCTACTCGAGGCGTGGCCAGGAAACTAGTGGATGAAATCGTGGTTTTGACTTCGAGCAGTCCAGATATTAAAGAGATCCTGGAGGACATTTTGAACTGCTCAGTTTGCCAGATTCCTCCTCAATCTCGACTGCTGGAGTGAAACTAGGTGAGGAAATGGTGGTTTTCAACTCCAGCTGTCCAGATATGCAGAAGATCATGGAGGGATTGCTCAAGTCATGAACCATATCTTCCACCACTAGTTTGGCTGTAGCACTCCAAGCCTCGAGCAGACCCTCAAGATACGTTGAGAAGGACTTAAGTGTTACCAGAGTCATCCTCGACGTATCTTGGGAGTCTACTGGAGGCGTGGCCTGGAAACTAGTGGTTTTTTACTTTGAGCAGTCCTGGAGGAGATCCTGGAGGACATTTTAAACTGCTTAGTTTGCCAGATTCCTCCTCAATCTTGACTGCTGGAGTGGAACTCGGTGTGGAAATGGTGGTGTTCAACTCCAGCTGTCCAGATATGCAGAAGATCCTGGAGGGATTGCTCAAGTCATGAACCATATCTTCCTCCACTAGTTTAGCTGTAGCAGTCCAAGCCTCGAGCAGACCCTCAAGATACGTTGAGGAGGACTTAAGTCTTACCAGAGTCATCCTCAACTTATCTTGGGAGTCTACTGGAGGCGTGGCCTGGAAACTAGTGGTTTTTGACTTCGAGCAGTCCAGATATTGAGGAGATCCTGGAGGACCTTTTGAACTGCTCAGTTTGCCAGATTCCTCCTCAATCTCGACTGCTGGAGTGAAACTAGGTGAGGAAATGGTGGTGTTCAACTCCAGCTGTCCAGATATGTATATAGAAGATCCTGGAGGGTTTGCTCAAGTCATGAACCATATCTTCCACCACTAGTTTGGCTGTAGCACTCCAAGCCTCGAGCAGACCCTCAAGATACGTTGAGAAGGACTTAAGTCTTACCAGAGTCATCCTCGACGTAACTTGGGGGGTCTACTCGAGGCGTGGCCAGGAAACTAGTGGAGGAAATTGTGGTTTTGACTTCGAGCAGTCCAGATATTAAAGAGATCCTGGAGGACATTTTGAACTGCTCAGTTTGCCAGATTCGTCCTCAATCTCGACTGCTGGAGTGGAACTCGGTGAGGAAATGGTGGTGTTCAACTCCAGCTGTCCAGATATGCAGAAGATCCTCGAGGGTTTGCTCAAGTCATGAACCATATCTTCCTCCACTAGTTTAGCTGTAGCAGTCCAGGCCTCGAGCAGACCCTCAAGATGCGTCAAGGGTGACTCTGGCAAACTGAGCAGGTCAACAAGTCCTCCTCAATATCTGGACTGGTGGAGTCAAAAACCCCTATTTCCTCCACTAGTTTGACTACAGCAGTCCAGGACTTGAGCAGAGCCTCAAGATAGGTCTCTGGCAAACAGAGCAGTAGGGAGAGAAGAAGAATTCTGCTGCATGGTATACTAACTTGCATGACACAAAGATCAAACTTTGAACATTAAGTCAAACCTCAAATCAAAAGTTGATGATCAAACGTTCGTGTTTTGCAGGTTAACATACCCTGCCCTGTGTCAGCCCCTGCTCAGACCAGTTGAAAATGTCTGTCTGGATCCCTTCAGTATCTGGACTGCTTGGGTCATACTAGGGGAGGAAATTACGGTATTGAGGAGACCCTTGAGGAAATTATGACCTGCTCTGTTTGCCTGAGTGCTCCTCGACTTCGACTGCTTGGGTCCAAAACACCTCCTGCTACGTAAAAATTGCAGAGAATACTCGCTATTCAAGACACAACACAGAAAATCATCTGGTTTTAAAATCAGTTCTCTATCTGTAACACCAAAAATCGGCGTTTCAGTGGTCCAAACCACAAGCGTTTTCCTTCAGTGGTGTCACCACAAGGCCACAACATCCCCACTAGTGTTTCTACCACAAGGTCGACGCCTGGTCGTTGTGGACACTTCCATAATACAAGAAAATCACTCTGTCTTAGAAACTCTTACTTCAGGTCCAACGTTTTCTGCGTTAGCCGACGAAACGAATTCTTTGAGGAAGCCGTCCAGCTCGGTCCCTTCAATGTATCCGTTACCTGGAAATGTCAATGAAAATCAGTTGTGTACAATCAAATCTGATGAGAACACCTTGATTTCTAGGTTTGTTACTGATGAAATAGATACAATCCTTGCCTGAGGAAACCTATCACCTGAGGAAGTCTGATGCCTCAGAAATCCTTCCATCTGAGGAAACTTGGTACCCTAAGGAACCCTGGTAACCTGAGGATCTTTGCTACCCTGAGGGGCTCTACCTCAAATTCAGCTACCATGAGTAACTCTCCCACTTGAGGAACCCTGATGCCTCAGAAATCCTTCCATCTGAGGAAACTTGGTACCCTAAAACCCTGCTAACCTGAGGATCCTTGCTACCCTGAGGGGCTCTACCTCAAATCAGCTACCATGAGTAACTCTCCCACCTGAAGAACCCTGATGCCTCAGAAATCCTACTATCTGAGGAAACTTGGTACCCTAAAACCCTGCTAACCTGAGGATCCTTGCTACCCTGAGGGGCTCTACCTCAAATCAGCTACCATGAGTAACTCTCCCACCTGAGGAACCCTGATGCCTCAGAAATCCTTCCATCTGAGGTAACGTGGTACCCTAAAACCCTGATAACCTGAGGATCCTTGCTATTCTGAGGGACTCTACCTCAAATCCAGCTACCATGAGTTACCCTCCCACATGAGGAACCTTGATGCCTCAGAAATCCTTCCATCTGAGGAAACTTGGTACCTACCCTAAGAAACCCTGCTAACCTGGGGAACCTCGCTACCCTGAGCTGAGGGACTCTACCTCAAATCCAGCTACCCTGAGTAACTCTCCCACTTGAGGAACCCTGATACCTCAGAAATCCTTCCATCTGAGGAAACTTGGTACCTACCCTAAGAAACCCTGCTAACCTGGGGAACCTCGCTACCCTGAGCTGAGGGACTCTACCTCAAATCCAGCTACCCTGAGTAACTTTCCCACTTGAGGAACCCTGATACCTCAGAAATCCTTCCATCTGAGGAAACTTGGTACCTACCCTAAGAAACCCTGCTAACCTGGCGAACCTTGCTACCCTGAGCTGAGGGACTCTACCTCAAATCCAGCTACCCTGAGTAACTTTGCCACCTGAGGAACCCTGATACCTCAGAAATCCTACCATCTGAGGAAAGTTGGTACCCTAAGGAACCCTGCTAACCTGAGGAACCTTACTACCCTGAGGTGAGGGATTCTATCTCAAATCCAGCTAACCTGAGTAACGTTGCCACCTGAGGAACCATCCCAGCTAAAGAACCCTGGTTCATGTATCCTGCTACCTTAGGAAATTTGCTACCCTGATGGGCTCTACGTCGAACCCTGCTACCATTAAGAACCCTTCCCCTTAGGAACCCTTCTGCCTCAAAAATTCCTGCCATCCAGTAAAGCAGTCAGGAATTTCGTTCGGGGTTTCCCAAAGCAGAGGTGTCCAGGGGTACCAATGATGGTGAGGGAACAGCTAAGAAGCTGCTTCAAGGCGAATTCCTAGTCGCCAAAATCACTTCCAATAACTGAACGTAGCAGTTTTGAAAGTAGCAGGTCGTCTGGCAGGTACAACTACGTGGCAATACCTTGTGGCAGGTGAGGACTTGACTTACCGTCTTTGTCGTAGTGTCCCCAGACCTCCATAAACTGATGGGCCGACAGCTTCTTGAGCTCCCTCGACTCCGGATCTCTGGAAAAATAAATACAAATAAAGTCAAAGTCGACTCAGTCGGGAAATCTTCGTTTCAAGAGCAAACTGGTTTTGTATCGATTACTTTTGACTGATTGAGGTCTCTTAGATCATATGACATCTGTAGGTAGCAAGCAATATCGATACAGGAATTGTTACAACAGTATTGATATTGATAGTGATCTCTGAGTCCTGATGCTGGGATCTGTACCTAATGGTTTGCTGAGTTTCCTGGCTTCCCGAGTTTTTGTTACAACCACACAGTGGATACTCAGGTCTCTGAATGCAGACCAGGATACCCCTCTGGGTGGGCATAATTGCCTAACCTCCCCGGGAACAGGGACAACTCAGCAAACCACGCTGTACTACCATATGAATGGTTTGCTGAGTTACCCCTGTTCCCGGGGAGGTCAGGCAATTATGCCCACCCAGAGGGATATCCTGGTCTGCATACACTGTGTGGTTGTAACAAAAACTCGGGAAGCAAGGAAACTCAGCAAACCATTACAAATCAGAACAACTTTTTCAATGAGGAGCATAGATATCGATACTAGAATTATGTTATCGATACTAGAATCGAAACAACAATGTCGACTATTGTATCTTGGAGCACACGATATTAATCAAATCACATGATATGGATAATGGATTGTGAACAAACGACTTCGACACTGGAATCGATACAACGATACTGATAATGACCCAGGAGTATGACTACCAGAGACCTCATAGTGGGAGCTGAACCAATTGTATCGATACTAGAATAGAAACAACGATATTAATGATGTGGGGACGAGACTGTTGAACTTTTTGTCAAAAATGATATTGAACAAAAAACTATCGACACTAGAATCGATTTAACGATATTGAACCTACGATATCTATGGTTCAGAACAAATTTTGATATTGTACAAATAATATGAGCGGTATCGATTACAATATTGACAAAATTACATCGATACTAGAATCGAAATAATACAAACACTATTGACAATGATATTGAACATAAAATATCAATAATAGACTTGAAACAATATCGACTATCATAGTCGGAGTATGGCTCGAATATCGATACAACGATATTGATATTACACCATAAATATCTATCAAATATCAACAACTACGAGTATGTTGATATTGAACCAACAACAATCGATTGATTATGATGTCTAAAGTTGTCTAATGATGTAATGATGTCTGTGATAATGATACCTGTCGAAAGTGTGATATCGACACTAGACTCCTACCGGTATCGATACCACATATCGAACACGCTCTCACCTGTACTGCCTCATGAAGTTGGTCGCTTTCTCGATGTTGAGCTTCTTTGCCGCCTTGTCCACTTCCGAAGTACTCGAGTCGATGCTCATCCTGCAACACGAACGAACCATTCTTCACATCAACAAGTCATAATCGCTGCCAATAAATCGATTTTAATGGGAATAAATGTACGTTGATTCCAATAAATCGATTACAAATTCCGAAAAATCAATTTCAAATCCAATACACAATAAAGTTGATATTACTTTAATTGTAACATGTAGGTATGATTATGTACCTATCCAATGAATCGATATTGACTCGATATTAATTTATGTTGGTTCTAATAAATCGATTTAAATGAATTCGGTAACCTAAATAGAGGGCGGTGGTGGCGGTTGGGGGAGGGTGGAGGGGGGGGAGCCCGAATTGCTTCCAAAAAGTGAACTCAAAATCCAATAAATAGATTAATTAAGCAATAAATTGATATTGATTTAAACAATTGATATAGATTCCAATAAAATTTATCAATTCTGTTACCAATATGAACAATTTAATCAATTTAATCAATTCTGTTACCAATATGAACAGGGGTACTCAGCAAACCATACATTACAACGATCAAATCTAAAGCGAAAAAAAAAAACATTTTTTTGGTCGATTTTGGTCGTTTTTGCTATTTTTAAACGTAATTTTCAAAGTTTTGAACCATTTTGTCGGTGGGCGAGGGGGGCGAGAGAGCGTGAAGGCGGTTTCCAACGCTTTTAAAAAACGCATTGTCATAAAATTATGGATATTCATACCAATTTCGCAATATATCAAACGATATCGGTATTTTGTGGCGATAGTATCGCCGTATCGATATCAAATATCGGAAGATCGTCGATGTCGGAACAACCCTCGACTGAAATGGAATGAAGAACTGTATGAGGAGGAGGGGAAGTGATGGGTGGACAGTGATGGGGGGGGGGGGGGGTGAGGGTAGTGATGGGGGGAGTTACGGTTGGGGGGCGGGGGGTGATTTGATTGGGCCCTGGAGAAAACACGTCACTTTTCTCCTCCGCCTGACAAAACCCGTCTGTGAAAACGCGATGAAATCGAGAGGGAAATCACGAGCCTGACGCATCGGAAGAGATTGGAGCGACTTTGCAACTTCGGTGATCAATACAGGACAGTGATCTACACAGAAGGTTCATCTGTAGAGAACAAAAGATCTGCCGAAAACATTGATGTGAATAGAAGGGTGATCTGAACAGAAGAGTGCACAATACAGAGCGATCTTAACAGAATGACGATCTCTAGAGGACAGTGATCTGTACATATCAATGATCTAAACATAAGGGTGCTTAGTACTGAACAACAATATAATCTAACTGTACAGAACAGTTAGTAAAACATGTAAACCAAAAGGTGATCTGTATAGATCACTGATCTAAACAGAAGTTTGATGTGTGTTGAACGATGATCTGAACAGAAGGGAACAGCGAACTACACACAATGATGATCTTCATAGAACAGTGATTCGGACGGTTCAATGATCTGACCAGAATAGTGCTTGAGACAGAAAGTTGATCTGTATAGAAAATGTCTAAACAGAATAGTGGTCCTAACAATGATCTAAACATAAACGTCATTAGTACGGAACAACAATCTAAATAGAAGGGTGATCTGTAGGTACTAAGGACTCCATAGTAATCACTCTTATGTTACATCATGTACAAATCACTGTTCTCTCGAGATCATCATTCTGTTAAAACCACTTCTGTTTAGACATTTTCTATACAGATCCCCCTTCTGTATAGAATACTTCTGTATCTGTCTGAATATTTATTGTTTACAGAAAAGTTCTAGTTGTATCTGTTGTAAATGAGAGAGAGAGAGAGAGAGAGAGAGAGAAAGCGTTTATTACAAAAAATTAATAGAATTTTCTATAAACAGTTATTCACGCTTATACTGCTAATCCTTTAGGATTGTCGCAGGGCGTTTGTTCGGCCTTTACTCTGTTTACTAGCTCTATACCTTACTTAACATGTCACATAAATACCTTTTCAATAATTTAACACAATACAAAATAATACTTAGTACAATACCATACAATACAATACAATAACCATTGAATTTGACAATATAAATGATAAACAATTCAATCTATCCCTATTCCTACCAAATTACTCATAATTAAACTCTTCCACCAAAAATTTTCTATATTTTCCCGCTTTCTTCAAGTATAGCACAAGGCCAGACCATCCCCCAATTCCATCCAAAATGTCCCTCAGCTCCAGAGTTGTCAATCGGGGCCTTCTCATGCACGCCACACGGAACTCTCTCAGCACCGGACAAACAGCCATAAAGTGAAAACATGTCTCTGGCTCATCCAAATTGCACATTGAACATTTGTTTGCTGTTCCCTCCCTCCACCACCTGTAATTTACATTTACCATCTCAGCTCTGGCCCTAAACACAGCGCGTGTAATATCCAAGGACGTGCACGCCAGATACTTTCGTCCACCTCCCGCCGTTCTGTCCAGTTGTGCATACAGTTTGTGATGCTGCGACTCATTTACCTCCCGGTCCAGGCCTCGCTTCCACGCTTCTATGCTCTTTTCTCTGAGGGATAACAAAACCTTCTCCCAGCTTGGACCTCGACTCGACCCCTCCAGAGGTGCATTGTGCCTATCCGCCAGCTCGCAGTACGCAGAAAACCACGACACCTTGGCTTTCACCACCTCCTCCGCCACAATTCTCGGGTACCTATTCCTGGGGAGCTTCAACGCTCGGACCACGTAGTCCATGTGCAGCTTCCTGAAATAAAACTCGAAAGGTTCGACCCCACTTTCCGCGTATATGATATAATTGGGAGTATTTTGAGGCAATGCGAAAACTTTTTTAATGTAATGCCTGTTGAACTTCTCCAGTTGCTCAAACCTTTCCCACCCCCAAACCTGGGCAGCATACCCTATCACTGAGCGCGTGGCGGCCAGGAACACTTTGTGCTTAGTTTCGAAAGGCACATTTCTCCTCCTCATCAATTCACCCCACACACTACCCAGACCTAACTTCGCCTGATTCACCCTCTGCTTATGGTGTTTCCCCAGATCCAATTGTGGTGTCACAATGACACCTAGGTACTTATAATGGTTGGTTATCTCCAATGGCTCCCCTTTATAAACAAATTTTTCATTTTTCGCGCGTCGCCCTCCACGCCCACCACAAATCATGACCATAGATTTTTCCTTGCTGAGGATCAAGTTCCATGTATCCAAATACACTTCCAGTTCCCTGATCATGATCTTTAGTGACGTCGCTCCATCCGCAAGTAAAACCACGTCATCTGCGTACATGAGACATTTAATCCTGTTTTCTCCAACCATAACACCACCGCTTAATGCATCAGGCAAATCATTCAAAAACAGCGAGAACAACTTCGGCGACAATAGACACCCCTGCTTCACACCAGTGTGAGTACTGAAATACTGAGAGAGTCCCCTGCCCGTCCATACACCCATCTTTGTGCCCTCGTACAGGCTCCGCAAAATCCTACAAAATTTGGTAGACACCCCATATGTACTCAGTTTGAAGTACAAAGCATTTCTTTCCACTCTGTCGAATGCCGATTTCAGATCGATGTAGAATAGATAAGTTTTCTTGTTCTGTCTCTGCCTAAGACTAACCAACCCGAAAAGTGTAAAAAGATTATCGACGGTGGAATAGCCAGGTCGGAACCCCGCCTGACATTCGTGCAAAATCTTCCTCTCATCCACCCATCGCGCTAGACGCTCTAGCAACATCCCTGTAAAAATTTTGGCTCCAGAGTTCATGAAGGCTATACCCCGGAAACTTGAGGGGACATCCGTGTGCCCCTTTTTATGAAGGGGAAACAGTATGGCTTCCCTGAAGGATTCAGGGGCTTTGCCCTCTTTGTAAATGTTATTGTAGCCGCCCAGCAACCTCCGCAGCAACTCCTCCGGTGCACTAGCAAAGAACTCATTGGTGATCCTATCCGGCCCTGGTGCCTTTTTTACCTTCAGTTTCTTGATGATCACCGATAATTCGTCAAAAGTGAAATCCCTATCGAGTTCATTGTCCAAAATGAGTGGTTCTGCAAAGCTAATCCGACTCCCATTTGGTGCTGGATTAAGCAAGTCCCGAAAATAGGTTACCAAAACTTCTATCTCCATCTGTGGTGCTCTGTAAGTAGGTCTACCTTTGATTTTATCGATCAGCTTCCAGAAACCTTGTGCATCCTTTATTTCCCCTAGCTCTGCATCAACATTATTATAGTAACCCATTTCTTTTTCCTTACAGACACGTCTATAGTCTTCATTTGCCTCACGGTATCTAACTCTATTTTCCGGACTATAATACCTCCTACAGATATTCAAGCGTCTCATAGATTCTTTTCTCAAATTGTAACACTGAAAATCGAACCACGGTTTTGTGAAGCACGGCCCTCCCTTACTCATCTGAGCCTTTGCTCCTACAGCAGCATCCTTTATTATGTTCACGACTTTCTGATAACTCTCCTCTCCCGAGCAACACTCGACCCCCTCCCTCAGCCTCAATAAATCCAAAATTCTTCCAGTGTACACATTCCTAGTCTGCTTTTCCCATTGTAGTTTAGGCAGAAGAGGCAATATCGCCTCACCTCCTGGGCACGATTCATACGAAAACGTCAGTACTATGGGCTGGTGGTCAGAGTACATCTCCGGCACCACTTCGAAACCATCCACATATCTCAACAACTCCCCCGAAACCACTGCCAAATCTATCACCGACGCCCCTCTTGTACTCATGAAGGTCCAACCTCCGTCCTCATCCCCTGGAACCCTACCATTTAGTATCACCATCCCCTGCTCATCAAATGCTTTCATAATTTTTCTACCTCTCGAATCCACACAAACATCCCTAGATACTCTATTCACCAAAACCCTACTACAATCGTCAAATATCCTGTCCGGGAGTACTTGCATCGTACCCACCCTTGCATTAGCATCACCTATACATATGTAAAGTCCATCCACATTACTTCCCAACAATTCCTTCAGGATTTCAAAATCATCCTCCCAGTGATTACAATTGAGATACATGGGTAAGAGATAAATAGGCTCATGCTGGATCGTGATTTTAAGAACGTTCTGTCCAAGAATACTTTCAAAGTGCACCATCTTCAGGTAAATGTCCCTTCTAATGCCAAAGAGGCATCCCCCACTAGGTCTGCCAAACCTACATAGCCTAACCGCAGCCTTCCAACACAGGACATAATCTTTAAAGAATTCCTCAATATAGTGAATGTTAACATCTATTAAAAAGGTTTCGTACAGCAGAAAAATATCGTATTTGTAAATAAATGCTTTGAAATTGGCTTCGTAAATTTTGCCTTTTAAACCACATATGTTATACGACAGGATCCTCACTTGCTTCTTTTCCTCCGTGGTTCCACTTCTCGATCTCTTCTGACGTCATACCGGTGCCAGTTCCTTTCCAGTCTGCCCCTCACGCTGGGTCAGGGGAATCGGGGGCAGCTCCACCTGGTGTTCCCTCCGTAGATGCTCTCTGCCATCTTCCCCCCCATTTGTGATCAAGCCGCGTTCATCATCCCACAAGTAAACGCCATTTCCCACCTGCACCGCACTTCCCCTCCACTGCGTCTTAATTTGAGGGTGCTTTTGGGTTATTATCCTTTTCATCTCTGCAAGCTTGGATTTACGGGCCCTGGCTTTCCTGGAGAGATCTCTAGTCACGTAAAACCCAGTGTCTTTTAAAGCCCTAGTTTTGCTCAGTACCTGGAAAACATCTTCCTCTCTCACGAATTCAGCGATTATCATTTTCTTCTCTGCATCGCGCTTTCCGACTTCTGTTGTAAATGTTTGTTTGGAAGAATTTGATTTTAAGAATTGATTTGATATGTAAGCAGAAGATAGTAAAATATGTCAGTGGTTGTATGAAAAAAAAAAATAACAATAATAAATAGATATAAAAAATTAATTTGGATATAATAAGTAAATAATATAAGAAAAAAAAAAAGTATAAATAAGAAGATGGAAGTAGAATAAGGAAGTTACAATAAGAAAAATAGATATATTAAGTAAATAATGATTTATTTACCACTTGGCCCTATCCTACCCCTGGTGGTTAAATAAAACGCTTAATCAATCAATCTGTCTCAAGCACTATTCTGTATTGGACACTCTTCTGTTCAGATCCTCCTTGTATTCAGATCGCCTTCTATTTACATTAATGTTTCACACGGACCACTGGAGAGATATCAGCGTTCAGTGAAGATAGGTCATTCTGTTTAGTTACGGTTCCCTTCGGTTAAGACCGTAGTTCTACACAGATCACCCTTCAGATTACAACAATGATCTATACAGATCAACTTTCGGTTTAGATCACTGGTCTGTAGGTACAGGTCACCCTTCTATTTAGATTGTTGTTCCGTACTAATGACGTTTATGTTTAGATCATTGTTAGGAACACTATTCTGTTTAGACATTTTCTATACAGATCCCCCTTCTGTCTCAAGCACTATTCAGTATTGGACACTCTTCTGTTCAGATCCTCCTTGTATTCAGATCGCCTTCTGTAGTTTACAGGTCACCGTTCTTAATTGATAACCCTTCTATTTCACTCCATACTATAGAAATTCATTTCATACTATGGAGTGAAATAGAAGGGTTATCAATTAAGAACGGTGACCTGTAAACTACAGTAATTTAATCAGAAGAGTGATCTGTCCAGAGAATTTATCTGAATAGGAGAGTGATCTACACATAATATCGACCGCGTAGGGAAAAAATATGAGTATTGACGCTGATATTGATGAAATCCGGAAATTCCGTTCTCGAGGCGTCAACATTAAACATTTGAGGGGACATTGTCAATATTATTGAGGATGTAGAGGCAAACGTCAATATTATTGTCAATACTCAGTTGTTGCCGCTCTCTCGTACGGAACGGACGTGTTTGTCTTGCGGAAAAACGACCGATAAATTCTCAATAATGACCAACGTGGCGATTTATCAGAATCGGGGCACTCTAAAGGGGGGGTTTTGGGGAGTTTTAGGGGGAAAATTCCTCGTAAATTCTCAAAATGGAACATTCTGACAAGTGACACTTCATTTTGAAGGTTTTTTCACGCTGAATAAGATGGTGAAATCAGAATCGCGATATCTCATTCCGTTTTCAAACTGGAGCACTTTGAAGATGAAGAAACGTAGTTGTTACTTGAGATGATCTTCATCGTCTGTTCTAATCTGATGACTGGGAGTTAGGGGAGGGGGGGGGGGGGGTTCAACCATAAATTCCAAAAATGAAACGGTCTGTCAAGTGACACCTCATCTTAAAGGTTTTTACAAGCTGAACACGATGGTGAAGTCAAAATTGCGATACCTTATTCCATTCTCAAACTGGAGCACTTTGAAGATGAAGAAACGTGGTTGTTACTTGAGATGTTCTTCACGGACATCATGTTCTTTAATGGAGACATTTTACATAAAACCAGTTATTTCTTCGAAAATTCGCTCTTATGGTCATGCTGCATTAATGGTTTTTTTTTCTTCATATTTACAACCATCGGAGGGCTCTAGTCGAAAACGGGATTTTGAAAAACAATTGCAAATAGCTCGTTTTTCGAGCAAGGCCTTCAATTTGTCCATTAGTTTAAACATTGGCAGGCTAATCAATTAGTTAGCTAACGCCCAACTCTGCTCCCAATCTCAGCCATTTTCACCGCCCCCTCGCAATCACGTTATCGCCCCCCCTCCCCCCCTCGCACATCACCACTTGCGGTTTATTAAGGTCAAAACCACTTTTCTTTGCTCGGCGATATGACGTCATTAACCACTTAATCGACAAAATAGAGGGAAAAAAATGACCTCCTTCAAGATGGTGATGGGACACTTTAAGAAAAAGGGGGGGGGGGTGATATGGGGGGGGGCATAGAGTGGTGAAAGCGGTTTTCAAGCACAAAGTCCACCCTCCATCGCCCCCCCCACTATCCCCCCCCGTTTCCACGTCATTGTGACCGTGTCGCCTTTAAAAACTCATCTCGTCGTTTCTTTTGTCTTTAGATCGCAGTAAAAACGAGGAAAAAATAAAAATCCCCAGTCGTGCAGCATGACTATAAGAGCGAATTTTCGAAGAAATAACTGGTTTTATGTAAAACGTCTCCATTAAAGAACATGATGTCCGTGAAGAACATCTCAAGTATCAACCACGTTTCTTCATCTTCAAAGTGCTTCAGAACGGAATGAGACATCGCAATTCTGATTTCAACATCGTATTCAGCGTGTACAAACCTTTAAAATGAGGTGTCACTTGTCAGAATTTTCCATCTTGGGAATTTATGAGGAATTACCCCCCCCCCCCCTTAAACTCCCCTAAACCCCCCTTAGAGTGGTCCGATTCTGCCCATCGTCGATCTTAGCCTGTCGATTGCCATGACAGAGTACTTGAGCAAATTTGAACTCTTTATCTCAATTCTATCGATAATTTTGTCAATTCAAGCATTATCGATGTGCCTCTAAAAAATGGGTTCGATAGCACAAACTGGAGGATGAATTGTTTAAAAAAATAAATAAATAAATAAAAACGCCTTTTCTATCTATCTATCACCATAATATTTCGATATCACGATGATTTAATAATAATTTATTAATAATTTAATATTAATTTAATTTAATAATAGCGCGATAATCGCATTTCCGATGTCGATATAATATCGGAAATATCGAAAACAAAATATCGATATTCGGAACATCCGTAGGCTCAAAACTCAAGACTTTTGCCTCCAAACTAAGTGCTTGAGTTGCCATTATCGAAGGGGAATCGATTAGCTAACTACGATTAATCGAAGCGAATCAATGTTTTTTATATTCAATCGATATCAGCAAGATCGATAGGACCTAAAGTTAACAAGCCGATATACACCATAATCTTGCGGTATAACGATAATTTAATAAATCATTTATTATTAGTTTAATAATAACACGATAATCGTATTTCCGATGTCGATATAATATCGGAAATATGGAAACAAAAATATCGATATTCATTCGGAACATCCATAGGCTCAAGTGGTTTTGCCTCCAAGTGCTTGAGTTGACATTATCGAAAGTGAAAGAACAACTTAACTACGATTAGCTATGCGAATCCATGTTTTCGATATTCAATCGACATCAACATGATCGGCAGGACCTAACGTTAACAAGCCGATATTCACCATAATCTTTCGATATCACGACAATTTAATAATAGTGTTATAGTAAGGCCATGTTGCATGCAAAACACGTTGTGTTTTGGTTGACGGTTAGTGGGTGATAGTTACGATACAAAAAAAGTGGTTGTTGTTTTGGAAATTGGCTACAATAATTGAATAATTATTGATAGTGGTTGTTCCTTGTTGTGACAAATTGGGGGGGTAAATACACGTTGTTGACATATTTACACAGTTGGTTATTTTGTACAATAATTTAATATTAATTCAATAACAACACATTTCCGATGTCGATATAATATCGGAAATATCGAAAACAAAATATCGATATTCATTGATATCGATGATATTCGGAACATTTCAGACCTCGTCCTCGTTTCAATTTCAAACCTGGCGGTCGTCATAGCAACGCCCTTCACCCCCCCCCCCCCCTCGACCTCCCGTCGGTGATTTCATGTCAACGAAGATGGACAACCGCGTTGAAAAGTCTGATGAAATCCCTTGAGAAGGTCACTGGGAGGGGTGAGGGGGGGGGTGAAGGGTTGGATGTAACGGAAACTGTAAAATACGTCCAACCCTCACACCCCTCAAAACCGCTGACGTGATTCGAGGGAGAAAAAGGGGGGGGGGGGTGAGTGAGGGTCACCCCTTAGAAATGTCGCACGTAACTCTCCCCTCCACCCTCCCCCCCTCCAACGGTGCCGGTAACGGAAGCGAATAACCGATTTGGCGGCGGAAGGGAATAACCCCCCCCCCCATGTTTCCCGTTTCCTTCGACCTTCTTCACGACCAGCTCCGATCATCTCCCTTATTGGGTCTCCCTTCCCTCCCCTTTATTGGGTCTTCCTTCCCTCCCCTTTATTGGGTCTCTCCCCTTTCCCCTCCGTCCGTCGTAGAACCTGCAGTATGACGACTGGAGCGAGTTTTACGTGAAACCGCCCGCTTGAAACCGATCATCGCATTCACGCAGTATGGGACTAAAGAGCGAATTTTCCAAGTGGGGGTTTTCTCAAAAACTCACTCTGTAGGCCATGCTGCATATCCTCAACTTATTCCAAGTATTATTATGTTTTTGCTATTTTCAAGCGTCGAATTCCGTATGTAGAATTCAGTAGAAATTAGTGGATCCTATGCAGCATGACACTAAAGAGCGAATTTTCCTTCGAGTGATTTCCTCGAAAATTCGCCCTTTAGGCCATGCTGCACGTCTTCATTTAATTACGTGATAGTGAAAACAGTGAAAGGGGGCGGGGGGGGGGTCATTCCACCCTCCCCTCCCTCCCCCTCATAACACTCAACACACCAGTTGAGCAGTATGAATATGGTGAGCGAATTTTACGTGAAACTAACGAAAAATGCTGTTGTAGCTGATGTTTATTGTTAACTAGTTAACTAATTGACTAACCTCCTAACCAAGTACCATGTAATTTGTGCACCACATCTAATCGTAATTCCTGTGCAATAAAGTTATATGTAATAAAAAAAATTGTTATAAAAGGCGTTTTCGGGGAATCGACTCTCGACGGATTCGGCGGCTCAGGACCGGTATCGATAGTGATAATCGATACAAGTCAGAATCGAACGGAAAATACGCTCCGAAATACGTCCGAAATGAGCTTGAATCAACTGGTGGAACGTCAGGGCGATTTTCAGAACGGGGAACACGCCGTTTAAGACGGTGACAATCGCACTGCTTTGCAAATAGCGAATTTTTGGGGGAATTTTCACAACTCGAATTTCCTATTTTCATACCTAAATTCGTTTCAGACCATTCTGAATCCACTGCAAAGAGACACCAAAATGCAGCATGGCTATAAGAGCGAATTTTCGAAGAAAAAATTGGTTTTATGTAAAATGACTCGAGGGAAAATTCGCTCTTTAGTGTCATGCTGCATAAGATCCACTGATTTCTATTAAATACATACAGAATTCGACGCTTGAAAGTAGCAAAAATAAAAAATAGACAAAAAAATAAATAATTACGTCGAATGAAGTAGAAGATATGCAGCATGGCCTACAGAGTGAATTTTTGAGAAAATTCGCTCTTTAGTCCCACACTGCATGAAACCTATACCTAACCCTCCACAAAATATACAGGTACAAAATCCACAGTCATGCAGCATGGCATTAAGAGCGAATTTTCGTAGAAATAACTGGTTTTATGTAAAATGTCTCCATTTTACTGGTTTTATAACCAATTTTGTCTCCTTTTTTTGTCGAGTAACGCCTCATTTTATAGATTTTTCAACGCTGAACACGACGGTTACGTCAAAATTGCGATATCTTGTTCCGTTTTCAAACTGGAGCAATTTGAAGATGAAGAAACGTGGTTGTTACTTGAGATGTTCTTCATGGGCATCAAGTACTTCAATGGAGACGTTTTACATAGAACCAGTGATTTCTTCGTAAATTCGCTCTTATAGCCATGCTGCATGACTGTGGATTTTTTGTTAATTTTTCAAATTTAACCCTTTCAGTACCGCGTAGAGATACGAATTTTTCCCCGCCGATTTTTTGGTTTATAATCGATTAGGAGTGCTTCAGTATGACACACATCAAATTTGAACTCATTCCGATCATTAGGACGAATTTTAGAGGGCCGGGACAAAATTGTCCAAGTTGTAGGGCACGGCACCAAATGTTGTCCCACTGGTAGTAGAGATATGTCCCAGGACCTGTCCCTCTGGTTCGGGAGTGCTATCCAATGTCCCATTAGTATATTCAAGATTGTCCTGGACCAGTCCCTTTGGCAATACAAGTCAATAAAACAGTAAATATTTGTTCGAAAAAATTTAATAAAATCAAGTATGTAATAAAATCAAGTAAATGCATTAAAAAATTAAAAAATACAAGGAGATGCAGTAAAAAAAAAGAATCCCAAGTCATCTAATAAATGCAGACCAGTAAAAAGTTCGGACAAGTATCTTCAGAATTCAGAAAAACATTGGAATAGGATTTCACATAAAATTTTGGGAGGAACAATACAGCTGGGACAAATTGGGACGGACCACAGATAACCATACAATACCTGGTATATTGGTGTATCTGCGGTTATTGGCACTCAGTAGTACGTAATCAGCTTCTAAATGACCAAAACTACCTACTTTACCGTCGTCTGTCTAGTAATTAGCTTCAAAATGACCAGATAGATAGACAATATTGCCAAGTCAAGACCAACATCCAACACAGATAACAGGTTCAAGGAAACATGCAAAATCGGTATCAAGAACCCCCGGGACAACAACTTTTTTTAGTTTTCCTAGTTAGTAGTATAGATGGACTTACCAATCGTTCAGTTTTTGGAAAGGGAAAACGGAATTTCACCCTGGGTGAAGGTTTGCAAGAAGGGGGTACTTTGAGTTGAACTTCCTCGCAGAAAAACACAGGGTAACTGATAAGAATTACCCTGTCGCCACGTGTGGTGTACTCTGGCGGCCATTCGATTTACTATCGTGTTTGTGGGACCTGTCAGTACAGCTGGGACGTGGAAGCACGGAAATCGGAGTGTTTTTCACTCTTCTACGAATTTTCAAAGGTAGAATGTCCCGATTTGTCCCTGTGGGAGTGAAAGGGTTAAGATAAAACCCGGTTATTAAGACCGTTCGAAAAATGGCGACCGTCACGAAAATTCGCTCACCGTCTCACGTAGAAACTGCCATCACGTAAATTCGGGGTTCGATCACGTTGCGACGACGTCAAGGAGACGTCACGCGATTACAAACGGTTACATCGAATCAAAAACTGCCGTTTTTCGATTATCGATCGTTTTTGTTTTCTTCGAAATTCGAGGGATGACGTCCAACGCGCAAGAGGCGGTCGACTTGAGGGCGGCGGAGTCGGTCAAAGGGATGAGGGAAATTTGTCTCAACATGTTGATGGAGGCTGAGGAGAAGTGCGAGGAGATCGACGTCAAGTGCGACGAAGAGTACAGGTGAGGGGTTGAGGTGGAGGGGGTAATCCATGGGTTACTCGATTTTGACTGATGTGTCATTGTCGGTATCTGTGGCAGTTCCACAAGTTTTGACCTGTACGGACATTTGAGGGAGGCCAACAGGTTCTAAACATGTCTGAACGGTATTTGGACAGTCTAAAAGCGTCCAGTCTTGTACAGGTGGGAGGGAAGGAGGTGTAATCCACGGGTTACTCGATTTTGACTGATGTGTCATTGTCGGTATCTGTGGCAGTTCCTCAAGTTTTGACCTGGTCGGACGCGTGAGGGATGTCAACAGGTCTAAACGGTATCTGGACAGTCTAAAAACGTGCAAGTTATTACGGGGGGGGGGGGGGGGATAGTAAGTGTAATCCATGGGTCACTCAATTTTGACTGACCTGTAACCCATGTATGTGTTTATACCTGTGGCAGTTCCATTAGTTTTGACCTGTACAGACATTTGAGCGAGGTCAACAGGTTCGAAAGGTATCTGGGCAGTCTAAAAGCGTCCAGTCTTGTACAGGGAAGGGACAGGGGAGGGTGTAATTCATGAGTTACTCGATTTTGACTGACACGTCTTTATCGGTATCTGTGGAACTGCCAAATATGCCGATTCCAATCCATAGAACTAATATTTTCGACCGCTCATTTATTGAACAAGCTACGAAGATGCAGCACACATATGAGCACACAAGATGAGCACACAGAATTATTTAAGTTAGACCAGAAGACGGAAACATTCCGATATGTATTAAAAGGTTAAATTGTTAGATACATATGTATAGACGAATGTGAGATTATTTTTTATTATTGTTTTCTATGTTAATTACAACAGAAGTGTCTATTAATTTGTTTTTATCTGTTTTTATTGTAAAAATGTAAAATATTATTGTAAAAGATGACTGTAGATGACTGTATAAGTATTGTCGGAGGAAGTTGTTGTACGAGTATGGTAATCGTAATATGGTATCCAGGGAGGGTGGAAGAGATTGCCTCATGGCCCTCATCACCCCTGCTGGCTAAGTAAATCAATCAATCTGTAGCAATTCCACAAGTTTTGTCCTGTACAGACGCGTGAGGGACGTCAACAGGTCTAAACAGGTCTAAACGGATCTGGACAGTCTAATAGCTTCCAGTTTTGTACAGGGACTACTGTAACCCGTGGATTACTAATTTCAAACTGACATGTCATTGGTGGTCTCAGTGGTAGTTTCACAAGTTTTGACCTGTACGGACGCGTGAGGGACGTCAACAGGTGTAAACAGGTCTGGACAGTCTAAAAGCGTCCAGTCTAGTATGACGGTGGGGGGGGGGGGGGGATGTAATCCATGGGTTACTCGATTTTGACTGCAGTCATAACATTTCGTTGTATCTGTAATTGTTCCACATGTCTTGACCTGTACAGACATTTGAGGGAGGTCAACAGGTTCTAAACAGGTCTGAACGGTATCTGGACAGTCTAATAGCTTCCAGTCTTGTACAGGTGGTGGAGGGGGGAGTGTAATCCATGGGTTATTCGATTTTGACTGATGTGTCATTGTTGGTGTCTGTGGCAGTTCCACAAGTTTTGACCTGGCCGGACGCGTGAGGGATGTCAACAGGTCTAAATGATCTGGACAGTCTAAAAGCGTCCAGTCTTGTACAGGTGGCGAAGGGGGGAGTGTAATCCATGGGTTACTCGATTTTGACTGACATGTCGTTGTATCTGTGGCAGTTCCACAAGTTTTGACCTGTACAGACGCGGCGTGAGGGATGTCAACAGGTCTAAACGGTATCTGTAAAGCGTCCAGTCTAGCACCGGGGGGGGGGGGGGGGGGAGTATAATCCATGGGTTACTCGAATTGACTGACCTGTAACCCATGTGTGTGTTTGTACCTGTGGCAGTTCCATTAGTTTTGACCTGTACATATATTTGAGGGAGGTCAACAGGTTCTAAACAGGTCAGAACGGTATTTGGACAGTCTAAAAGCGTCCAGTCTTGTACAGGTGGGAGGGAAGGAGGTGTAATCCACGGGTTACTCGATTTTGACTGATGTGTCATTGTCGGTATCTGTGGCAGTTCCACAAGTTTTGACTTGTACGGACGCGTGAGGGATGTCAACAGGTCTGAACGGTATTTGGACAGTCTAAAAACGTCCCGTCTAGCACGGGGGGGGGGAGTATAATCCATGGGTTACTCGATTTAGACTGACCTGTAACCCATGTATGTGTTTGTACCTGTGGCAGTTCCATTAGTTTTGACCTGTACAGATATTTGAGGGAGGTCAACAGGTTCTAAACAGGTCTGAACGGTATTTGGACAGTCTAAAAGCGTCCAGTCTTGTACAGGTGGGAGGGAAGGAGGTGTAATCCACGGGTTACTCGATTTTGACTGATGTGTCATTGTCGGTATCTGTGGCAGTTCCACAAGTTATGACTTGTACGGACGCGTGAGGGATGTCAACAGGTCTGAACGGTATTTGGACAGTCTAAAAACGTCCCGTCTAGCACGGGGGGGGGGGGGAGTATAATCCATGGGTTACTCGATTTAAACTGACCTGTAACCCATGTGTGTGTTTGTACCTGTGGCAGTTCCACAAGTTTTGACCTGTACAGACATTTGAGGGAGGTCAACAGGTTCTAAACAGGTCTGAACGGTATCTGGACAGTCTAATAGCTTCCAGTCTTGTACAGGTGGTGGAGGGGGGAGTGTAATCCACGGGTTACTCGATTTTGACTGATGTGTCATTGTTGGTGTCTGTGGCAGTTCCACAAGTTTTGACCTGTACGGACGCGTGAGGGATGTCAACAGGTCTAAATAGATCCGAATGGATCTGGACGGTATAAAAGGGGAAGCAAGATTACTACGGTGGCAGGTTCAAGGAAGTGGAGGGAAAGCCAAAGGAATGTTGGAAATTTATTAATGAGACATTTTTAGGTAAAGATAAAAACAAAAGTCAATGTAATAAATTGATAGCAAATACAAGGAATGATAAAAAAAAAAAAATGACGTAGATGAAGCTAGATCTGAAATAGCCGAGAGTTTTAATAGGTACCTACTTTGCTGGAGTTGGAGAAATGTTAGCGATGGCAGTTCCAAAAGGAAACGCATCCGTCAAACCGCAATTAGAAAAGGCTAAGAATGCACCTAATTTCCAATTTACGAATGTCACTAAAGGCAATTTAGAGAAAATCGTAGCACCTATGAACGGTAACTCTGGCCCGGGTATAGATGGTTTATCACTGAAATTCATTAAAAAATCTCTAAAAAAAATTCTAAAAAATAAACTCCATGTAAATATTAACTAAAAAATTTTCAATACACCGTTTAACTTAAATTTTTCGAGTTTTGAAATTTACAAAATTTCAAAATTCGTTTTGAACCCCTTCCCCTTGACCTAGGGTTACGAAAAGTTTCGAGGATCATTGTGGGGCTGGTCCAAACCCAGAAACCAAATTTCGTAATTTTAGCTCGACGCTAACTGGGCAAAACGGCGTGGACGGACGGATTTTTTTAAATTCGATTTTCTGAATCTACGTATCTTGAAACGTAAACCAACAAATTTTGAGGGGGGGTTAAAAAATTTTTTTTTTTGGGCGATTCCAATGGTTCATTATTGAAGATAATAAACCAAAATGATGGCGATTCCAAGAAAACGACAGTGATTCCTCGATCACCAACGGAAAAGTAGTCTGCAAAACTTGCACGAGGAAGACTGGAATATTCATTAAATAAACGGATTGTTTCGTCACTTCCGAAATGAGAAAAATAATTACAAAATTTGCAGACATTTAAATTGAATGTCAAATAAAATGATTTGCCGGGAAGTGCGTTCCATCTTTTGCATGGAACCGCCGATACCGCCTATTTCAGCCGCAGCGGGGTATTCAAATATTTTCTTTCACGTTGCATAATTCAGTGTCAAAAGGTCATTTTGACCCGGTTTTGACCTGTATGAACTGCGGGAGGCATTTTGACAAGTCTGGGCAGAGCTGGACGAGTGCACAAGAACTGGGCGTATCTTCTAGGGGACTGACGTTGTCGTTGTATCTGTAGTAATCCCACAAGTTTTGACCTGTTCGGACGTCGGGAGGGATGTCAACAGGTCTTAACAGATCTGAATGGATCTGGACGGTCTAAAACAGGAGTGTAATCCGTGGGCTACGACCCAATTATGACTGACATGTCGTTGTACCTGTAGTAGTTCCACAAGTTTTGACCTGTACGGACGTCTGAGGGATGTCACCAGGTCTAAATGAGTCCCGTCCTGTACAGGCCCCAGTGTAATCCACGGATTACCAATTCCAACTAAAAACGTCCTGGAATCCCGTAATTCAGGTAAATAAACTCTTTTGATCTTGATTTGTAAGGGACGTCAACAAGTCTGAACAGGTTTGAACTTGTTGAACATTCAAGAAAGAACCTCTTGACGTGTCAAGAACCAGTACTGTGGGGGAAAACAGCGTAATCCACGGGTTACTAGAAACAGACTGACATGACATTGTATCTGTAGTAGTCCCACATGTTTTGACTTGTACGGACGTCTGAGGGATGTCAACAGGTCTTTACAGGTCTAAATGAGTCCCGCCTGTTCAGGCCCCAGTGTAATCCACGGATCACTCAATTCAAACTAAAAACGTCCTGGAATCCCGTAATTCAGTTATTAATATATAAACTCATTTTGATCTGGATTTGACCTGTACGGACGTGTAAGAGAGGTCAACAAGTCTGAACAGGTTTGAACTTGTTGAACTTTGAAGAAGGAACCTCTTGACATGTCCGTGTACTGTGGGGAAAAACAGCGTAATCCACGGGTTACTAGAAACAGACTGACGTGACATTGTATCTGTCGTAATTACACCAGTTTTGACCTGTACGGACGTGTGAGGGACGTCAACAAGTCTTAACAGGTTTGAACTTGTAGAACTTTGAAGAAGGAACCTCTTGACGTGTCCAGTACTGTGGGGGAAAAACAGCGTAATCCACGGGTTACTAGAAACAGACTGATATGACATTGTATCCGTAGTAATTACACTAGTTTTGACCTGTACGGACGTCTGAGGGATGTCAACAGGTCTAAACAGGTCTGGATAAGTATGAAATGATGTTTTTCGACAGGTCTCTCAAATTCAAAGAGATCGTCGAGCAGCGCGGGAAAGTGAAGAAAGTCCTCGAGAAGAGACGAAACGATATCGACAAAGAGTTCCGCGTCTTCATGACCAAACTGACGAACCAGTCGAGGTGACGTCATTAATAATAATAATAATAATAATAAAAACATTTATTGTACAAAGGCCAATTGGTCCATTTAGTACACATGAATTACATGAAATATATAAATTTCATAAAATAGGTACTTAATGCAAAAAGTTAAGTAGTTAAGCAAAGTATCAAAAAAAGAAAGGATAAATACAAATCTGAAAATTCAACTTATTAGTTGTGATTCGAGGGCAGTTTGGGGTGGTTGTGAGGGTAGTTAGGGACATTTTGAGGTGGTTTGAGGACAGTTTGAGGTGGTTTGAGGGGTAGTTTAAGGTGTTTTGAGGGTAGTTTGGCGCAGTCTGAAATGGTCAAAGCTGGTTTGAGGTGGTCAGATGCAAAGATGGGCGAATTCATATTCATAAATATGCATACGAATAAAATTCATAAATCAAAAATATGAATATGAATACGAATAGAGATATGAATATGAATACGAATAACCAGACATTCACATTTTTTGTGTGAATTTTTCTAAAATTTACTGTATTTTTTGTGAATGTTTCTCAAATTTTCCTATTGTACAATTAATTTTACTGAAATTCAGGTTTTTCCACAAAAAATCTACAAAAAATCACATTTTTTGTCTGAAGTTCCCGTTATTCACATTCATTTTATGCATTTTGCCACGATTCATTCCACCAGAGATGGGCGAATTCATATTCATAAATTTTATGAATATGAATTCGCCCATCTCTGGTCAGAGGTGGTTTTTGGCTAAACTACCCCTAGGGGCCGTTTGTGGTGGTTTGAGGGTAGTTTGGCGCAGTCTGAAATGGTCAAAGCTGGTTTGAGGTGGTTTGAGGGTAGTTTGGTGTGGTCTGAGGTGGTCAACGCTGGTTTGAGGTGGTTCAAGGACAGTTTAAGGTGGTTTGAGGGTAGTTTGGTGTCGTCTGAGATGGTGATAGCTGATTTGAGGTGGTCAGAGGTAGTTTAACTTTTTGTGGTGGTTTGAGGGTAGTTTGGTGTCGTTTGAGATGGTGATAGCTGATTTGAGGTGGTCAGAGGGGGGTTTAGGGACAGTTTGAGGTGGTTTGAGGGTAGTTTTGAGGACGACTCAGAGCGACCATGACGTGTGCGAACCGTGCAGACGCAAGTCCCTGGCGGCTTACATATAACATAATTACATGTAGGTGCAATTAAACCCTCACATACTATTTCCCTCAAGTTGTCACTCCGTCATTGTAACCTCCTCGACTGTTCATCTTCCCCTCAACCAACGTCAGGCTCTCTCTGCTCAAAGCGAAAAACGACATCGTCAAACAGATCATGGACGAAGTCAAAGGGAAACTGAGCACCGAAAAGGGCGTCGACTACTTGAAACTCCTCAAACGCTCGATGGTGCAAGCGCTCTACATGATGATGGAGCCCGAAGTCAAAGTAATCAATACAATCATCAATACATAGGATCTAAGGGCGATACTGGGGATAGCCATCTATAGTCGATAGTATCGAAATATCGATATGTTCCATCGATATATCGAGATTTTTATATCGATAGTATCGAGAATCGATACTTGAGTAACCGATAGTTGCAGACGATATTTTTTTGTATCTGATAAATCAAACATTTTCAAAATTCTTAAGAACAATGTAAAAATCTGAGTTTTAGTGTTGTGGATGAACAAGTGGTGTTGTAAATAAGAACTTATGTTTAAATAGGTATGGGAACTATAGGCAAAAACTCATTGCCAGAAAATTGACATTACAGTTACAGTTTTTTAATTGAATGTTTTTTTTTTTTTTTTTCAACCGATATTTTAGATCGATACGATTGTTTGCAAAAGGTATCGATACTAAGCTATACGATCAATTTATCGTAATCGATTTATTACGATCAATTTATTCCCATCTGCAGCCAACATATCGATATTTCGAAAGTATCGGAGGTAAGGTAAGGTAAGGTAAGGTAAGGTAAGGTACGGATTACGATTTTTACATCGTAATCGATACCTTACCTCCGATACTATTGTATGTTGGCTACTGATGGCCATCCCTAGTCGATACTATTAAAGTATCGATACTCTGATTATATTGAAAACCAAGTAATCAATACTCGTCTCAATACAATAAGACCAAAGTATCGATACTCCCTTCAATTAGATTCCATCAAAGCAATGCTCCTAAGAGTACGACACGTGCCCCACACTATCACTTCCCAATAATATCGAATCCTCACTCGTCTTGCAATCGATACTGACACACTCCATCTTCGTCCCTTCTCAGGTCGTATGCAAGAGGAGGGAGAAAGACGTCGTCGCCAGTTGCTTCCGTGACGTCGCCGTCGAGTACGAATCGGTCACTTTGCTCCACGTCAAGATCTGCGTGGCCAAAGAAGAGCTGCCCGACAAGACTGTGGGCGGTAGGTTATGTTACGGTTTACCCTTCAGTAATTTTTGTAACAGGTGGTTTTAGGGTAACTAGTGATTTCAGTCAGCTGTAGTTTGGGTAACCGGTGGTTCTCTGAACCGGAGCGTTTGGTAACTAGTGGTTAGAGATGGTCTGAGGGGGTCAAAGGTGATTTGGGACGATTTGCGATTGTTTGAGATGGTTTGAGGTGGTTTTAGGTGTTTCGAGGTGGTTTGAGTTCTGTCAGAGGTAGTTTGAGGTGTTTTTGTGGGGTCAGAGGAGGTTTGGGACGACTTTCGGTGGTTTGAGGGGTTTTCGGATGGTTTTAGGTGTTTTGAGGTTGTTGGAGATGGTAGTTTGAGGTATTTTTTATCGAGTCAGAGGTGGTTTGAGACGATTTGCGATGGTTTAAGGTTGTTTGAGTTTTGTCAGAGGTATTTTGAGGTGTTTTTATGGGGTCAGAAGTGGTTTGGGACGACCTGCAATGGTTTGAAGGTTTTTGAGATGGTTTGAGGTGGTTGTAGGTGTTTTGAGGTGGTTTGAGATGGTTTGAGTTCTATCAGAGGTAGTTTGGTACGACTTGCAATGGTTTGCGATGGCTTGAGGGGTTTTCAGATGGTTTAATATGGTTTTAGATGGTTTGGGTCTATCTGCGATGATTTGTGGAGGAGTGAGGGGGTTTGAGATCTGTTAGAGGAGATGGAACGATTTTCGGTGGTTTGAGAGGGTTTTAGGTGTTTCGAAGTGGTTTGAGATGGTTCGAGTTCTATCAGAGGTAGTCGAGGTGGTGATTTGATGGGGTTTGATGGGGTCAAAGGTCGTTTGGGACAATTTGCAATGGTTTGAGGGGGTTTGAAATGGTTTGAGGTGGTTTGGGTCTGTCTACGATGATTTGTGGAGGAGTGAGGGGGTTTGAGATCTGTTAGGGGAAAATGGACGATTTTCGGTGGTTTGAGGTGGTTGTAGATGTTTTGAGGTTGTTTGAGATGGTTTGAGTTCTATCAGAGGTAGTTTGGTACGACTTGCGATGGATTGTGGGGTTTTAATATGGTTTTAGGTGGTTTGGGTATATCTGCGATGATTTGTGGAGGAGTGAGGGGGTTTGAGATCTGTTAGAGGCGGTTTGGGACGATTTTCGGTGGTTCGAGATCTGTCTCGAGGAGATGGGACGATTTTCAGTGATTGAACGGGGTTTGAGATGGTTTGAGGAGGTAGCAGGCAGGTGTTTTGAGGTTGTTTGTTCAAACAACCTCAAAACACCTACAACTACCTCAAACCATGTCAAACCCCGTTCAACCACTGAAAATCGTCCCATCTCCTCAAATCATCTCGAGGTGGTTTGAGTTCTATCGTAGGTAGTTTGAGGTGGTGGTTTGATGGGGTCAAAGGTTGTTTGGGACGACTTGCTGTGGTTTGAGTCGATCTAAGATCTGTCAGAGGTATTTTGAGGTTTTTTTATGGGGTCAGCGGTGGTTTGGGAGGATTCGCGATTGTTTGAGGGGTTTTGAGATGGTTTGAAGGTGGTTTGAAGTAGTTGTAGGTGTTTTGAGGTTTTTGAGACGGTTTGATTTTTTTCAGAGGTGGCGTGAGGGGGTTTGAGATCTGTCAGAGGCGGTTTGGGACGATTTTCGGTGCTTCGAGATCTGTCAGATGAGATGGGACGATTTTCAGTGGTTGAACGGGGTTTGAGGTGGTTTTTAGGTGTTTTGAGGTTGTTTGAGATGGTTTGAGTTCTATCGTAGCTAGTTTGAGGTGGTTTAATGGGCTCCAAGGTTGTTTGAGACGACTTGCAGTGGTTTGAGTCGATCTGAGTTCTGTCAGAGATATTTTGAGGTGTTTTTATGGGGTCAGTGGCGGTTGGGGACGATTTGTGAGTGTTCGACCGGGTTTGAGATGGTTTGAGGTGGTTTTAGGTGTTTTGAGGTTGATTGAGATGGTTTGAGTTCTATCAGAGGTAGTTCGAGGTGTTTTTATGGGTTCAGAGGTGGTTTGGGACGATTTGCGAGGGTTTGAGGTGGTTTGATGGGGTCAAAGGTCGTTTGGGACGACTTGCAATGGTTTGAGGAGGTTTGGGTCGATCTGTGACAATTTTAGTTGGTGTGAGGAGGTTTGAGATCTGTCAGAGGAGATGGGACGATTTTCAGTGGTTGAACGGGGTTTGAGGTGGTTTTTAGGTGTTTTGAGGTTGTTTGAGATGGTTTGAGTTCTATCGTAGCTAGTTTGAGGTGGTTTAATGGGCTCCAAGGTTGTTTGGGACGACTTGCAGTGGTTTGAGTCGATCTGAGTTCTGTCAGAGGTATTTTGAGGTGTTTTTATGGGGTCAGTGGCGGTTGGGGACGATTTGTGAGTGTTCGACCGGGTTTGAGATGGTTTGAGGTGGTTTTAGGTGTTTTGAGGTTGATTGAGATGGTTTGAGAACTATCAGAGGTAGTTTGAGGTTTTTATATGGGTTCAGAGGTGGTTTGGAACGATTTGCGTTTGTTTGAGGGGTTTTGAGATGGGGGTCAAAGGTCGTTTGGGACGACTTGCAATGGTTTGAGTTCTGCCAGAGGTAGTTTGAGGTGTTTTCGTGGGTTCAGAGGTGGGTTGGGACGATTTGCAATGGTTCGAGGTGGTTTGAGTCGATCTGTGATAATTTTAGGTAGTGTGAGGGGGTTTGAGATCTGTCAGAGGCGGTTTAGGACGATTTGCGTTGGTGACATTCCGCGATTATGACCCAATCTTTGCCTGTTGATAGGCGTAATCGTCTGCAACATGAACGACGAAGTTTCTGTCGACTGCTTGTTGGACTCACGAGTTGAACAGGTGAGTAAGTGACTTTTTACCAGTGCTAAGCTAGTGCTCTAGACCCTACCACCCACTACACTCACATGGCCTGATTTCCCCATCTCCGACCCTTCAGATATCAGTACTCACTAGGGATGGGACATCGATATCGATAACATCGAAATACTGATGTTTGTCGTCGATTTCGATGTTTCACGTTCGATAACATCGAAATATATCGGTCAAATTTTCCCCCTTTATCCTGTTTCTGGTAGCTGTTAAAATGTTCCCAGTTTGAGAAAATAACCGTTCTGACAGTATTGAAGTTGAGATGCTTGCGAGATATTTGAATGCAATCTTGCTGAGCTCGGGAAACGTATCAGCTGACCGACGCCGGAAGTCAATGGGGTTTCTGCTGATGTTTGCTGATGTATTCAGCTATTTTGAAAAAACTGCCACCACTTGGTAGGAGGCATTTTGAGGTTTCAACACCAAACAAATTACAAAGATTAATAAGAATAAAATTTATTTAATAAGTGTTCGTTTGTACAAAAATACTGAAAACAACTGGATCAAAAGAGAACTGTGACTGAATCAAAATCAAACCAAGCGACAAAGACAAAGAAACAAACCGGGCAAAGAGACAGAGCGATAACTTACTTCTGATATGAACATCGATATCGATGTTTCCTAAATATCGTCCGATATTATATCGGTATCGATGTTGCCTACCGATGTTGACATCGACATCGAATATCGATGTTTTCTTTCGAAACACAAATTTCCTCGTCTCATTAACAATTTTCACAGGTCTGTCGCCTCGCGATGCCGCTCATCGTCGACTTGCTCTTCGCCGACGTCGTCCGATACGCCCCCGACAGCGTCAACCTCCGGGCCGTCGACTCGATCTTGTCGTCGTCGACGAAATCGGCCTCCGTCATAAGACCGGGTGAGGTTTCCAAGTGAGATCGAGGACGATCAGTCGATGATGAATGAATTAACCCACTAAATCTTAATGGGGTCATCATATACATACACTCATCATCGACTGATATTTGTAATGAACGGTTTGCTGAGTTTCCCCTGTAATCTGGTGTTTGCGCAATGACAGGGTTTTTAATGAAAATAACCAATTTCAAGCCTAGTGCCCTTGGCAATCAATTGATTAATAAAGAAATATTGGTTGTTCTTCTCGTATGTGAAGAATATTATACAGAAAATCCCGCCATGCAGCATGACTGTAAGAGCAAATTTTCGGAGAAATAATTGGTTGTATGTAAAATGTTTAAGAACATGATGTCCGTGAAGATCATCCCAAGTATCAACCACGTTTCTTCATCTTCAATGTGCTACAGTTTGAGAACGGAATAAGATACTCATTTCACCATCGTATTAAGCGTAAAAAAACCTTCAAAATGAAGTGTCACTAGTCAGAATGTCTCATTTTGGGAATTTATGAAGAATTCCCCCCCCCCCCCCTAAAATTCCCCTACACCCCCCTTAGAGTGGTCCGATGCTGCCCATCTACGAACTTAGCCTTTCGATTGCCAAGACAGATTTTTTGTTGCAATTTGAACTTTTTATCTCAATTCTATCGAGAGTTATCGTCTGGAATGACATACCTATACATATATGATATACTTACTTACATTAGATTATATACATATAATTTTTGGTGTCTTTTGGCAGTGGATTCACACGGATTGGAACTTGAAAATGTTTCAACCGAGTTTTAAAAATTTTGGACCGAGAACCATATCTTCATTTTCTTCAAAAATTCGCTACAACGGGAAATAGTCCAAAAACTTTGAACTTCACCAAAAATATCCAAATTCACGACAAAAAGAAGATTAACCAAACAAAATAGCCCTAGCGCTAGAAAACCTTTGTTTTTATTTAAAATTTGTAATTCTTACCCCTCGATTATGCGCCAAATTTACTCCAATTGATAAGTTTTCCTATTTACTTTATGAATCCTTTTCTTTAGGACTTGATTTGTTTTTAAAAATCAATAATGTGAGTTTCATGTTTTCGAAATTTGTAAATTGCAACTCCTGATCGCCGGACAATTTCTTTAAATTTTGGAGATCAGAAATTGCCAAATGTTTTTGTTTTACCTACATAAATTTGTAGGTACTCGAATACTTTTACTTCAAGTATCCAATACTTTTCTTTATTTAATTTTCTTTTTAAATACGCATTTATTCAACATATATATTACATACAAAAATATTTAAAACTATAAGTAACCATGCTACAATTCCCTGTAAGAAATTCTTGTGCTGGGAACTGGGAACTTTAAATAACAAAATTAATCACTCTCTTGCGTATAGTTTATTAATGAAACTTATTAACCTATTAAACATACTTATGTACTCGTACCTACTATGCGTATTATGTTAATAAATGGCTTTATTGAGAAAACAAAATTAAATTGACCAAAAAATTGAAATGAACCAAAACTGGCAAGACATTGAAACCGAAAAAATGGAAATTAACTCAAACGCTGGAAATTGATTTAAAACATTTTAATTGCTTAAAATTGACTGGAACTGGTTTTATTTATTTTTGAATGGCCTTTTATTTATTTATTTTAGTTTTTGAAATTAAAGTTAAATGGTGTTGACCTCTATATGTTTGCGGACGACACGGGGTTGATAGTATCAGGTGATACTTGGGATGATGCTTTCAGTAGAGCTGAAGTGGCACTGATGAGAATTGGAAGATGGCTGACGAGCAATAAGCTCACGTTAAATGTAGGTAAATCGGTGTTTGCTCCGTTTTCCCTTTCATCTAAAACTTTACTTGATAATAACTTTGGTCTGAAACTCCACAACTGCGACGGATCCCAACGTTGTCTTTGCCCAGAACTGGTACGCGAGAATGAAACGAAATACCTCGGAGTGATCATTGACTTTCTGTGCAAATGGGAAGACCACATCACCTCGTTAGCAAATTGCGTAAAACTATCTGTGTCTTCTCTTGCATACGTAGAGTATTCTCCACTCCCCTACTGAGACAAATCTATTGTGCACTGGTCCAGTCGCTACTGCTCTATGGATTGCCCTTCTGGGGTAGCGCTTACCAAACGGTCCTGAACAAAATTGCGATAACGCAAAAGTACTTCATCAGAATAACAGCCAAAGTCCGTTTTCGGTCAGAAACTTTACCTGATTTTTACTCAGCTGCAGTTACTTGACCTTAGTAACCTGTATAAGAGAAGCGCTGTCGAACAGCTTATTAAAATGACTGGTTTTGGTTTATTATCTTCGATAATGAACCATTGGAATCGCCCAAAGAAAAAAATTTTTTAACCCCCCCTCAAAATTTGTTGGTTTACGTTTCAAGATACGTAGATTCAGAAAATCGAATAAAAAAAAATCCGTCCGTCCGCCGTACGCCGTCCGCCGTCCCCCGTCCGCCGTCCCCCGTCCGCCGTCCGCCGTCCGTGGCACTTTGCCCAGTTAGCGTTGAGCTAAAATTACGAAATTTGGTTTCTGGGTTAGGACCAGCCCCACAATGATCCTCGAAACTTTTCATAACCCTAGGTCAAGGGGAAGGGGTTCAAAACGAAATTCAAAATTTCGACGATGTCATATCTCGAAATATTCAACTGAACCGTGTAATTTTTAGTTCACTTTTGAATGACCTGAAAAATTACGAATCTTTTAAGACCAATTGGATTTTTGTGCGACCAGCCGTTCGTTCACAGTGAGCGCGCAAAGGTTTAGGAAAAACACTAAACTTTCGCGTCGAAAACGGCCGTTATGTGACCCAACCTCCAGACGCCCAGAATAAAACTACGTTTTTCATCTTCCCGGTAAACTACAGTCTAGAAATTTTAACCGTGAGTCGGGGATAGACCACATTGCAATATTCACTCGGTTTCTCATCTGTAAAATTGTTTAAATAATACCTTTTTGTAATAATACAAATTTAATTTTGATGATGAGCTGTTGACTTGAAATTTTAAAAATAGTTCAGAACTGGATCACAATGCAATATTCACTCGTTTTCTTGTCTGTAAAATTGTTTAAATAATACCTATTTGTTTAAACAAATTAAATTTTGATGATGAATTAGATACTTGAAATTTTAAATATAGGTCAGAAATGGACGACATTTCAATATTCACTCGGTTTGTATGACATGGTATGAGTATGGTATGGTATATTATTGTATGTATGATTTGGTATAGTACAGTATGGTATGATAGGAAAGAAATTCGTATGGTATGGTATGAGTACGGTGAGAATATGGTATGGTGCCGATTTGCAACACAGTCTGGTATAGACAGAAGGGTGATCTGCACAAGGAAGATAATAAACCGTTGTGTCAAGAATTTGCAGAGTTTTTTCACTTCCATCTCATTCGGTTCAAACCAGATTCGGGCAGGGAAATTTCATGGCCATACCCAAGCTGCGCAGAACGGCTGCTCAAAAGTTTTTCATTTACCAAGGAGTTTTGGCCTTCAATGGACTGTCTCCGGATGAAAGAACGAGCATCCTTGACAAAAAAAAGCACTGTGACTGCTGTCCTCAAGAGGCATCTCTTGAGAATACAAAGCTAGCTCTTGATTTTGGTTTATTATCTTCGATAATGAACCATTGGAATCGCCCAAAGAAAAAAAAATTTTAACCCCCCCTCAAAATTTGTTGGTTTACGTTTCAAGACACGTAGATTCAGAAAATCGAATAAAAAAAAATCCGTCCGTACGCCGTACGCCGTCCGCGCCACTTTGCCCAGTTAGCGTTGAGTTAAAATTACGAAATTTTTTTTTATGGGTTTTGACCAACCCCACAATGGTCCTCGAAACTTTTCATAACCCTAGGTCAAGGGGAAGGGGTTCAAAACGAAATTTAAAATTTCGACAATGTCATATCTCAAAATATTTAACTGAAACGTGTAATTTTCAGTTCACTTTTGAATGACCTGAAAAATTACGAATCTTTTAAGACCAATTCGATTTTTGTCCGACCAGCCGTTCGTTCACAGTGAGCGCGCAAAGGTTTGGGAAAAACACTAATCTTTCGCGTCGAAAACGGCCGTTATGTGACCCAACCCTCAGACGCCCAGAATAAAACTACCTTTTGTCATCTTCCCGGTAAACTACAGTCTAAAAATTTTAACCGTGAGTCGGGGATAGACCACATTGCAATATTTACTCGGTTTCTCATCTGTAAAATTGTTTAAATAATACCTTTTTGTAATAATACAAATTAAATTTTGATGATGAGCTATTGACTTGAAATTTTAAAAATAGGTCAGAACTGGATCACAATGCAATATTCACTCGGTTTCTTGTCTGTAAAATTGTTTAAATAATACCTATTTGTTTAAACAAATTAAATTTTGATGATGAGCTAGATACTTGAAATTTTAAATATAGGTCAGATATTATTGTATGTATGATTTGGTATAATACAGTATGGTATGATAGGAAAGAAATTCGTATGGTATGGTATGAGTACGGTAAGAATATGGTATGGTGCCGATTTGCAACACAGTCTGGTATAGACAGAAGGGTGATCTGCACAAGGAAGATAATAAACCGTTGTGTCAAGAATTTGCAGAGTTTTGTATTTCGTATGATGGCTCCTGGGAGCTGGTTGTTAGTTTCACCAGAAGAACCTACTATTATTATTTTGCCTCATTTTTATTACTGTTTTTTGCCCTTTGTAGTAATTTAATGCCTTGTTTTCTTTTTCTCTTCTCCTCTAATAGTAATTTAATCAGATAGACCGATGTAATGTTGATTTCGTGTGTTTTCCGTTGATTTTTGTAGGCTCATCCTCCACCACGGACTTGCCCATGTGGAGGATTATCCACAATGTCCTTTAATGTTATGATTATGAAACTTCTGTGGAAATAAAGAAATGAAATGAATGAATTTAAAATTGAATGTCGTGTTGTTTGTTGGGGTAGTTGAAGAAGAAGACGGTGACAAGACGTTGCAACGGATGGCGAGGAGTCCCGTCCCTCAACGAGAACGAGGCGTCACCTCGTCGACGATCGCTTTACCGACTCGAACGCCGTCGTCGTCGTCACAGTCGCCGTCGTCACGGTCGCCGTCGTCGTCGGTTTACGAGGCGGAGCCGACGACCTCGCAGGCGCCGCCGCGGCGCCGTCGAGAGACGTCGGCGTCGATGGAGACGGCGACGCCGTCGCCTCAGCGGACCCTCAAATCCGTCTCGGAGACGCCGTCGATGTCGCCGCCGCAACCGCCGGTGAAGAGCGACAAGAACATCACTAAACCCCGCAAATGACCGCCGATCTGTCACTTTCTCACGTTCTCTTTTTGTGTGTTTCATTTTATTTATTTTATTTTTCATTTTGTTTACCCGATTTGTATTAGAAATACAACTTTTCTTCGTGGTTTGTTAAAAATTTGAAATTTTCTATTTAAATTCGACCTAACTCCGTGACATTCAGCGTTGGGATGCATATGAACAATCGATTATTTGACCTCGATTAATCTTTTAATTTTAATCGACGTTTAACTGCCGATTATTTTTATTAATCGATTATTATCACCGATTAATCGTTTTTCGAATACACCATGATTTGATGCATTCTAAATTGCCTGATTGCCAAGACGGATTTTCATATACCTACAATTTATATATATAGGTACAGATTGTATTCAAATGACCAAGCTAGTCTTTTTTCCGTGTTTATTTTTTCACGACGTTTCGGCAATGGAACAAAGCCCTATTCATGTGAGATTACATGTAGAAGTGAAAATCGCATCCGTCGTGGAATAAGGGAACAACTCAAAAAACGCCATTTTTGAGTTAGCACTGGAATTGTATTATGGAAGGGGTCTATTTTGTCCGTAGATGGTCGGAACGAGGCTAGTTCATTCCTGCTCCTCGAGTTGCCTTGTTGCCAAGGGGATTAGGAATGGCCATTGGCGAAAGAGCAAAACTTCAAACGCGTTTTCCCGAAAATCAGCTTTTCTTGATTGTTCCCTTATTCCGCGACGGGTGCGAAATGTCTTACATTAAACTAACGAACTATTGTAGAGAAGTGTCAATTAATGTAAGACATTTTCACTTCTACATGTAATCTCACATGAGGAAAAAAGACTAGCTTGGTCATTTGAATACAACCTGCTGCTTCACACTAGTCAACCCCATCAACACTATATAGGTACATATAATTTTTGGTGTCTTTCCGCAGTGGATTCAGGGTGGTCTGAAAACGATTTTGGTATGAAGCTTTTTCGGAAATTTCGAGTTTTAAAAATTTTGGACCGAGAACAATAGCTACCGTCGCAGGGGGCTACTTTGCTCCCTCCGGGGCAGCTTTGCTCCAAAAATCTGATAAGTTCAATTTCCATCCAGAGCAAGAGCTAATGTCCGACATGGTTCCCCCGGCAATTAATGCATAGAAGGGATGTTGACCCAACAACTCGAAGTCGAAAAAGTAGAATGGGAAGGTTACGATATGGTTTCCAGCCTTGTTTCTGCCATGGTTGTGAGTAATAATTGATTTTGCTCGTGGAAAAGTGCGGCCTAAACGTTTCTTCTTTTCATCAACCCGGTAAGTTTCAATACTATCTTGTTGGAAATTTAATGCTGATTCAGGTTTTTCATAGAAATATCAATTATTTGGATTTTTGGGGTTTCAGTAAACGAAATTCTGCTTGGGGGTAACTTTACACCAGAAAAGGGGGAGTCTTTGCACCAAAACGAAGTGGTATTTTCCTTGTTTCAGGGTGAGAAAATGCCGAAGAAATGGGCAGCACTCTGTTGTCCGTTATGATGGGTGCTTCTACCCAGGAATTATTGTGAGTTTCGACCAGGAAACTGCTAAGGTGTCAACCATGACGAAAGGACTAAAATCCTGGAAGTGGTCAGAAGAAGAGGACGTTTTGGATTGAAAGTGGGAGGACGTGATTGGCAGCATCGAAGAGCCAAAATGTATTTCCAAAACAAGGCACCTGTTCAACGTCCCAGAGATGACCTTTTTCGCTTAAGAACATTCGACCTTTTCGCTGAAGAAACATTCTAGTTTTTGGGGAGGGGGTTTATATGTTATTTGGTATTAAACTGAACCGTGATTGATATTCCAGAAGACTGATATCCTCATTTTGAGTTTTAAAAATGTTTTTTTCCAAATTAGTCAAGCCAATCTAGTTTGTTGTGTTTTCAAAGTTGCGTCATGGAATTTTAATATTTGTTTAATTAAAAACTTGGTTTTATTAAAAATTTGATCGACAAAATTCGTATTTTTTCATTTTTGTGTGAATTCTCTGTGTTTACGGTGGACCTACTTTGCCCCAAGAGTGAAAACAAGACATTTTCAGGGGGATTTCGATAATGGTGCAAAGTAGGTTTGGGCCAGGGGAACTTTGCTCCAATTTTAAAATTGAAAAAAATCGCGTTTGGAAGTATTCTATGGTATTGACACAAAATGTACAATAAGTATAATGTATCAACACAAGCCACACAAAAAATGAGCTTGATTGGAGATAATTAACCCACTGAAAACTGAAATTTAAAAAAACCAGCCAAAAAAGCAGAGCAAAGTAGCCCCCTGTGACGGTACATTTTCTTCGAAAATTCGCTAAAAGACTAGAGAGTAGTCGATTAGACGAAAGTAATCGATTAAAGCCGTATTCTGATTTAAGGGGGGTATTTTTGGGAGTTTTCTCCCAAATTCGCTCACCCTGTCATGCTGCATGAATTTGAAAAGTGACTCGAAAACGCGGTAGGAAAAGGAAATCGGTACCGACGTGAATAAATCGACGGGAAAAGAACCGGATGAGAAAAACCTGGAAACGGGGGCCAAAGTGTGAGATGCGGAAGGACCGTACGTGCGGAAGGGGGGGGGGGACGAAAAAATTGAACCCAACCGACTTTCCGTATCGCCCCCCTCCGTATCACCCCCCCTTTTACAGGTTCGGAGGGGGGGGGGAAGTTTTACCGCATTCTCCCGGGGAAGCTGCTGATTTTGCGGAACCGCTCGAACTTCACCGAACGAAGGGGTGAGAAAACCGGTGCCCCAAAAGTGGGCGGGGTACTCAAAAGAAGGAGTGGGGGGGATAGGGAGGGGAGTTTCGAGGGGGGGGGGAGGCGGTACACGATCAATAAGTTCACTCTCCACCCCCCTCCACCAATCTCCTTCCTCACGAACCTTGTTAAATTCACGTCCTGGTACATATCCCCCCCCACTCATTCCACTCCTTCCATCTTAGCCTATCCCCCCCCCTCAATCCCCCCCTCAATCCCCCCCCTATCTTCACGAGACGGTTGTCCGTTTTCAGTTCACCTTCTCCTAAGACGTCTCCAAAGACGTTCGCTCTGGTTTTGGTCGTATCGATCGGATTTCAACGATTTCGAGCGGTTTTTTGACCCAATTTTCAATCGTCGCTCAATCGAAAATATGACCGAAGTAGGTGGACAAAATTCTGAAACTAAGTTTTTGGAAAAGTCTTGTTCAAAACCACCTTTAGGAAAAATAATACGAAATCCACAGTCACGCAGCATCGCTATAAGAGCGAAATTTTCGAAGAAATAACTGGTTTTTATGAAAATTGAAGACTACAGGGAAAAAACGGGGTAACTCACTTTTTCCCAAATGTTCAGGAGAGTCAAATTTCCCTCGAAAATTGTCTGTATTCTTCTCTGAGCCGATTTTTGAGAAATTGAAAATAGTAATAAATTAGTAGGTGGACTAAATTCTGAAACTAAGTTTTAGGAAAAGTCTCGTCCAAAACCACCTTTGGGGGAAAATAATACAAAATCCACAGTCAAGCAGCATGGCTATAAGAGCGAATTTTCGAAGAAATAACTGGTTTTTATGAAAATTGAAGACTACAGGGAAAAAACGGGGTAAATCACTTTTTCCCAAATGTTCAGGAGAGTCAAATTTCTCTCGAAAATTGTCTGTATTCTTCTCTGAGCCGATTTTTGAGAAATTAAAAATAGTAATAAATTAGTAGGTAGGTAGGTGGACAAAATTCTGAAACTAAGTTTTTGGAAAAGTCTTGTTCAAAACCACCTTTGGGGAAAATATTACAAAATACACAGTCAGGCAGCATGGCTATAAGAGCAAATTTTCGAAGAAATAACTGGTTTTTATGTAAAATGTCTCCATTGAAGAACATGATGTCCATGAAGAACATCTCAAGTAACAACCACGTTTCTTCATCTTCAAAGTGCTCCAGTTTGAGAGCGGAATAAGATATCGCAATTCTGATTTCACCATCGGGTTCAGGGTGAAACCCCCTTTAATATGACGTGCGACTCGTCAGACTGTCTCATTTTGAAAATTTATGGGTAGCCTCCCCTCCCTCCTCCCCTAAAACTCCCCAAATTTCCCTTAGTTTTATAGATTTTTCAACGCTGAACACGACGGTGAACTCAGAATTGCGATATCGCATTCCGTCATCAGATTAGAGCAGTATAACCATGAAGATCATTGAAGAATAATCGATTATGCTGTAGAAGAAGAAGAAGAAGAAGAAATACGTTTATTTGATATAAATGACAACATCAAATAACAAAAAACTAGACTCAATTTGAGTATAAACATTACGGCATGGTGTAACCGTCTGCCGGAGGTTCGGGTTCTATTTTTGCAATAAATTAAAATGAATTCTTGGTAGATTAAATTATACAAGTAAAATTATATACTTCATGTGCTTAAAGAATAATTACAACTAAGAAGGAAATCAAATATAAACACTGTATTAAAAATTAAACTGTTCCACAAGGAACTTTCTATACCCCCATGCAGATCTACAGAAGTTTATAATGCAGGGCCACCCCTTTCCACCCTGCAATATGAAAATGGCCTCGTCTCGCGAAATGTTGCCACAGCCAAAAGCCTGCCACCTAAATTCATTTAGAACAGGGCAGACACAAAAGAAATGAAAAACGTCCTCACGCTCATGGAGGTTGCACAAGGAGCACTCCTCACTCAGTCGGGAACCGAATGGCCTAGCATTCACGTTAAGTAGCTCACAGCGGAGCTTGAAGAGCCAACGGGCTTCATGTAATCCCACGCCTTGAGCAGGTCGCACGAAACTTGCACACTTTATGTGGGGATCCAATTCTTTATAAAGAGTGTAAGTCTGCGATTCAATTGCTCGACGTCGGAAGTCTGCACGCCGACCCTCCCTGAAGCCCTCAAGAATCCTGGTTTCATTTCTTTTCAATAGCGCCACATCCAATGAGCTCAACGGGTTGGGAAGACCGTATCTTGCCGTCAGAGTACCATAGTGCTCAGCCCAAAATAGCTCCTCTCGCCCAATCTCCCTCGCAACTATCTTAGGAAGGCGTGAATCTGGCATACCCGCCACCCTTGAGATATATCTGAGGTGCAAGCCCAGGGTAAACAAGGACAGCGTGTCCAGTTCAGTCTCGAGGTAAACCAAATAATTGGGAGCACTGAGAGGCAAGTAGAAGAGCTTTTTTAAAAACAACAACTGCACAGCCTCAACGCATGCATACTCCAAATAACCCCACAGCTGAGCACCATAACCTAAAATTGCCCTCCCTATCGCATTAAAAATGTTCAGCTTCGCTTGCAAAGGGATATCTGGGTTTGCAAAAGCCTTCCCCCAAACATAATTCATGGCAAATTTTGCTGTCTTAGCCTTACGCTTCAGGTGCTTCGCAAAAGAGACCCTCGGAGTCAGTGTCACGCCCAGGTAGATGTACTCAGAGACTGTCTCAACAACCTCGCCCCTGTAATACCATTTCTCAGTCTTTCGCCGTCTTCCCCCGTTTTGGAACACTAACACCTTAGACTTCTCTAAATTTACTGTAAGACCCCAACGACTGCAATAGGTCTGGAGGGCATTTATATTTTGCTGCAGCTTACATGGATCATCAGCAAGAACCACCAAGTCGTCGGCATAAAGGAGCACCCTGACCACAGTTGAAGACGTTCCCACTCTGACACCGTTCACCAACTCCTCAACTAGATCATTCACGAACAGTGCGAACAATAGCGGGGATAATGGGCAGCCCTGCTTAACCCCACTCTCAACCGTGAACTGCTCAGTAGCCCCATCCTTCGTCCAGACCGATGAAACCACCCCCGAGTACAAACTTCTCAAAACCGCGACAAATCTGCGAGAAACCCCCAGGGCAGTCAGCTTGTAGAAAAGGTGTCCACGGTCAATTGTATCAAACGCTGATTTTAAGTCGACGAAAAATGCGTAAACTTTTCCTCGTGGCTGACTCAGCTTGAGCTTTACCAGACCCGTTAGCGTGAAAATTGCATCGACCGTTGAATACCCTTTTCTGAAGCCTGCTTGGCACTCGGACAAAATATGACGATCCTCAACAAAATCCACTAGCCGGTTGGTCATCAAGCAAGACAACACTTTTCCAATACAATTTATAAAAGACAGGCCCCTGTAGTTTGCCACATTAGTCACATCTCCTTTCTTAAACAAGGGGAAGATTACTGATTCTTTAAATGAACTAGGGACCGAACCAGACTCGAGAACATGATTATATAAGCTCAACACCACCTCCAAGAACTCCGGGCATGAATACTTGAAAAACTCGAAAGGGACACCATCTTTACCTGGGGCCTTGTGGCACTTGACTGTTCCAAGAACTCTGTCCAGCTCACTAAAAGTAAAGGGGTCGTCTAAGGCAGGGCAAGTGAAGCTTGGTTCAGCGTACAATACCGGTACTATTACACCAGGGGGATTCAAGAGTGTACAGAAGTGTGTTACCCACTCACTAGGAGGTATTGAAACTTGTTCCCTAAAGTTTGATTTCTTGAAAATTTTGACCAAATCCCAGAAATCCTTACTATCCCTAACAGCCTTAAACTTTTCGGCCATACCACAATAAAACTGACTTTCTTTATAACCTGTCAATTTCTTGTACGCAGCCTTCGCCTCCAAGTACCTGACCCTCACATCCTCCGAATCCGTCCTCCTCCACAAATTCAACAGCTTCATCGATTTATCCCTAGCTTTTTGGCAATCCCAGTCGTACCATGGCTGTTTGCGGCTTACGGGCGCTGATGCTGAAATCGTAGCGGCCTGCTTGATTGCGTCAATTATAAATGCTGCTAATTGATCAATATTGCCAAGGTCGGAATCCGCCCTACCTAACGCCTCCCTCAATTTTTCATTATACAAATTTTTGTAGTCGGGATTCCATCTAAGTCGTGGCAATAATTTGATAGAAGGATCCTTGCATCCGTGTGGAATAGCAAAAGAAATCGGCAGGTGGTCCGAAAATGCCTCAGACAACACCCAAAAATCCGAAATGCAAGACAACACATCCACAGAGACACACGCCAAGTCACAAACAGACGAGCCCTGCCTCGAAACGAAAGTGAACTCACCACGAGAATCACCCCCAGATCTGCCATTGAGTACCACCTGGCCAAAATCGGAACACATTTCCAGGAGTCTTGTACCCCTCCCATTCAATATTTTGTCCTTTGAGCTCCGATTAGCGCTGAAACTACTCATTCCCATCCCACTCAATTCGTGTTCCCCCTGTTCTTCCGCAATTCTAACATTAAAGTCTCCAGCCAACACGTAATTCAAGTCAACATGCTCAGACAAAAAAGTGTTCAACCTATTGAAATCGTCGTCCCAGTTATTGCAATTCACATAGACCGGCAAAAAATTAATGATCGATTCATTGCAATGAACTCTCACGAAGTCCCATCCGTCAATATTCACAAACTGAACTCCTCTTGTTCCCCTCTTAACTCCCATAACTATGCCACCACTCGCCCTTCCAAAAACAGCATTTTTCTTAGCACTTATCCATCTTAAATCAAAATTATTAAAATAATTATCAAATAGAGAAAATCCGTCATCAATTACATGTGTTTCTACCAAAGCTATAACATCAAAAGATTGAATAAAACTAAAAAACATTAAATCATTTTTTTTATTGACAAGACCGGAAATATTATAAACTAAAAACCGTAGACATTGCATATTATTCTCATCTCCACCAGCAACCGACCGACAGACCGCTCCATCTCAGGAAACCCCGCCGCCATCGACATCAGATCCAGGGAGTACTGCACGAACATTACCGCCAAGCTTTCGCCAAGCCTCCTCCTCAGTTCGTAATCGTGAAACCAGCGCCAGAACATCCAAACCCATGATCTCCGCCACTGGGGCGCCAGGACGTCCGTTCGAATCTCTGTTGACGAATCCGGATGAATCACTCCAAGAATACGTTCGGTTTTGCACAATCAAATTATCCATTCGTAGAACACACTTGACGCCAGTGTTCAATTTCCCAATCTCCGACTTGAGGCGAAGCAACTTGAAGCGCCTGTGACGAACCTCCGGTGAGTAGTCCTGTGATACTCCAAATCCAGTCCCCTGCAATCGTCCCGTCTTCCCAATGATCCTCCATTTGTCCTCCAACGATTATGCTGTAACTAACCCCAAAATATAAACCCGATATCAGACTACTGCAGTACTCGTCTCTTCACCCACCAACACTTCAATCATATTCTGATTTCATCGTGTTCAGAGTTGAAAATCCACAGTCGTGCAGCATGGCTATAAGAGCGAATTTTTGAAGAGTTATTTCTTCAAAAATTCGCTCTTATAAATAATTCGCTCTTAAACCAGTTCTGGTTTTTATGTAAAATGTCTCCAACCACATTTTCTTCTTCTTCAAAGCGCTCCAGTTTGAGAACGGAATAAGGAATGTCAATTCTGATTACACCTTCTTGTTCAGAGTAAAAAACCCCTTTAAAATGAGGTGTCACTTGACAGACTGTTTCATTTTGGGGAATTTATGGGTAATTCCCCCCCCCCCCCCTTACAGTGGCCCGATTCTGCCCATGTACGAACTCAGCCTTTCGATTGCCAAGACAGATTTTTTGTGTGAATTTGAACTTTTTATCTCAATTCTATCGAGAGTTATCGTCCAGAGTGACGTTATATACCTACATATAATTATTGGTGTCTTTTGGCAGTGGATTCAGGATGGTCTGATACGGATTTCGGTATGAAAATCTTTCGGAAATTCGAGTTTTAAAAGTTTTTGACCGAGAACAGTAGCTACATTTTCTTCTAAAATCCGCTAAAATGGAGACATTTGACATTAAACCGGTTATTTCTTCGAAAATTCGCTCTTATAGCCATGCTGCATGACTGTGGATGGTTTTCTTTTCGTTTCTTCACGTTGTTCTGTTTCTCGCGGTGCTTCTAATTCGAGTTTATCACGCTCTCCACTTCGGATCTCGCGATGCTAATTTATGACCCCGTTTCGTTCTTCCAGCTCCGTCAAGACCACTCAAACTAATATAAAACACCCCCGCGGGAACGCCCCCCCCCCCGCTATCACCCCCACTATCACCCCCCACTATCACCCCCCACTATCACCCCTCACTAACCCCCCTTTTTGACCTTAAGCCGTCGACATGCACCCCCCTCCGAACTTAATTTCCTGAGCTCGAAGGGTCAGAGCGAAACCGGTTCAAAAAAAGGTCACGATAACACGAGAGGGACGTTTTTCCCCCGGTTGTGCAGCATGGCCTAATGAGCGGAATTTCAAGCCGAATTTGAGTTTTTCGGCGGATCCGAAAATCTCGACAAATCGTTGAAAACGCGTCAAAATCAACGGCGGACTTGGAGCTCGGAGGAGGAGAAGGGGGACCTTCACTCCCCACACTCACCCCAACGACCCCATTTTGGGTCCTTTTTGGACGTATTTTCAACATTTTTGACCCACAAAAACACCGATTTGACCCAATTTTTCTTAAAAAAAAACGAGTTTGACGTGTTCTCAACAATTTTCGATCCACAAAAACTCGAATTTAAACACGCTCTTTTTATTGCGATTGACGGGAGTTTTCGAACGCAACCCTACAGTGAATACTTCGTGGTAATTGACACCAAAATGTTTCAATTTTCCCCCATTGTTTAACTCAGCTTTGTGCAGCATAACCGAATGAGCGAATTTTCAAGTGGCCCTCGTACCCACCGCCCCACCAACTGCTTCAAAATATCAAGAATTTGGAAATTTTCGATTTTTGAACTACAAACTACCACATTCAAACCGTTTGATGGACACTATCACGAACCGACTGTGTGATTTCGAGGAGTTTTACGATTTGAGTGCGTTTTGAGGGGTTTTTGACGTCAAAACACTCGAAAAAAGTATTTTGTTTACTTCTTAAATTCACCATAAATCCTGGCTACAGGTCTCAAGCGCTGCGGTTGGTCTCATTCGACGCAGAATTTCATTTCCTACAACGTTGATTTCGAGGTGTTTTTTGATTTGAGTGCGTTTTGAGGGGTTTTTGACGTCAAAACACTCGAAAAAAGTATTTTGTTTACTTCTTAAATTCACCATAAATCCTGGCTACAGGTCTCAAGCGCTGCGGTTGGTCTCATTCGACGCAGAATTTCATTTCCTACAACGTTGATTTCGAGGAGTTGTTTTATTTGAGTGCGTTTTGAGGGGTTTTTGACGTCAAAACACTCGAAAAAAGTATTTTGTTTACTTCTTAAATTCACCATAAATCCTGGCTACAGGTCTCAAGCGCTGCGGTTGGTCTCATTCGACGCAGAATTTCATTTCCTACAACGTTGATTTCGAGGTGTTTTTTGATTTGAGTGCGTTTTGAGGGGTTTTTGACGTCAAAACACTCGAAAAACGTCTTTTGTTTACTTCTTAAATTCACCATAAATCCTGGCTACAGGTCTCAAGCGCTGCGGTTGGTCTCATTCGACGCAGAATTTCATTTCCTACAACGTTGATTTCGAGGTGTTTTTTGATTTGAGTGCGTTTTGAGGGGTTTTTGACGTCAAAACACTCGAAAAACGTCTTTTGTTTACTTCTTAAATTCACCATAAATCCTGGCTACAGGTCTCAAGCGCTGCGGTTGGTCTCATTCGACGCAGAATTTCATTTCCTACAACGTTGATTTCGAGGAGTTGTTTTATTTGAGTGCGTTTTGAGGGGTTTTTGACGTCAAAACACTCGAAAAAAGTATTTTGTTTACTTCTTAAATTCACCATAAATCCTGGCTACAGGTCTCAAGCGCTGCGGTTGGTCTCATTCGACGCAGAATTTCATTTCCTACAACGTTGATTTCGAGGTGTTTTTTGATTTGAGTGCGTTTTGAGGGGTTTTTGACGTCAAAACACTCGAAAAACGTCTTTTGTTTACTTCTTAAATTCACCATAAATCCTGGCTACAGGTCTCAAGCGCTGCGGTTGGTCTCATTCGACGCAGAATTTCATTTCCTACAACGTTGATTTCGAGGTGTTTTTTGATTTGAGTGCGTTTTGAGGGGTTTTTGACGTCAAAACACTCGAAAAACGTCTTTTGTTTACTTCTTAAATTCACCATAAATCCTGGCTACAGGTCTCAAGCGCTGCGGTTGGTCTCATTCGACGCAGAATTTCATTTCCTACAACGTTGATTTCGAGGTGTTTTTTGATTTGAGTGCGTTTTGAGGGGTTTTTGACGTCAAAACACTCGAAAAACGTCTTTTGTTTACTTCTTAAATTCACCATAAATCCTGGCTACAGGTCTCAAGCGCTGCGGTTGGTCTCATTCGACGCAGAATTTCATTTCCTACAACGTTGATTTCGAGGTGTTTTTTGATTTGAGTGCGTTTTGAGGGGTTTTTGACGTCAAAACACTCGAAAAACGTCTTTTGTTTACTTCTTAAATTCACCATAAATCCTGGCTACAGGTCTCAAGCGCTGCGGTTGGTCTCATTCGACGCAGAATTTCATTTCCTACAACGTTGATTTCGAGGTGTTTTTTGATTTGAGTGCGTTTTGAGGGGTTTTTGACGTCAAAACACTCGAAAAACGTCTTTTGTTTACTTCTTAAATTCACCATAAATCCTGGCTACAGGTCTCAAGCGCTGCGGTTGGTCTCATTCGACGCAGAATTTCATTTCCTACAACGTTGATTTCGAGGTGTTTTTTGATTTGAGTGCGTTTTGAGGGGTTTTTGACGTCAAAACACTCGAAAAACGTCGAAAAAACGTCACAAGTCGTGGTGGTGGGGTCGAAAGGTGAAGAGTGCAAGTCGATCGGTACCTAATCGATTCCTCGATGTTCGGGTGCTGCGAACGGACGAGTCACGGTAATGAGCCATGAATTAATGAGCGAATTTTCCGAAACGCAACTGGAGGGAAAACAACTTGAGGCTGATCACGAACATGCCGCATAGTGGCGGGGGGGGGGGGGGGGGGGTCAGTCCCCCCATGGAATTTAACGCGTTTTTTAGCCAATTTTCGAATAAAACGTAGCTATTGTTCGACTTTGTGAATACACAAGAAGAAAACAATCTATAGTCATGCAGCATGGCTAGAAGAGCGAATTTTCAAAGAAATAACTGGTTTTATGATTTATAGATTTTATAGTTTTATAGATTTTTCAACGCTGAACACGACGGTGAGGTCAGAATTGCGATATCTCATTCCGTTCTCAAACTGGAGCACTTTGAAGATGAAGAAACGTGGTTGTTACTTGAGATGTTCTTCATGGACATCATGTTCTTCAATGGAGACAATTTACATAAAACCAGTTATTTCTTCGAAAATTCGCTCTTATAGTCATGCTGCATGACTGTGGAATTTTTATTCAGTGTTTTTTATTAAAGGTTTCGAGTGTTTTATGTCAACTGCCCCTTAAAACGCACTCAAATTCGAAAAACACCTCAAAATCAACGTCGTAGGAACTTGAGTTTTGCTTTTGGTTGTTGACATTCTGTGTCCTAAACACTCAAATTTTTAGCGTTGTGTTAAAATTACGAAATTGGGTTTACGGGTGTGGAACAACCCCACAATGATCCTCGAAACTTTTCATAACCCTAGGTCAAGGAGAAGGGGTTCTAAACGAATTTTGAAATTTTGAAAATTCCAAAACTCGAAAAATTCATATGAAACGGTATGTTTTTTATTTCATATTTCGATAGAGTTTGTTCCGTAGAATTTTTTAAGACCAACCACAGCTTTGTACGACCAGCCGTTCGTTCACAGTGACGGCTCAAAGTTGGAGCAGATCTAAAGACGTCAACATGAGAGTGAGGCAGCCTGTCGGGTCCATTTTCAAACTGGCTCAGCTGATTCGAATAGCACATGGTTTTCAAATATCGAGTCAATGAATAATATTTAATAATAATTATTAATAATGAAGCATAAAAATTATTAATAACCAACAACAAATATCAATAATTTACACTACTTGATAATAATAATTAATAAGTAATGATAATTCGTAATAATAATTAACCTATCATTTAGTAATCTAGACAGAAGGGTGATCTGCTCAAAGAAGATAATAAACCGTTGTGTTAAGAATTTGCAGAGTTTTTGTCCTCTTCTATATATTTTATCAAGAAAAACTCTGCAAATTCTTGACACAACGGTTTATTATCTTCTTTGTACAGATCACCCGTTTGTCTAGATCACTGAATTATTATGAATTATAATTAACTATTAATAATTATTATCAAGTAGTGTGGATTATTATATTTTATTGTTGGTTATCAATCGTTTTTGGTTTATTTTATGAATTATTATTAATTAACTCTACATTTGAAAACCACGTGCTGTTTGAATCAGCTGCGCCAGTTTGAAAATGGACCCGACAGGCTGCCTCACGATTCACTCTCATGTTGACGTCTTTCGATCTGCTCCAACTTTGAGCCGTCACTGTGAACGAACGGCTGGTCGTACAAGGCTGTGGATGCTCTTAGAAAATTCTAAAAAATAAACTCTATCTAAATATGAAATAAAAAACAAAGGTACCGTTTCATCTGAATTTTTCGAGTTTTGAAATTTTCTAAATTTCATAATTCGTTTTGAACCCCTTCCCCTTGACCTTGGGTTACGGCGTATTTTTATTTATTTATTCGATTTTCTGAATCTACGTATCTTGAAACGTAAACTGAAAATTGTTTCTTTGGTTGATTCCAATGGTTCATTATCGAAGATAATAAACCGACATGGAGACCACAGCACAAGGTAGGTCTAAACTATTCACCTGTACCCATAACCTTTTTCAGTGGCTTCACGCAACCCCAAACATTCAATTTCAACCACTTTTTCGTCCCCCTCGCCCCCCTTCGATTGATATGGAATTTTAAACACGGATCGCAGATTGGTGACAATGCAATATTCACTCGGTTTCATGGCTGTAAAATTGTTAAAACAATACCTATTTGTTTAAACAAATTAAATTTGGATGTTGAGCTAAAGTTTCATCCATCGTTTCGTTAATTAGATTAGGCTGATCTGCTCAAAGTAGATAATAAACCGTTGTTTCAAGAATTTGCGGAGTTTTTTTCTTCGTCAACATAGTAGGTACAAATGAGGTATTCCGGATCAAAACCGGATAACTCCTAAATTTCAAAAATTTATTTTATCACAGTTTCGACAAGTTCAGTACCTAAAGCCGTATTAATAATAATTACAATAATTAAAACATAAATTGTTATTAATATAACTATTAATTATTATTAATATGGCTTTAGGGTACTGAACTTGACAAAACTGTGAGAAAAATGTTTGAAAATTTTGTAGTTATCCGCTTTTAATCCTGAACGCCTCAAATGTCGTGACGTGGTATCCAAGTAGGTACCTGACGTACGTTACGGATCTCACCTGGCGTTTTTGAGGGCGGAGCGTCGGGTCTGGAAAACGCTGGCGACGAAGAAACAAAAAAACGACGACGACGCTCAAATCTGTGATTTACAGCGAAATCAAAATGTAAATGTTTCGATTTCAGCGGACTTTCGACTTGGTTTTTGTTTTTGACGATTTTTTATATTTTTTATATTTTATTTTTATTTTTAATTAACGGGCCAAAAAGTGACGATTTCGTTCGTTCGTTCGCGCAGGCGGTTTCGTCGAAGTGAACGCGTCGGTTTCGGGCGACTCGAAGACACTGACGAGTTGAAACGCGGCGGGCGGAGTCGGTGGTCACATGAATGGGATCGATTCCCCTACGGGGTGATGGTGGGGGGTGAAAAGGGGGGGTAAGAGGGGGGAAGGTGGGGGGATGATGGGGGGTGGAGTCAAGATCACGTGATCGGATCAAGGGCTAATGATAAGAACGGTACTTAACAACTGTAATAAGGGCCGAAAATGACAAGGGTAAATGTACCAAAGGCCAGCTAGTGAACTGTATTATAGTTGAAGACTACGGAAGGAAAATCCCCAGACATGTAGCATGACTATAACAGCGAATTTTCAAAGAAATGTATTTACCTTGCCAATTGCTCTTCTCGAAGGTCCATTCGAACTCAAACAAACACCTCGAGTCGATATGAAGTCAACTTTTTTTCGTTTTCTCGAAGTATTTGAGTCGACGATTGCGCTTCTTGAAGGTCCATTCGAACTCAAACAAACACCTCGAGTCGATATGAAGTCAACTTTTTTTCGTTTTCTCGATGTATTTGAGTCGACGATTGCTCTTCTTGAAGGTCCATTCGAACTCAAACAAACACCTCGAGTCGATATGAAGTCAACTTTTTTTCGTTTTCTCGAAGTATTTGAGTCGACAATTGCTCTTCTTGAAGGTCCATTCGAACTCAAACAAACACCTCGAGTCGATATGAAGTCAACTTTTTTTCGTTTTCTCGATGTATTTGAGTTGACGATTGCTCTTCTCGAAGGTCCATTCGAACTCAAACAAACACCTCGAGTCGATATGAAGTCAACTTTTTTTCGTTTTCACGAAGTATTTGAGTCGACGATTGCTCTTCTTGAAGGTCCATTCGAACTCAAATCAACATCTCGAGTCGATATGAAGTCAACTTTTTTTCGTTTTCACGAAGTATTTGAGTCGACGATTGCTCTTCTTGAAGGTCCATTCGAACTCAAATCAACACCTCGAGTCGATATGAAGACAACTTTTTTTCGTTTTCTCGATGTATTTGAGTCGACGATTGCTCTTCTTGAAGGTCCATTCGAACTCAAACAAACACCTCGAGTCGATATGAAGTCAACTTTTTTTCGTTTTCACGAAGTATTTGAGTCGACGATTGCGCTTCTTGAAGGTCCATTCGAACTCAAACAAACACCTCGAGTCGATATGAAGTCAACTTTTTTTCGTTTTCTCGATGTATTTGAGTCGACGATTGCTCTTCTCGAAGGTCCATTCGAACTCAAATCAACACCTCGAGTCGATATGAAGTCAACTTTTTTTCGTTTTCATGAAGTATTTGAGTCGACGATTGCTCTTCTTGAAGGTCCATTCGAACTCAAACAAACACCTCGAGTCGATATGAAGTCAACTTTTTTTCGTTTTCACGAAGTATTTGAGTCGACGATTGCTCTTCTTGAAGGTCCATTCGAACTCAAATCAACACCTCGAGTCGATATGAAGTCAACTTTTTTTCGTTTTCTTGAAGTATTTGAGTTTACGATTGCTCTTCTTAATGGTCCATTCGAACTCAAATCAACACCTCGAGTCGATATGAAGTCAACTTTTTTTCGTTTTCACGAAGTATTTGAGTCGACGATTGTTCTTCTTGAAGGTCCATTCGAACTCAAATCAACACCTCGAGTCGATATGAAGACAACTTTTTTTCGTTTTCTCGATGTATTTGAGTTGACGATTGCTCTTCTTGAAGGTCCATTCGAACTCAAATAAACACCTCGAGTCGATATGAAGTCAACTTTTTTTCGTTTTCTCGATGTATTTGAGTCGACGATTGCTCTTCTTGAAGGTACATTCGAACTCAAATCAACACCTCGAGTCGATATGAAGTCAACTTTTTTTCGTTTTCATGAAGTATTTGAGTCGACGATTGCTCTTCTTGAAGGTCCATTCGAACTCAAACAAACACCTCGAGTCGATATGAAGTCAACTTTTTTTCGTTTTCACGAAGTATTTGAGTCGACGATTGCTCTTCTTGAAGGTCCATTCGAACTCAAATCAACACCTCGAGTCGATATGAAGTCAACTTTTTTTCGTTTTCTTGAAGTATTTGAGTTTACGATTGCTCTTCTTAATGGTCCATTCGAACTCAAATCAACACCTCGAGTCGATATGAAGTCAACTTTTTTTCGTTTTCACGAAGTATTTGAGTCGACGATTGCTCTTCTCGAAGGTCCGTTCGAACTCAAATCAACCCCTCGAGTCGATATCAAGTCAACTTTTTTTCGTTTTCTCGAAGTATTTGAGTTTACGATTGATCTTCTTGAAGGTCCATTCGAACTCAAATCAACACCTCGAGTCGATATGAAGTCAACTTTTTTTCGTTTTCTCGATGTATTTGAGTCGGCGATTGATCTTCTTGAAGGTCCATTCGAACTCAAATCAACACCTCGAGTCGATATGAAGTCAACTTTTTTTCGTTTTCTCGAAGTATTTGAGTCGACGATTGCTCTTCTTGAAGGTCCATTCGAACTCAAATCAACACCTCGAGTCGATATGAAGTCAACTTTTTTTCGTCTTCTCGAAGTATTTGAGTCGGCGATTGCTCTTCTTGAAGGTCCATTCGAACTCAAATCAACACCTCGAGTCGATATGAAGTCAACTTTTTTTCGTTTTCTCGAAGTATTTGAGTCGACGATTGCTCTTCTCGAAGGTCCATTCGAACTCAAATCAACACCTCGAGTCGATATGAAGTCAACTTTTTTTCGTCTTCTCGAAGTATTTGAGTCGGCGATTGCTCTTCTTGAAGGTCCATTCGAACTCAAATCAACACCTCGAGTCGATATGAAGTCAACTTTTTTTCGTTTTCTCGAAGTATTTGAGTCGGCGATTGATCTTCTTGAAGGTCCATTCGAACTCAAATCAACACCTCGAGTCGATATGAAGTCAACTTTTTTTCGTTTTCTCGAAGTATTTGAGTCGGCGATTGATCTTCTTGAAGGTCCATTCGAACTCAAATCAACACCTCGAGTCGATATGAAGTCAACTTTTTTTCGTTTTCTCGAAGTATTTGAGTCGGCGATTGATCTTCTTGAAGGTCCATTCGAACTCAAATCAACACCTCGAGTCGATATGAAGTCAACTTTTTTTCGTTTTCTCGAAGTATTTGAGTCGGCGATTGATCTTCTTGAAGGTCCATTCGAACTCAAATCAACACCTCGAGTCGATATGAAGTCAACTTTTTTTCGTTTTCTCGAAGTATTTGAGTCGGCGATTGATCTTCTCGAAGGTCCATTCGAACTCAAATCAACACCTCGAGTCGATATGAAGTCAACTTTTTTTCGTCTTCTCGAAGTATTTGAGTCGGCGATTGCTCTTCTTGAAGGTCCATTCGAACTCAAATCAACACCTCGAGTCGATATGAAGTCAACTTTTTTTCGTCTTCTCGAAGTATTTGAGTCGGCGATTGATCTTCTTGAAGGTCCATTCGAACTCAAATCAACACCTCGAGTCGATATGAAGTCAACTTTTTTTCGTTTTCTCGATGTATTTGAGTCGGCGATTGATCTTCTTGAAGGTCCATTCGAACTCAAATCAACACCTCGAGTCGATATGAAGTCAACTTTTTTTCGTTTTCTCGAAGTATTTGAGTCGACGATTGCTCTTCTTGAAGGTCCATTCGAACTCAAATCAACACCTCGAGTCGATATGAAGTCAACTTTTTTTCGTTTTCTCGAAGTATTTGAGTCGACGATTGCTCTTCTCGAAGGTCCATTCGAACTCAAATCAACACCTCGAGTCGATATGAAGTCAACTTTTTTTCGTCTTCTCGAAGTATTTGAGTCGGCGATTGCTCTTCTTGAAGGTCCATTCGAACTCAAATCAACACCTCGAGTCGATATGAAGTCAACTTTTTTTCGTTTTCTCGAAGTATTTGAGTCGACGATTGCTCTTCTCGAAGGTCCATTCGAACTCAAATCAACACCTCGAGTCGATATGAAGTCAACTTTTTTTCGTCTTCTCGAAGTATTTGAGTCGGCGATTGATCTTCTTGAAGGTCCATTCGAACTCAAATCAACACCTCGAGTCGATATGAAGTCAACTTTTTTTCGTTTTCTCGAAGTATTTGAGTCGACGATTGCTCTTCTCGAAGGTCCATTCGAACTCAAATCAACACCTCGAGTCGATATGAAGTCAACTTTTTTTCGTCTTCTCGAAGTATTTGAGTCGGCGATTGATCTTCTTGAAGGTCCATTCGAACTCAAATCAACACCTCGAGTCGATATGAAGTCAACTTTTTTTCGTCTTCTCGAAGTATTTGAGTCGACAATTGCTCTTCTTGAAGGTCCATTCGAACTCAAATCAACACCTCGAGTCGATATGAAGTCAACTTTTTTTCGTTTTCTCGAAGTATTTGAGTCGACGATTGCTCTTCTCGAAGGTCCATTCGAACTCAAATCAACACCTCGAGTCGATATGAAGTCAACTTTTTTTCGTCTTCTCGAAGTATTTGAGTCGGCGATTGCTCTTCTTGAAGGTCCATTCGAACTCAAAACAACACCTCGAGTCGATATGAAGTCAACTTTTTTTCGTTTTCTCGAAGTATTTGAGTCGGCGATTGCTCTTCTCGAAGGTCCATTCGAACTCAAATCAACACCTCGAGTCGATATGAAGTCAACTTTTTTTCGTTTTCTCGAAGTATTTGAGTCGACGATTGCTCTTCTCGAAGGTCCATTCGAACTCAAATCAACACCTCGAGTCGATATGAAGTCAACTTTTTTTCGTTTTCACGAAGTATTTGAGTCGACGATTGATCTTCTTGAAGGTCCATTCGAACTCAAATCAACACCTCGAGTCGATATGAAGTCAACTTTTTTTCGTTTTCTCGAAGTATTTGAGTCGACAATTGCTCTTCTCGAAGGTCCATTCGAACTCAAATCAACACCTCGAGTCGATATGAAGTCAACTTTTTTTCGTTTTCTCGAAGTATTTGAGTCGACAATTGCTCTTCTTGAAGGTCCATTCGAACTCAAATCAACACCTCGAGTCGATATGAAGTCAACTTTTTTTCGTTTTCTCGAAGTATTTGAGTCGACAATTGCTCTTCTCGAAGGTCCATTCGAACTCAAATCAACACCTCGAGTCGATATGAAGTCAACTTTTTTTCGTTTTCACGAAGTATTTGAGTCGACGATTGATCTTCTTGAAGGTCCATTCGAACTCAAATCAACACCTCGAGTCGATATGAAGTCAACTTTTTTTCGTTTTCACGAAGTATTTGAGTCGACGATTGATCTTCTCGAAGGTCCATTCGAACTCAAATCAACACCTCGAGTCGATATGAAGTCAACTTTTTTTCGTTTGCTCGAAGTATTTGAGTCGACAATTGCTCTTCTCGAAGGTCCATTCGAACTCAAATCAACACCTCGAGTCGATATGAAGTCAACTTTTTTTCGTTTGCTCGAAGTATTTGAGTCGACAATTGCTCTTCTCGAAGGTCCGTTCGAACTCAAATCAACACCTCGAGTCAATATGAAGTCAACTTTTTTTCGTTTTCACGAAGTATTTGAGTCGACGATTGATCTTCTCGAAGGTCCATTCGAACTCAAATCAACACCTCGAGTCGATATGAAGTCAACTTTTTTTCGTTTTCACGAAGTATTTGAGTCGACGATTGATCTTCTTGAAGGTCCATTCGAACTCAAATCAACACCTCGAGTCGATATGAAGTCAACTTTTTTTCGTTTTCACGAAGTATTTGAGTCGACGATTGCTCTTCTCGAAGGTCCATTCGAACTCAAATCAACACCTCGAGTCGATATGAAGTCAACTTTTTTTCGTTTTCACGAAGTATTTGAGTCGACAATTGCTCTTCTCGAAGGTCCATTCGAACTCAAATCAACACCTCGAGTCGATATGAAGTCAACTTTTTTTCGTTTTCTCGAAGTATTTGAGTCGGCGATTGCTCTTCTCGAAGGTCCATTCGAACTCAAATCAACACCTCGAGTCGATATGAAGTCAACTTTTTTTCGTTTTCACGAAGTATTTGAGTCGACGATTGCTCTTCTCGAAGGTCCATTCGAACTCAAATCAACACCTCGAGTCGATATGAAGTCAACTTTTTTTCGTTTTCACGAAGTATTTGAGTCGACAATTGCTCTTCTCGAAGGTCCATTCGAACTCAAATCAACACCTCGAGTCGATATGAAGTCAACTTTTTTTCGTTTTCTCGAAGTATTTGAGTCGGCGATTGCTCTTCTCGAAGGTCCATTCGAACTCAAATCAACACCTCGAGTCGATATGAAGTCAACTTTTTTTCGTTTTCACGAAGTATTTGAGTCGACAATTGCTCTTCTCGAAGGTCCATTCGAACTCAAATCAACACCTCGAGTCGATATGAAGTCAACTTTTTTTCGTTTGCTCGAAGTATTTGAGTCGACAATTGCTCTTCTCGAAGGTCCGTTCGAACTCAAATCAACACCTCGAGTCAATATGAAGTCAACTTTTTTTCGTTTTCTCGAAGTATTTGAGTCGACGATTGATCTTCTTGAAGGTCCATTCGAACTCAAATCAACACCTCGAGTCGATATGAAGTCAACTTTTTTTCGTTTTCACGAAGTATTTGAGTCGACAATTGCTCTTCTCGAAGGTCCATTCGAACTCAAATCAACACCTCGAGTCGATATGAAGTCAACTTTTTTTCGTTTTCTCGAAGTATTTGAGTCGGCGATTGCTCTTCTCGAAGGTCCATTCGAACTCAAATCAACACCTCGAGTCGATATGAAGTCAACTTTTTTTCGTTTTCACGAAGTATTTGAGTCGACGATTGCTCTTCTCGAAGGTCCATTCGAACTCAAATCAACACCTCGAGTCGATATGAAGTCAACTTTTTTTCGTTTTCACGAAGTATTTGAGTCGACAATTGCTCTTCTCGAAGGTCCATTCGAACTCAAATCAACACCTCGAGTCGATATGAAGTCAACTTTTTTTCGTTTGCTCGAAGTATTTGAGTCGACAATTGCTCTTCTCGAAGGTCCGTTCGAACTCAAATCAACACCTCGAGTCAATATGAAGTCAACTTTTTTTCGTTTTCTCGAAGTATTTGAGTCGACGATTGATCTTCTTGAAGGTCCATTCGAACTCAAATCAACACCTCGAGTCGATATGAAGTCAACTTTTTTTCGTTTTCTCGAAGTACTTATTTGAGTCGACGATTGCTCTTCTTGAAGGTCCATTCGAACTCAAATCAACACCTCGAGTCGATATGAAGTCAACTTTTTTTTGTTTTCACGAAGTATTTGAGTCGACAATTGCTCTTCTCGAAGGTCCATTCGAACTCAAATCAACACCTCGAGTCAATATGAAGTCAACTTTTTTTCGTTTTCTCGAAGTACTTATTTGAGTCGACGATTGCTCTTCTTGAAGGTCCATTCGAACTCAAATCAACACCTCGAGTCGATATGAAGTCAACTTTTTTTTGTTTTCACGAAGTATTTGAGTCGACAATTGCTCTTCTCGAAGGTCCATTCGAACTCAAATCAACACCTCGAGTCGATATGAAGTCAACTTTTTTTTGTTTTCACGAAGTATTTGAGTCGACGATTGCTCTTCTCGAAGGTCCATTCGAACTCAAATCAACACCTCGAGTCGATATGAAGTCAACTTTTTTTCGTTTTCTCGAAGTACTTATTTGAGTCGACGATTGCTCTTCTTGAAGGTCCATTCGAACTCAAATCAACACCTCGAGTCGATATGAAGTCAACTTTTTTTTGTTTTCACGAAGTATTTGAGTCGACAATTGCTCTTCTCGAAGGTCCATTCGAACTCAAATCAACACCTCGAGTCAATATGAAGTCAACTTTTTTTCGTTTGCTCGAAGTATTTGAGTCGACAATTGCTCTTCTCGAAGGTCCGTTCGAACTCAAATCAACACCTCGAGTCAATATGAAGTCAACTTTTTTTCGTTTTCTCGAAGTATTTGAGTCGACGATTGATCTTCTTGAAGGTCCATTCGAACTCAAATCAACACCTCGAGTCGATATGAAGTCAACTTTTTTTCGTTTTCTCGAAGTACTTATTTGAGTCGACGATTGCTCTTCTTGAAGGTCCATTCGAACTCAAATCAACACCTCGAGTCGATATGAAGTCAACTTTTTTTTGTTTTCACGAAGTATTTGAGTCGACAATTGCTCTTCTCGAAGGTCCATTCGAACTCAAATCAACACCTCGAGTCGATATGAAGTCAACTTTTTTTCGTTTTCACGAAGTATTTGAGTCGGCGATTGATCTTCTTGAAGGTCCATTCGAACTCAAATCAACACCTCGAGTCGATATGAAGTCAACTTTTTTTCGTTTTCTCGAAGTATTTGAGTCGACGATTGCTCTTCTCGAAGGTCCATTCGAACTCAAATCAACACCTCGAGTCGATATGAAGTCAACTTTTTTTCGTTTTCACGAAGTATTTGAGTCGACGATTGCTCTTCTCGAAGGTCCATTCGAACTCAAATCAACACCTCGAGTCGATATGAAGTCAACTTTTTTTCGTTTTCACGAAGTATTTGAGTCGACAATTGCTCTTCTCGAAGGTCCATTCGAACTCAAATCAACACCTCGAGTCGATATGAAGTCAACTTTTTTTCGTTTTCACGAAGTATTTGAGTCGACAATTGCTCTTCTCGAAGGTCCATTCGAACTCAAATCAACACCTCGAGTCGATATGAAGTCAACTTTTTTTCGTTTTCACGAAGTATTTGAGTCGACAATTGCTCTTCTCGAAGGTCCATTCGAACTCAAATCAACACCTCGAGTCGATATGAAGTCAACTTTTTTTCGTTTTCACGAAGTATTTGAGTCGACAATTGCTCTTCTCGAAGGTCCATTCGAACTCAAATCAACACCTCGAGTCGATATGAAGTCAACTTTTTTTCGTTTTCACGAAGTATTTGAGTCGACGATTGCTCTTCTCGAAGGTCCATTCGAACTCAAATCAACACCTCGAGTCGATATGAAGTCAACTTTTTTTCGTTTTCACGAAGTATTTGAGTCGACGATTGCTCTTCTCGAAGGTCCATTCGAACTCAAATCAACACCTCGAGTCGATATGAAGTCAACTTTTTTTCGTTTTCACGAAGTATTTGAGTCGACAATTGCTCTTCTCGAAGGTCCATTCGAACTCAAATCAACACCTCGAGTCGATATGAAGTCAACTTTTTTTCGTTTTCACGAAGTATTTGAGTCGACAATTGCTCTTCTCGAAGGTCCATTCGAACTCAAATCAACACCTCGAGTCGATATGAAGTCAACTTTTTTTCGTCTTCTCGAAGTATTTGAGTCGGCGATTGCTCTTCTTGAAGGTCCATTCGAACTTAAATCAACACCTCGAGTCGATATGAAGTCAACTTTTTTTCGTCTTCTCGAAGTATTTGAGTCGGCGATTGATCTTCTTGAAGGTCCATTCGAACTCAAATCAACACCTCGAGTCGATATGAAGTCAACTTTTTTTCGTTTTCTCGATGTATTTGAGTCGGCGATTGATCTTCTTGAAGGTCCATTCGAACTCAAATCAACACCTCGAGTCGATATGAAGTCAACTTTTTTTCGTTTTCTCGAAGTATTTGAGTCGACGATTGCTCTTCTCGAAGGTCCATTCGAACTCAAATCAACACCTCGAGTCGATATGAAGTCAACTTTTTTTCGTCTTCTCGAAGTATTTGAGTCGGCGATTGATCTTCTTGAAGGTCCATTCGAACTCAAATCAACACCTCGAGTCGATATGAAGTCAACTTTTTTTCGTTTTCTCGAAGTATTTGAGTCGACGATTGCTCTTCTCGAAGGTCCATTCGAACTCAAATCAACACCTCGAGTCGATATGAAGTCAACTTTTTTTCGTCTTCTCGAAGTATTTGAGTCGGCGATTGATCTTCTTGAAGGTCCATTCGAACTCAAATCAACACCTCGAGTCGATATGAAGTCAACTTTTTTTCGTCTTCTCGAAGTATTTGAGTCGACAATTGCTCTTCTTGAAGGTCCATTCGAACTCAAATCAACACCTCGAGTCGATATGAAGTCAACTTTTTTTCGTTTTCTCGAAGTATTTGAGTCGACGATTGCTCTTCTCGAAGGTCCATTCGAACTCAAATCAACACCTCGAGTCGATATGAAGTCAACTTTTTTTCGTCTTCTCGAAGTATTTGAGTCGGCGATTGCTCTTCTTGAAGGTCCATTCGAACTCAAAACAACACCTCGAGTCGATATGAAGTCAACTTTTTTTCGTTTTCTCGAAGTATTTGAGTCGGCGATTGCTCTTCTCGAAGGTCCATTCGAACTCAAATCAACACCTCGAGTCGATATGAAGTCAACTTTTTTTCGTTTTCTCGAAGTATTTGAGTCGACGATTGCTCTTCTCGAAGGTCCATTCGAACTCAAATCAACACCTCGAGTCGATATGAAGTCAACTTTTTTTCGTTTTCACGAAGTATTTGAGTCGACGATTGATCTTCTTGAAGGTCCATTCGAACTCAAATCAACACCTCGAGTCGATATGAAGTCAACTTTTTTTCGTTTTCTCGAAGTATTTGAGTCGACAATTGCTCTTCTCGAAGGTCCATTCGAACTCAAATCAACACCTCGAGTCGATATGAAGTCAACTTTTTTTCGTTTTCTCGAAGTATTTGAGTCGACAATTGCTCTTCTTGAAGGTCCATTCGAACTCAAATCAACACCTCGAGTCGATATGAAGTCAACTTTTTTTCGTTTGCTCGAAGTATTTGAGTCGGCGATTGCTCTTCTCGAAGGTCCATTCGAACTCAAATCAACACCTCGAGTCGATATGAAGTCAACTTTTTTTCGTTTTCACGAAGTATTTGAGTCGACGATTGCTCTTCTTGAAGGTCCATTCGAACTCAAATCAACACCTCGAGTCGATATGAAGTCAACTTTTTTTCGTTTTCTCGAAGTATTTGAGTCGACAATTGCTCTTCTTGAAGGTCCATTCGAACTCAAATCAACACCTCGAGTCGATATGAAGTCAACTTTTTTTCGTTTGCTCGAAGTATTTGAGTCGGCGATTGCTCTTCTCGAAGGTCCATTCGAACTCAAATCAACACCTCGAGTCGATATGAAGTCAACTTTTTTTCGTTTTCACGAAGTATTTGAGTCGACGATTGATCTTCTTGAAGGTCCATTCGAACTCAAATCAACACCTCGAGTCGATATGAAGTCAACTTTTTTTCGTTTTCACGAAGTATTTGAGTCGGCGATTGCTCTTCTCGAAGGTCCATTCGAACTCAAATCAACACCTCGAGTCTATATGAAGTCAACTTTTTTTCGTTTGCTCGAAGTATTTGAGTCGACAATTGCTCTTCTCGAAGGTCCGTTCGAACTCAAATCAACACCTCGAGTCAATATGAAGTCAACTTTTTTTCGTTTTCACGAAGTATTTGAGTCGACGATTGATCTTCTTGAAGGTCCATTCGAACTCAAATCAACACCTCGAGTCGATATGAAGTCAACTTTTTTTCGTTTTCTCGAAGTACTTATTTGAGTCGACGATTGCTCTTCTTGAAGGTCCATTCGAACTCAAATCAACACCTCGAGTCGATATGAAGTCAACTTTTTTTTGTTTTCACGAAGTATTTGAGTCGACAATTGCTCTTCTTGAAGGTCCATTCGAACTCAAATCAACACCTCGAGTCGATATGAAGTCAACTTTTTTTCGTTTTCACGAAGTATTTGAGTCGGCGATTGATCTTCTTGAAGGTCCATTCGAACTCAAATCAACACCTCGAGTCGATATGAAGTCAACTTTTTTTCGTTTTCACGAAGTATTTGAGTCGGCGATTGATCTTCTTGAAGGTCCATTCGAACTCAAATCAACACCTCGAGTCGATATGAAGTCAACTTTTTTTCGTTTTCACGAAGTATTTGAGTCGGCGATTGATCTTCTTGAAGGTCCATTCGAACTCAAATCAACACCTCGAGTCGATATGAAGTCAACTTTTTTTCGTTTTCACGAAGTATTTGAGTCGGCGATTGATCTTCTTGAAGGTCCATTCGAACTCAAATCAACACCTCGAGTCGATATGAAGTCAACTTTTTTTCGTTTTCACGAAGTATTTGAGTCGACGATTGCTCTTCTCGAAGGTCCATTCGAACTCAAATCAACACCTCGAGTCGATATGAAGTCAACTTTTTTTCGTTTTCACGAAGTATTTGAGTCGACAATTGCTCTTCTCGAAGGTCCATTCGAACTCAAATCAACACCTCGAGTCGATATGAAGTCAACTTTTTTTCGTTTTCACGAAGTATTTGAGTCGACAATTGCTCTTCTCGAAGGTCCATTCGAACTCAAATCAACACCTCGAGTCGATATGAAGTCAACTTTTTTTCGTTTTCACGAAGTATTTGAGTCGACGATTGCTCTTCTCGAAGGTCCATTCGAACTCAAATCAACACCTCGAGTCGATATGAAGTCAACTTTTTTTCGTTTTCACGAAGTATTTGAGTCGACGATTGCTCTTCTCGAAGGTCCATTCGAACTCAAATCAACACCTCGAGTCGATATGAAGTCAACTTTTTTTCGTTTTCACGAAGTATTTGAGTCGACGATTGCTCTTCTCGAAGGTCCATTCGAACTCAAATCAACACCTCGAGTCGATATGAAGTCAACTTTTTTTCGTTTTCACGAAGTATTTGAGTCGACGATTGCTCTTCTCGAAGGTCCATTCGAACTCAAATCAACACCTCGAGTCGATATGAAGTCAACTTTTTTTCGTTTTCACGAAGTATTTGAGTCGACGATTGCTCTTCTCGAAGGTCCATTCGAACTCAAATCAACACCTCGAGTCGATATGAAGTCAACTTTTTTTCGTTTTCACGAAGTATTTGAGTCGACAATTGCTCTTCTCGAAGGTCCATTCGAACTCAAATCAACACCTCGAGTCGATATGAAGTCAACTTTTTTTCGTTTTCACGAAGTATTTGAGTCGACGATTGCTCTTCTCGAAGGTCCATTCGAACTCAAATCAACACCTCGAGTCGATATGAAGTCAACTTTTTTTCGTTTTCACGAAGTATTTGAGTCGACAATTGCTCTTCTCGAAGGTCCATTCGAACTCAAATCAACACCTCGAGTCGATATGAAGTCAACTTTTTTTCGTTTTCACGAAGTATTTGAGTCGACGATTGCTCTTCTCGAAGGTCCATTCGAACTCAAATCAACACCTCGAGTCGATATGAAGTCAACTTTTTTTCGTTTTCACGAAGTATTTGAGTCGACAATTGCTCTTCTCGAAGGTCCATTCGAACTCAAATCAACACCTCGAGTCGATATGAAGTCAACTTTTTTTCGTTTTCACGAAGTATTTGAGTCGACGATTGCTCTTCTCGAAGGTCCATTCGAACTCAAATCAACACCTCGAGTCGATATGAAGTCAACTTTTTTTCGTTTTCACGAAGTATTTGAGTCGACAATTGCTCTTCTCGAAGGTCCATTCGAACTCAAATCAACACCTCGAGTCGATATGAAGTCAACTTTTTTTCGTTTTCTCGATGTATTTGAGTCGACAATCGCTCTTCTCGAAGGTCCATTCGAACTCAAATCAACACCTCGAGTCGATATGAAGTCAACTTTTTTTCGTTTTCTCGATGTATTTGAGTCGACAATCGCTCTTCTCGAAGGTCCATTCGAACTCAAATCAACACCTCGAGTCGATATGAAGTCAACTTTTTTTCGTTTTCTCGATGTATTTGAGTCGACAATCGCTCTTCTCGAAGGTCCATTCGAACTCAAATCAACACCTCGAGTCGATATGAAGTCAACTTTTTTTCGTTTTCTCGATGTACTTATTTGAGTTGTCGATTGCTCTTTTTGCTCTTCGAAATCACTTCCTCCACTGACTTTTCGATTCTCCCCTCGACGTATCTCTTCGCAGTAGTCGATCACTCCACGCCAGAGTAACCTCCTCGCCACTGTTACCCGCGTCTCGAACCTTCCTCTTCGTTCGCTCAACGCCAAAAACTGTATTGAATAGATTGAAAAAAAAGTAACTTTTCTCCCTTCGCAGAGAGTTTCCTCTCGAATTTTCTCCGTTTTCTTTCGACTTTACCGCTCGCCCGATGGCCGTCAGCCCGAGCAGAACGTCCGTCCTCAAACTGTACAAGACGATCCTTCGCGAGGCCTCCAAGTTCCCAGCGTACAATTTCAGGTACGACATCGATACAGTTATCGACGACTCGTCAATATTCGAAATCAATTCGAGCGTAAATTTCAATTTGACGGTTCCTAAGTGTAGAGCACGAGCCAGGAAACTACTACGCTGGCCGAACACGAACAAGAACATTGAAAATGTCATCAAGTCGTGTTCTAGGTAGTGTCAACTCTTGTGGGGGGCTCATTTGACAGATTTTCGCTTTTTCCACTTTGCAAGGTTGAAAAAACGAGATATCTTGAATTTCTTTCTCCTATTTTTAACTACAGTATTTTTTATTGTGATTTTTGTTTTTGAAATTTTAAAGAATTTTGGTTTGTCAGCCATTTAGCTACAGAGGAGATGAAAGTTTCACTTGATTGTAATACAGAAAGGCTGTCAATGTTTTTGGATTGAAACATTAAAAATAGGTACCTCATGTAGAGACTGAAAGAAAACTGATCTAAAAATGTTTAAAGCTGAAAATCATTCTTATTCATGTGTCATTTTAACCTGCAGCCCGTACACCGGTCTTTTTGACCGGGGCGTCGAGACTCCACTCAGTCCCCCTCACCCCCCTATGCAATCCTGAAGGTTCACCTCGTCAGTAGTCTCCTATCTGCCCTTCATGAAAGTGAGGGGAGTGTTTAAATTGTTCTCTTTGTTTTTAGTAGGGCTGTTCTAGGAAAAGCTCCTCAAAACCTGGGTCAAGAAGGCAGGAGTGAAGAAGAAGAAGAAGAAGAAATGTTTATTGCAAAACATGCATAATAACAAAATAGAATATATAAACATAATTTCGACATGGCAAAATGCCGTCTGTCCTGTTGGCCACAGTGCAGATTAAATATATACATATAAATGTGTATATACATGGTGTCCCATCTAAACGGGCCCATCGGGAAATTACAGCCTTGCGGTGCGAGCTATCGAAAAATTGAACTGGACCTTTTTCATAGTATTTTAACTCACCTTCACGATGCCGAAGTCCGATTTTTATTTTTCCATGTTTTAGGGTCTCAAATCATTTATTGAAACTTACGGTTTCCTCTTGACCCCCATTTTTTATTGATTTTTTCGATTCTAGGTTGAATTTGGAACAGAAAATGCCTCTTTGAAATTTTTGTTTTTGGGGCTTCGTTTCTGAGTTATTTCACTTGTCATCAGCGATTGAACACATCAAGTCGCTTCGACATTATTCCCGATGTTCGTCGAGCCAAGGAAAAGCCTGGGCCTGCACATCTCCACCCGTCCAGCGCCCGAAGGTATATAAACAACCCACGACCGGCAAACGGGGTTCATTTGTGCAGTTTACTCCGACTAGACGCAAGGACCACCACGTCATCCTCCTTGACGAGTTGTTGGAGATTCCAACAAGAGACGGGACCAGGACTAGCCCCCTGTTCAAGAGCTCACCCTGCCAGTTTTGGACGAAGGTTGGAAACAAGGTACGTCTGTATCCACATCAGCATTCCCCTCGCGAATCGGTACGCGCATCCGCGGCAACCGCGCTTCGTTGCAGTAAAGACATTAGATTCGAAACAGTTTAGTTAATGTTAAATGTTGATGACAGGGTTTTACGTATTTTAAAATAAACTAGTTGTAAGTATTCTGCTTGCATTAATTTGTTTTTTCCAACCTCAGGCTCCATAGGGCATTCATATTAAAATGTCACCAACGTAGAGTGTTAAATTACTCCGTGACATAGTGGTGGAGGCGCCAGTTCTTAATACCCCTCAAATTTTACCCCCAATTTCGAAAACTTAACTCATTACATTTCAAATCTTCAAAATTTCTGAAATTCCACACAATTATTACATTTTCAAACATAAACTCACACCCAGACCACCCCTATACCAAATACTACGCTTTGGCCGGCGCGTGCGTGTTCTAAACCGCATGAGTACCTTAGGACAAGTCAAAGTTGTGGCGTTGTGAAGGTAGAGGGATTGTCTGGAAGATATTTCTTGCAGGACAGCGGTAGTTTTCCTGAGTCATTACAGCGTGGACTATGCTACGTGACGAGTGACTCGATAAAGGGAAAACCACCGTGTTGAAAACGTCGTTCTACCACGTTTTCAGCCGACGCATTTATCATAAAATATCTTTAATCACAGATAGCTAGTGTGGAATCTCTATTTTCCCCAACAATATTAATATTGCATTAAATTAACTTCAAACCTCCCGTCCAAACCTCCAACGAGCGTGAGGTAGGAAAATTTAGCCTAACTTGTTAGATTAAGCCATGCCACATTTTAGCAATGCTAGTTTAAGATATGTCGCATGCATCACGCAGAAAATCGAATAGAGAAGAATCACCTTTGCTCAGATTAATCCAAAAGTTGATCCTTCGTTATACAGACCCAAAAACTAAATTTGGTTCTCGTAAAACTGATACCACAAAAGTATTAGCCCAATTCATTTACTATATCTCTCCTACACCGGTAGAAATAGCAAACAGACAACAGGCCAGAGATTATATAAGTGCATTTTGGAATAAACAGTGGACAAAAGACGATATTCTAAAACAATTAAAAACAACACTTTACATTGCTGTAAATGACATACAATACCTAGAGGCAAAAGACTTAGTTCGCCGATCAGGGAAAATTAAATTTTCAACAGAAGTTGAACCTTTCCACACCAAACAAGCCTACTCAGTTCGAAATTCACTTAAAGAATTGCTAACAGACGACACACCTGTGACGCCTATCGATAGTGAACGTGACACTGACGACGACGATTCGACAGAAGATCACCAAGAGAACCTGGAGACTCATAATTCACTTATACACCAGCAAACCGCTAGAATCACTCAACCAATCAATTTGCATCAACACTCCAACACAATGAACACACAACCCATCCCGAAAATCAGACCCAGATGCTTTGACGCGGAAGGCGAAACTGCCCTGACTTGGTCGCGTCACTTCATCGAAGTCTGCGAATTGAACGAATGGCAGGAGGATACCAGACTCAAATTACTGCCAATCTATCTGGTGAATCGCACCAAAACTTGGTACGAACTGACAAAGACAGGACGAAACCCTCCACGAACCACAGCCGAATGGCTTGACCAACTTGTCGACTACTTTCAAGACAAAAGTATTATCGAAAAGAGCAGATTAAAATTGAACACATTACGTCAAGGGAAAGACCAGAAACCCACTGCTTTCCTCAACGAAATGATCTTAACGTCAGCTGATGCTCAAATTCAGCTAGCAGACGCCGAATTAATAAGACTGACAAAATTAGGCTTACACCCTTCAGTAACACGACAACTGGCTACAGCTAAAATATCGACGATCAATGATCTCAAAAATCACCTAACATCAATAGAAATAACCGACGACATCATTAACTCTCATAAAGCTACTGATCCACAAACAATTACGACTCAGATGTCCAAGCTAGAAAAACAGATTGCTGAACTGAGACTACAAAACTTGAACGACAAAAAAGGTTATAAAAGCGACCAAGAAGGACGTAAAACTTACACATACCGTCCAGAATTGACCCACAGAGGGAATTACAGCAGAACTTTTCGAAATCGTGGTTCCTTCACACAGAGAGGATACCAGAATAACTATAGAGGTAGGGGGAACTTATCTTACCGTGCTAGAGGTCACAACACCTACCATAACAGTCCCAACTACAGGGGAAACAGAAATTACTCTTGGACCTACAACAGGGGTCATCAACCACAACACTTTGTCCAACCTCAATATCAGGCTAACGCTATACCCTGGAACCCGTGGAATATGCCCATTCAAGCATCCACTCAACCACATATTCAGCATCCCATGATAACGTATCAACACCCGACCTATGAACATTCAAGCCCAAAAAACGGCAAAGGGGGAGCGCCCAGAGCATAATGTCCGGAGGTCTCCCCGAAATTGATCAAGAAATCGAAAATCAAGAATTAAAATACCCATTACAAATAAATTCAGTAAACCCAACTCATAGAAAACCCGCAAATCAACCATGGGTAACCATAACCAGCGAAGGAAAGGATTACTCAGCTCTCCTCGATTGTGGTGCTAGTGTAAGCATCTACCCAAAACAAGCACTCCCACAAAACGCCACAGTTCAACCTCATACGGATCTCGACTTGAGAGGCGTACAGAACGACAGCATACCGATCTTAGGAGTAGCAAAGATAAAATTTCAGTTCTCAAAAACCAATTTAGAATTTCAACATACATTTTTCGTTTATGAACCGAAATGTGCGGAAAAAGCGCCAATCTTAATAGGTTCAGATTTTCTGATAACACATAAATGCTCCATAAACTTTCAAAACAACACTCTAGATTTCTCGAAACAACATGTATCCATCAAATTCACAATAGAGGAACAATTAGACCACTTCATCAGTAAAATAACAACAGACAACCACGAAAGGACATTGCAACACTTAGCTCATCCATTCACTTGGAATGATAAGGGTAATTACAAGTTGAACCATCAATGGGACACATCTGTCGATGCCTACGATCTTTTGAAAAAAACATTTTCTAAATTCAACATTGCTAACCGCTTCAAGTCCGCGAAGAAAATCTGTGACATAACAACACCTCCCAAAAAATGGTCTGTACCAGAAATTCTTCAAATGACAAAAACCCAAGGCGTGGACGTACGATTCATTCTCCCTAACAAGAACGATCCCACGACCTTGAACTTCTATTTTTTCCGACATAAGAGCAACAAGGGAAGAAAGTCTATAACCGCACTTCTTCACCTCGAGTCCTTGAAATTCAGCCTTCCTCTTGGAAATGCTGAGCAAACATCAGCACACGCGCCGCCGGCGGACACTTATCTCACACGTGAACCTCGTCAAGTAACACCTTCCAGAATCTGCCTCCGCGAGTACCCCATATCACTCCGACCCGAGAAAACAATGGATGTAATTAAGAAATCATTTCTCGTGGACGGCAAGAAACTCAACATAGGCACAACCATATCGGCAAGTGCACATAATAAATTGATTGACAACGTACTTTGTCCTTTGAAAGAAGTTTTCATAACGGACGAAACAACTCAGTTTTCAAAATTGAGAAACTTGCCAGACGCAGAACTCAAAATTTTAGATTCAACACCCTTCAAATCCAAAACGTTCTTTCGAAACAAAAATGAGAAAGAAGCCCTGAAGAAAGAATTAGAACGATTAGAATCAATGGATATAATCGAACGTAATTATCAACCGAAAGTATGTAGCCCATGCTGGCTTAAATCAAAACCTGATGGTAGAAAACGACTCCTTCTGGACATGAGAGTTCCCAATTCGAAAATTTGGACGCCCATCGTCGTCATGGGAAGTTTATCAGACGTTCAACAAAGTCTATCAGGACACAAATATTTGTCAACTTTGGATTGCAGCAACGCATTTTGGTCTGTTCCATTAGCGACAGATTCCCGATGGATCACCACCTTTCATGCGTATGATAACGTTTTCTATCAAATGAAAACAGCAGGACAAGGTTTGGCCGCATCTCCCCAAATCTGGACTGAGCGAGCCAACAGAATCAAAGAAAACTTACCATTTGTTGAATCATGGATGGACGATTTTTACATAAAAGCTAATTCAGAAAACGAAATGATCAATAACTTGAAACAATTCTTGGAAAAAGCGAAATATTATGGTGTTCGTTTTCACGTCGACAAAGTAAAACTATTCCAGACAGAATTAAACGTTTTAGGTAAAATAGTATCTGAAAAGGGAATTTCCCTTACAACCCCAGCAAAAGACACGGTTTTAGCTTGGCAAAAACCGAATACCGTAAAAGAACTAAGAAGCTTGCTAGGAAGTGGAAATTTTTTCAGAAGTCATATAAATAAATACTCAGAAATAATTGCGCCTTTAACAAATCTTTTGAAAGGCAAGGTAGAATCAAAATCGAAATTACAATGGAATCCGGAAGCCGACAGTGCGTTTCACATTTTAAAAACAAAAATAGTGGAAAGCCCAGCTCTCATTAGCTACAACGAAAATTGGGAAGATAATCTCCTCCTGGACGCATCGGGCAAAGCCATAAGCGCAGTCTATTGCCAAAATCCACCAGGCAGCAAACAACTACATGTCGTAGAATTCTTCTCAAAACAAGTCAAAACATTCCGCTCAGCAGTTGAAAGTGAACTGCTGGCACTTTGTGTAGCATTACAACATTACAAAAAATTCATAAATTTCAGAAAAGTAACAGTCTACTCAGACAATCTAAGCGTTTCACGATTAAAACAATTTAGCACGACAAACACCCGCTTACAACAGCTATACCTTAGCATAGAGCAACCAGAAAACTTAATCCTCCGTCATATCGCTGGATCAAAAAACAGTTTGGCCGACGCTCTAAGCCGCATTGGCTACTCGGATGAATATGTCACCGAGGAGGACCTTCCTCATCCATTCTTAGGTCCACCTGATACTACAGGACCCTCAGACAGACAGAAAAACATAGTGAACGCTGTAACTAGGGCTCAGACACGACAATCAGATAACCATCAGGAAAATTCAGACAGCTCAAACGACGATCACATCTTACCCCAAATCAAAGAATTCTTGGAAGCACTGCAGAACGACGGCTTAGCTCGCGAAATACTAGCAATTAAAACCCAACATAAGAAGAGCACCAGGCCTCTAACCAGATTAGCTAAGCGCTTCATTCTAGGAGACGATGACCGACTCTATTACACGCATAATACTAAAGGCAACATCACATACCGCCTTTATTTACCGCATCAACTGCGACTACAGGCGATTCAAAACGCACATGAAAGCGAAATCGGTGGACATTGCTCAACCACCCATTGTCTGCAACGCCTGAAGCATTACTATTGGAAAACTCAAGCACGTGACGTGCGACAGTTCATTACAGGTTGCAAAGCATGCCAACAAGTTAAAACTTTAAAATCGAAAAAATTCGGACATTTACAACAACCGAGCGAAGCAAAATTGTTTGAACACGTGGTAGCAGACCACTGGGGCCCTATTACCCAAGGTTCAAAGAAATACTGGATATTAGGTCTAATCGACTCATATTCCCGATTTACCATGCTTCGAGTAGTAAAGTCACTCACCAGTAAAGCAACAATAGAAGTAATAAAAGACTGGATAAATACCTATCAACCATTCAAAATTCTCCAGACAGACAACCACCAAACTTTTGTGTCAAACGAAATGAAAGATTTCGCCGAACAACAAGGTTTTGAGCTACGTACAAGCTTAGTCCGTAGAGCAAACGTACAAGGCCTAATTGAACGAAAAAATGCAGAGCTAAAACAATTTTTCAGCTATTTTAAAGATAACGAGAAAAACGACTTAGTGGAATTAACAGCCAAATGTCAGAAGCACTTCAATTCAAACTACAACACAGCAATTAAAAACGTCCCAGAACACATAGTTTTCGGGCAAATTTCTTACAATCAAGACCCTAACACCACGAACTTACCACACCCACCAATACCGCCTGACAGGTACGAGGAGATACAGGAAATTAGAAAAGACATAAACAAAAACATAAACCTCAGTTTCCAACGTAATGCAAAGCAATATAATAAAAACCGTTCACAACTCCACTTGGAGAAAGGTGATCTAGTGTGGATTGACAGAAACGCCACACACCCCGCCAAAGATTTCAAATGGCAAGCCACCTACCATGGCCCTTACTTAGTAGAAAAAGTAGTCTACCCTAACCATGCAATTATACAATACGGCAATACAGGAAAACCAGTACTACGGAAATTCCATGTAAGCCAGATGAAAAAACATCATAATCGATCAGGTTTACCACCCGATAAATTACCAATAAGCTAGTATGAAAACCCCAACAAAAACACGGATCAACGTATGAAAGTGTACATAAGCATGAACGAAACAGTATCTGTGTGGAAGACTGAATGAAAATGAATCTTGAATGTTGCATGAAATGAACACACCAACGTAGGGGACGCCCAACGATTCGGTGGAATGAACGACGCGATTTGAATGACAGATGTAAGGAAATACAGTGTGCAGTAGATACAAGACATTTGATCCGTGCAAAAAAAAAAAAATAAATAAATAAATAAAATAATAAATAAAAAATGAAACAAAAAAATAATAATAATAACACAATGAATAACGCCAAGAAATGCTCATTTATGATAATAAGCATGTTTAAAAACAAAAAAAAACATTAATTAGAGGGAAATAATGAAGAAACAAATGTGATTTGAAATCATAATAAAAAGATTATTAAACATAAATGAATGAATGAAATGAAGCCACTAAATATAACAAACAGGTAACTTTAGTGCATTCAAAAGACTCAGAACGAGTAGTCACCCCTAAGGACCCGGATTACTATCCGATTGTAGGACACTCCACCCCTGAAGCCTTCTCAATTGAATACTTAAATACTACTAAATACTATTATAAAATCAAATACTAAAATACAAACTGAAATACTAATACTTAAATACTGTTATTAATAATATATTATAGGTGTCCATTAGGAATTAGAGACTAAGATTAGGAATCCGATAATAGGATAATCCGATAATCCACATTTCACATGTATGCCACACTTCCCTGACGCTTTCCAATTCTTAAGAACATACATTCATTAGGATAGGAAACCAACTACGTACTCACTCACAACTCACTCAGGACAGCACTCCCTAAAATTAGGTAGCTTAGGAAAAGCACATCAGGTTAGGATAACATACTTATGATAAGATGAATAATTAAAATAAATAATAAGTTAAAATCAATTAAATCAAGGATGCAACAACGCTTAAGCAAACCAGTTCCCAAAACAACTGAATCACACGAAAACCCGACCTAATGACGATCACTCTCTTTGCAGGGCAAAGCAAGAACAGAACAATCACCGTCTTGAACCGCACCAACAATGAAACTACTCGTATACTCAACGAATTTAACACTCCTATACCTCACGGTTAGTATCGTTGCAGTTTATCATCTGGATAAACTGGACCCACAGAAAACCGCCTTAACTAACCCAGCAGGAAAGATCAGTCGAATTGCAAATTACATAAACGCAGTATCCCAGGTCAATTTGACATCAATATATACCAATGCACAAAATTTGGAGAAGGAATTAGAAACAGTTGCGAATCTATGTTCATACTATTTCACCAATTACTTACCCGGTGTCGTCAATCAAAATGTATGCACCGTAACCGTGAATGAGAGGATCAATTCACGAGAATTTCAACTTATTCAGACAAACCTCAAGGATAACTTAGAAGTCTTAGGCCAATTTGTCCATAGGCCACGTTCCAAGAGGGCACTTCTCCCATTTATAGGTACATTATACAGCAAGTTATACGGAACAATGAGCCACGATGACTACAATCGCCTGGCAGACAGTATTCAAACTTTATCAAACAATCAGGGAAAAGTATTGCACAGACAAGACGAGATACTGACATACGCGAAAACCTCATTACATGACATAAGCGACCAGATACAGAACACAGTTAGGGATCTAAGAAACGAGACATCCACTGCGATTAATAGCGTTAGAACCCTGCTTTCCGATATAACACTCAGGGAAGCTATACATAGATATTTTGACCAAATCCTTTTTACAACCATACAGCTAGAAGCGGAAATGGACCAACTCTTCAACTCCTACGAATTCGGACGCAGCAAGCAAACAGCTCACTTAATTATAAAAGCAGATGCATTAAAGCGGACGATATTACAGATAACTAAAGACCTACCACCTTCACAGACTCTTCCCTATTACTCAGGATCAGATCTGGACATTTTTCAAATTATCGAAATTTCTACAGCAGACTTTGCCATAACACAAGGAACTCTAGTAACATCAATAAAAATTCCATTAGTCTATACCGACCAACTAGAGATCACCAAAATAACACCCATACCACACTGTCTCAGACAGAATATATTTGCCCAAAAAATAATAGACCCAGACTGGTACGTGACGTTTCACGGTACACCACTGAAATTACCGAAGAACACATTGACGCAGTTATGTAAGCTCACGTCACCAATGCTGTACTTGTGCAAACTAAACCTCAGGTACCACGCAACACAGACAGACGTACAAACAGAATTAAAAAACGCGCCGAACTACGTTTACGCATTACAGCAACCAATTGTAATTCAGACTAGCATAGACGAACGGACCTATTTGTTAGCAGCACCCCCAAACAGTACTGCAACTTTCATAGTAAACGAACTACCCATCAGAACACATCTCAATGGCACATACCTTCTATTCTTAAATGACTCAACTCAATTACTGCTGGGAGACGAAATCATAACGCCAATGAAAACGATAAGCAGTGACTACTTGAATACTCCACAAACCATAGAACCACAGCCCATACAAATTGATACGCAAGCAATCCCCTCATCGCTCAAGGTCATTGATCAAGTATTAATTCGTTTGGACGACGACACATTAACATCAAAAACTCATGCATTACCCCAATCGCCAGGGAACATTACTCTAGAAAACCTCAAAAATTTGACTTTGCCAGATGTCGACTGGACATTCAACCTCCCAGATTTTTCATTCGATTTTGGAATTCAAAGTAGCATTAGAATGATTGTTTATACAATAGCAACTGTAATTGCAATAACAATAGCATATAAATTGCAACGATTGTGTAATTGTATGAAGCTATTCAGAAGAACAAACTTAGAACGAAACAATGATACACATACTTCGTGGTTAACGTTGGAACATGTAACGAGCCCTGTGAATGACAATCAAAGAGAGAACCACTTGTAATCAAAATACTCACTGATTCTTTAACAATGGTTGTTAGGCCAAGACAATTAATGTCTATTACTGTCTACTAAAGAAGTAGGGAAACAATGTTAGATTGAAGTCGAATTTACACTTCCATATACTATAATTACCATCTAATTAATACACTCTGATAAAACTATATTTGTATATTATATTTGTACTTGTATATTATATTACACTCTGGTAAAACTATATTTGTATATTATATTTGTACTTGTCTATTATATTTTATTACATTGTAAAGCAAATTTTGTTATCTGGTATTTTGTGTTTCTACTGTATATCAAATTTTGTTATCTAGTATTCAATGGTATTGTCTTTTAATTACAATTAACTATTCAATTTCAATACATTTCCATTGCTGTCATCAACAAACTAAATTGCTCACAAAAATGTAACAAACCACACGAGGGAAATCAGTGTCCAGTGAAATTGTGCCCGAACGTACCGTACCGCCACGCAACGAAAAAAACACCCAACTGGGGAAATCGAAATCTGATTTGGCTACATCACCGTCAGCAACATCTTCACCCGTCGGGGCCTCGACCGAGTTCTTTCACGTACTCCGCCCTGAAACAACTCTTCTTTCGGGGGGAGAACATATGTCATCAGCGATTGAACACATCAAGTCGCTTCGACATTATTCCCGATGTTCGTCGAGCCAAGGAAAAGCCTGGGCCTGCACATCTCCACCCGTCCAGCGCCCGAAGGTATATAAACAACCCACGACCGGCAAACGGGGTTCATTTGTGCAGTTTACTCCGACTAGACGCAAGGACCACCACGTCATCCTCCTTGACGAGTTGTTGGAGATTCCAACAAGAGACGGGACCAGGACTAGCCCCCTGTTCAAGAGCTCACCCTGCCAGTTTTGGACGAAGGTTGGAAACAAGGTACGTCTGTATCCACATCAGCATTCCCCTCGCGAATCGGTACGCGCATCCGCGGCAACCGCGCTTCGTTGCAGTAAAGACATTAGATTCGAAACAGTTTAGTTAATGTTAAATGTTGATGACAGGGTTTTACGTATTTTAAAATAAACTAGTTGTAAGTATTCTGCTTGCATTAATTTGTTTTTTCCAACCTCAGGCTCCATAGGGCATTCATATTAAAATGTCACCAACGTAGAGTGTTAAATTACTCCGTGACATCACTTTTTGCGAAATACAGAAAATCGCCGTTCCTTCTAGACGTTACCAACCCTTTCTTACTATTTTTTCTTCAATTTTTGAGATGTTCACCACACTGAATGACAGGTAGTTTAATGCTGATTTCAAAAGTGTGGTGAAAAAAACCGAAGGTAAAACCGGCGATTTTCTGTATTTCGCAAAAAGTGAAATAACTCAGAAACGAAGCCCCAAAAACAAAAATTTCAAAGAGGCATTTTCTGTTCCAAATTCAACCTAGAATCGAAAAAATCAATAAAAAAGGGGGGTCAAGAGGAAACCGTAAGTTTCAATCAATGATTTGAGACCCTAAAACATGGAAAAATAAAAATCGGACTTCGGCATCGTGAAGATGAGTTAAAATACTATGAAAAAGGTCCAGTTCAATTTTTCGATAGCTCGCACCGCAAGGCTGTAATTTCCCGATGGGCCCGTTTAGATGGGACACCCTGTATAGTACAGGTGTTACATTTCAAACACATTAAGTAAATTAACAGAGAATATTTCAGTCTCAAATTCAGGATATCAAGGCTTGGAAGAAATCACAACGGGGCACAATAATCAATCCACAATATATCCGAAATTCCCTATACCTAGATGCATCCCTCACATATTCCGTTAGATATACCCCAAAAAGCATCCCAAATCGATCACTTGCGTCTCAGAAATAATTAAACTCCCTCAGCAGCTCCAACCTGTACCTCTGCGAGCTTACAATATAGAGGTGTAGCCCCTGCCAATCCTTGCCATTCAGGACCTCCACGAGTTCCTCATCCGACAAATATGCCTTCTTCAGATACCTGACCCTAAACTAAGCCAACACTGGCCAATGCTGTTTGTGGAGTGCTTGGGTAAAAGCAATTTCGTTTTATAGTTAGACACATTCTCAAGTTACATATCTCACAGAACACATTTGTTTGCCCAGTGTGGCATACATCCGACATTTCCCCCTGCCTGTGAAAACGGGAGGTGCCTCACCCCATCAAGCATAAGGGTATGTTGCAGGGGTGCACCTACTGGAGTGAGATGGACGACCTCTTTTTGGTCGCTAGTACTTAACCAGGCTGAAACAACAGAAAAATTGAGAAAATAGTTAAAAACACAACATTTTACTCAGAAAACGGGTATCAAGTAAGGACAAATCTTCATGGACGACTTTTACCGCATCCTCCTGGAGTATCATATAATATACAGGGTGTATCAGATAAGGTGCGCAGTACTTCACCCACGTATTCTACAACCAATTTTTTTTATCTCGCTTAGTTTTTGAGTTATTTCACTTCTAAGATTTGTTTCGTGTTTTCGACCTTGTCTCAGCAAAACGGCTATAACTCACTTACAGTATTATGTAAAGTAAAAGTTGAGGATACCGTTGGAAAGTACGTTAAATTTCCTATCTTATGAGCGCCAAACCAATTCTGCTTGCTCACATCGAGTTGGCGAAAAATCACTCTACAAAGCAAACTTCAAGAAAATTTGAAACAAGAAGGTTTTTAAAACGTTCATTACTCCACTCTAATCTGCATTTGATCAGGTGCCTGCAGCTTAAAAAATGCTCCAAAAGGTCAGCTTTCGAATGGTATATCAAAATACTTTTTACTATTTTATTTGGTCGAGAAAACCTCGTTTGAATGCAAAAAATAGCGAAGCAAGTCGAGGTTTTTGACGCTTGGTAATGGGTTTCAAATAAGTAGGCATTTTTACGAACAAAATTAATCTGTTCTATCTTCTAAGGTGCAGTTTTAAATTTGTGCAAGCATGTTCTAATACGTAATTACAGTAAATGTTCAAAAAGGCCTCCATTTTGTTGAATGCACAAATTTGGCCTTTTGCACATTGCATCAACAGCACTTCGAAGCTCTCTTCGGGTTTGTTTCGTTTGATCTTCGCAATCCATTATTCTTTGGATGAGATGATCTCTCGACTCAATCCTGACGTCGTACACTTTTGCTTTGAGATTCCCCCAGAGGTAATCGTCCGTCGGAGTGAGGTCAGGACTGCGTGGGGGCCACTGGACGGGTCCATACTGACCGATCCACCTATGAGAAATTTGAAAGTTAAATGAATGCTTTAAAAAAATTGTTCGACGTATTTTTCCTTATGTTGAGTGGATAATTCTTTTTCTTTTAATGTGCATTATGATGAACAGGGGGTTTCAGTTTCTAACCTGGTTTCAATTACTTGTGGGCTGGAATGACCCGAAATCGTATGTTTACTCCTGTTTTGCTGGTTAAACGGCAATTCTTTTCGTAACGTGAGTAAAGACTGTTTCCCATACTTTCTCTTTATCATACTCTCTGTCAAATATCATGTGAACCCATCAAGCTAATAAAATCACACTTAATTCTTGAAGTTGCTAGAAAATGAAGTGTTACAATTCCTCGATGATATGCCTCTGGTGGAGAGAATGAATATCTGGTTTCAAATGGACGGTTGTCCGGCCCACAGAACTCGAGCAGTAAGGGAATGGATCAACACCAACTTTGAAAACAGGTTAGAAACTGAAACCTCCTGTTCATCATACAGCACATTAAAAGAAAAAATCCACTCAACATAAGGAAAAATACGTTGAACAATTTTTTTAAAGCATTCATTTAACTTTCAAATTTCTCATAGGTGGATCGGTCAGTATGGACCCGTCCAGTGGCCCCCACGCAGTCCTGACCTCACTCCGACGGACGATTACCTCTGGGGGAATCTCAAAGCAAAAGTGTACGACGTCAGGATTGAGTCGAGAGATCATCTCATCCAAAGAATAATGGATTGCGGAGATCAAACGAAACAAACCCGAAGAGAGCTTCGAAGTGCTGTTGATGCAATGTGCAAAAGGCCAAATTTGTGCATTCAACAAAATGGAGGCCGTTTTGAACATTTACTGTAATTACGTATTAGAACATGCTTGCACAAATTTAAAACTGCACCTTAGAAGATAGAACAGATTAATTTTGTTCGTAAAAATGCCTACTTATTTGAAACCCATTACCAAGCGTCAAAAACCTCGACTTGCTTCGCTATTTTTTGCATTCAAACGAGGTTTTCTCGACCAAATAAAATAGTAAAAAGTATTTTGATATACCATTCGAAAGCTGACCTTTTGGAGCATTTTTTAAGCTACAGGCACCTGATCAAATGCAGATTAGAGTGGAGTAATGAACGTTTTAAAAACCTTCTTGTTTCAAATTTTCTTGAAGTTTGCTTTGTAGAGTGATTTTTCGCCAACTCGATGTGAGCAAGCAGAATTGGTTTGGCGCTCGTAAGATAGGAAATTTAACGTACTTTCCAACGGTATCCTCAACTTTTACTTTACATAATACTGTAAGTGAGTTATAGCCGTTTTGCTGAGACAAGGTCGAAAACACGAAAAAAATCTTAGAAGTGAAATAACTCAAAAACTAAGCGAGATAAAAAAAATTGCTACGGGGCACTTTTTGTTGGAAATTGGTTGTAGAATACGTGGGTGAAGTACTGCGCACCTTATCTTATACACCCTGTATATTAATAATATATATAATATATTACTGGCGACATTCTGTATGTATCATATTATGATACATACAGAATGTCGCCAGTAAATCAACCAAAACTCAGAACTTGTGACAATCAATCAGTCAGTTTATTCACAATATTGCCTGGTAGGCTAATGTGGGGAGGGAGTGGTGTTTGTGTTAGTAATATGTTGCTTGGATATAATATGTTAGTAATATGTTCTTGTGACAGAAAATCTTGTTTTTGGGGTATTTTCGCAGAATGTACTGCCTGCGGAGGACGAGAGACGGTTTCCGGATGAACAAGAGTCTGACGGACCCGGCGGCGGCCGCCAAACTGTTCGGTGAAGGCGAGTCGTTCTTGGACGTCATCAGACGGCAGGTGAGGGATGAGAGAGATTGATTGATTGATTGTATGGTTTTATATCGTCGAGGAATCAGCAACACCACCGAGCTCGTTTTTTCACAACTTTTCAGGAGAGAGAAAAAAAAAACGATTTTGACATTTTATGTCTTTGCTATGGCACACAAACAAAAAATCGTCACGAAAATTGTTGACGAAAATTTCTGATGATTTTCGCTTACAACCGATTCGTTGCTACGGAACTTTATCGTCGCCAGTTATGATCGTACAGAAATCGTTCACCACTCGTTGGATAGCTCTCGATTTACTTAACCATATTACGTTAACCACTGCGGAGTGCGTGGCCGACAAGCTGCGGTATGAGCGTGATTGTTTTAATAATTGTTTACACACAGGTGATCATTCTCAATAATTTATATTGTCTATACGAATGCAAGCTTCATAATTTATGATGAACACTACAATTAAGTATAACAACTACGCTACTGGGGTAGGTGATGTAGCATTTAAGACATGTGTGTTGCAGACTCGTATGCAAGCATTTAAAATAAAGAAGAAGTGAATTTAATAATGTTTTTGCTTCATTATTAATAATTAATATTAATTATTAATTAGCTGTTGCCTCCCTGCTTTGTCTTGTGCTCGAGACATTGTTGAATGGATAAGCTGGAGGGAAAAGTGAACTTGAACCGAGTTTATCTCTGTTGACCGGCCAAAATCGAGCGTTAAACGCTGAACTCCCGTTAAACTGAGTTCAGGGTTGAACGCCCGTGGTGAAACCTAACCTGATGGACAATTTCCGTTCACTAGTTGAACCGCAATTTGAACTAAGATCAACTCCTTCGTTAACGTTGGTGAAACCGGCCCTAAGAAGCTGTAATTTGGTATGTAGCCAGCTTAGGACTTACACTTTAAGCAGAATAGGCTCAGGATCAGCTAAGGAGCTCCTAAAGCTATCAGACATATCCACGATCAGATGTTCTTTCAAGTAAGAAAGAAATTAAGTAATGTGCATGGAGTGATAGTCGGGAATTTTCGGGAAAATGGCACTTATGCCCCTCAATAATTGAACAGATCGTTTGTAATATAAACGATCTTGAAGTACAAATATCTTTACCCAGAGAGATTGAGGAATAGAAACTCGTCGAAGTTGAACAGACAAAACGGCAGAATGATGTACCTACACAGAAGGTTTCGACTTGTACAATCAAATCTGAGGCTTGGAAACGCATTCGCACTTTGAAAAGTTTTCTAACTTGATAACAAACAATATGATCCTGATAGTTGCTTTCGTCCGAATGGGGGCCTACCGGAAATGAAAAATACGTGGAATCTCTACATCCTTAGTGATGTTCTCGCTCCTCAATGAATGCAATCAATATTTTCGTCCATCAAGGCCTAATTGACTGAAGTTTTATCTCGGTATCTCGGTGGTGTTGCTCATTCCTCGACGATATCTCGACGGATGCTGTATGCGTGATAGCTGGGGCCTGCCTGATTGATATCGAGTTGGGTAGACGTTGGGCTGGCTACTGGCTGAGAGTGAATGGCTGGGAAGAATGATGGTAGGGTGTAAAAGGAAGCGAATGTTGGAGAAAATGTTGATGCATGAATGGCAGAATAGATGGGATGTCAGTATGAAAGGTACGAGTAGGTGGACATATGAATGGCTGCCAAGTGTGTTTGAGATTGATTGATTGATTGATTAAGCGTTTTATTTAACCACCAGGGGTAGGATAGGGCCAAGTGGCCCTCTCTTACTCCTCCCCTGGCTACAATATTTACAATTCCTCGTAATATAATCGTTATTTCATTATTTATTTAATATATCTATTTTCTTATTGTAACTTCCTTATTCTACTTATTATACTTTTTTTTCTTATATTATTTACTTATTATATCCACATTAATTTTTTATATCTATTTATTATTATTATTATATATATATTTTTTTTTTTCATACAACAACTGAAATATTTTACTATCTTCTGCTTAAATATCAAATCAATTCTTAAAATCAAATTCTTCCAAACAAACATTTACAACAGATACAACTAGAACTTTTCTGTAAACAATAAATATTTTAACTCTTCGTATTAATAAATCACCCTTCGTAAGCTTCTAATAATTGCTTTTTAAACTTATTTTTAAAACTTCTTACAGTCATTTCAATGTCAAACAATTCCCTATTTTCATTGTACAATCGCACACCTTGCACTGCAAATGACTTGTTGTATAATGAGGTTCTGTGCAATGGGACTTGTAACATACTGACAGCATTTCTCGTGTCCCTACTATGGATATGTTGCATAAACTTCAGCTTCTCGTAGAGATATACGGGGGTTCGGAATTTTAGAATTTTAAAAATCATAGTGGCCAACGCCAGTTTTTTTCGATCACTGTATTTCAACATTTGTAACTTCTTGTAGTAAGGTGTTACATGTTGATCCAGCGATAATCTGAACACAAATCGAACCGCGGCATTTTGAGACTTTTGGGTCTGTTCGATTTGCTCAGAATTCATGTCGCAGTGCGCCAAGACGGCGTAATCCAAATTGGGTATCAGAAGGGATTGTATGAGCTGTTGGCGAACATGTTGTGGGAAGTCAATCGCCATCCTTCGGAGTTGATATAACCCCTTATACATTTTCCCACACACATGCTGAGTTTGTTTGTCCCAGGAGAGGGTACTCTGCATCAGGACTCCTAAGTTCCTAAAAACTTGCAGGTTCTCCAACATCACTCCCCCAATCATGACTCCAGGGACTGTGCTCATATCTACCTTATCCAGGTGGAGAGAAGCTTATGAGAGACTTAACTTATGAGAGAGTGAAAGTTGAGTGGATGGTCTTCGATTTCCACACGACCCAGATGATTTCTGGTCATGGGGACTTCGAGGACAAGTTGCATGATTTTAACCTGAGAGAGAATGGGGGGAGGTGGGCACTGTCCACCATGTGACCTTCAGTTGCAGGTTGTTTGCCAGAGAGCGCGTGGTGGCGGTGTCCAGGGTGAGAGAGCTGGTTGGAGGATGGAGGACGGCTATGATGTTTGGAGGAGCTATGACAGGGAGGTATTGAAGAGGACAATGTGTAACAGGAATCAGGAGGAAACCAGCTATCATTTCCTATGTTCATGTCCGATAATTTCAGAATACAGGATAAAATATTTTAATAAGGGCATTTTGGAGCCGCAGGAGATGATAAATGCTCTTGATGGAAACGACTGTACAATTTTCTGAGGGAAGCACTAAATTACAGGAGATCGTTCATTATTATGTATTTTCTATAATTTTGTTTGAATAAACATTTTTTCTTCTTCTTCTTCTTCTTCTTCTTCTTCTATTGAAGAGGAAGGAGGAACAATTCATATTTATTTTGGAAAGTATTATGTGTCACTCCAGACGATAACTCTCGATAGAATTGAGATGAAAAGTTCAAATTTGCACAAGTGACACCTCATTTTAAAGGTTGTTTCATGTTGAACACGACGGTGAAATCAGAATTGCGACATCTCATTCCGTTCTCAAACTAGAGCTCTTTGAAGATGAAGAAACGCCGTTGTTACTAGATATGATCTTCATACTAAGTCTGCTCTAATCTCATGACGGAATGCGATATCGCAAATCTGACTGAATGAATTCCAAAACTGAAACGGTCTGTCAAGTGACACCTCATTTTAAAGGTTTTTATTATACAATAATGTACCTCGTTGAATAGGTGTTCATACATTCATTTTCAAAATATTATCTACAGACATGGTTGCATATAAATAATTGACGTCTTTTCAATTAAAACAGGCTGATAAGTTTATATAAATGAAAATTATTTACTTAATCTAAATATAAATTTTCTGTATTGTTCATTATCTCCTTTGGTTGAAAAACCTTTGTCTGTTTGGAGGGTTGTAGGAGGCGGTAAGAAAAGAAGAAGTTTTTCCGAGCTTTCGGCTTTAATAAGCCATCTTCAGGGGTAGGTAGGTATTGTTTCCTCAACCTGGTCTCTTTCGTTCAGAATAAACTACTACTTATTTTGTTATTTTACTATTTGTTTTGTTATAACAAAATAAGTAGTAGTTTATTCTGAACGAAAGAGACCAGGTTGAGGAAACAATACCTACCTACCCCTGAAGATGGCTTATTAAAGCCGAAAGCTCGGAAAAACTTCTTCTTTTCTTACCGCCTCCTACAACCCTCTAAATATAAATGAAATATTATTTCTCCAAGCAATGTCCATAATGTGTCGTGGTCGAGAGAGTCGTCTGATTGCCGAAGTTTGAAATCCTTCGTTACCCAAAGGGTTGTAATGGTCAGTGTTGCGTTGTATGAAGGAGTTGCAGCACTTGTTTAGCATTTCAATCGGCGGCTCTAGTTGGAGGTCATGATTAGAGGTGTGCTTAACGAATACTTGTGAGTATCCGTTACTTCTGATACAGAGACTTTCAAATATCGGTTACAAATATCGGTTACAAAGTATTAGTTAAGGTATCTGTTAACCTTAAGAGCCTTGACCAAGAGTCTCTCTGTGATACTGCTAACAGATACCTTAACTAATACTTTGTAACCGATATTTTTGGTTTTCAGTATCGGTTACATATCTGGATGGCTAGTAACGGTTACAAAATATCGGTTACTGAAATATCGTCTCACCTCTAGTCATGATATATTGTTTCGTTCCTTACGAGAGGAGGGGCTTGTACAATCCAACGTTGTAAAATTTTATTTTGCTGCTGCTCTATCCTCCGGAACTCTGATCTGGAGCAGATACCCCAAACGGCCAAAGCGTACTAGAGGTGAGACGATATTTCAGTAACCGATATTTTGTAACCGTTACTAGCCATCCAGATATGTAACCGATACTGAAAACCAAAAATATCGGTTACAAAGTATTAGTTAAGGTATCTGTTAGCAGTATCACAGAGAGACTCTTAACGCATATGTTGGAGGTTCAAGTGCGCGACTTCGGATTCCTCATGCGATACGGCATAGACCAGATCGTCAGCATATAATCCAGAAAACCCTTCAATGACCTCGAGAGGCATGTCACTTGTATAAGGCCCCCACACGCTCCCTTGCGGCACTCCTGCTCTAATCGGTCTTGATGTTGAGTGTATATTTTGGATTGAGACCACAAACGATCTATCTTGCAAGTAGTATTCAACTATTGAATATAGGGTTTTACACGTTGAATAAGATGGTGAAGTCAGAATTGCTATATCTTATTCCGTTCTCAAACTTTGAAGATGAAGAAACGTGGTTATTACTTGAGATGTTCTTCAATGGAAACATTTTACATAAAACCAGTTATTTCATCAAAAATTCGCTCTTATAGCCATGCTGCATGACTGAATTTTTATATGATTGGATGAAGCATTTAGTGCCTAAAACTAAATTTAAAAACCCTCCAAAATCCCGTTAATATTAAAACTATAGTGAGTTCGTTTCAGAGTATGATGAGGACTCCGCAAAATGTGTCCATGTACCACATGGTCAGTTTTACCCAACAAACGTCTGTATCCCCCCGTAATGGTGAATTGAAGAAAAACTGGTCATTTGCCACTCGATCAAAATCACACACGGCGAGGGACAAGGGTTTGATAGCTATCTAAAATTTTCCTGGTCATCGAGGATTACTGCTCGAGGTGGCTGCAGATTATTCCTCCCAGTGGCAAAACAACCAATGAAATCATTAAAAAATTCAAAAATCTGTTCAGCACGTTTGGAGTACCAGAACACATTCGGTGCGATAATAACCCATTCAGCAGTGCCGAGATGAAGGAGTTTGAAAAAGCTTGGAATTTCAAGATATCCCCGTTCAAACGGCCTCTCGGAACGAGGCGTTGGTATTGCCAAGAAGCTGATCAAAAAAACTGTCCACTCCGGAGGGGATGTCCATAAAGCCCTATCAGAATATAGAGCTACTCCAACCACCGGCCTTGATTATTCTACTAGGCCTCTCGTCCACTGGAAGCGGAAAGCTGCGAAAACTGGCGAAACGAATTTGGCCGAATCCGCACGAAAACGGTCGAACGATTCAAACACGTGGCTCGGTATGGGAGCGCGTCCAGTGGGCCCGTACTGTTCGTCCGTTTTCGTCCGACCTCGTGCGAAGTGCGAACGGATCCCATTCTGCTGGGATTTTTCGGACGTTCAGTTGCGAACGAGTGCGTACCTACTGAAGTGAAAATGGATATTGAAAAGTTAATTTTGCTTCAATCAATCAATCAATCAATATATTTTTATTTGCTAGGATCGCACGTAGTACATAAGCAACGTCAAAAATCTTACAAAAATAGCAACGGTAAATTAAAATTGTGAGCAACCTAGAGATCTCTGAGATACATGTAACCCACCTTCATGGCCCTTTTTCAGTCAGCTTTCATTTTTGACAGACACAATGAAACCAAGAAGAATGGAAAGTAGTGTTCCATCCGTCGAATCAGATGATATGAGTATGGCCAGCGACGAAGTCTACCCAAATTTGGGTGAGGATCATGATTTAGGTGAAGAGTTAGCTGATCGAGGCCATGCAGATCCACCTTCAACTTCTCAAACAAGTGTGCCAGCTAAAGGGTCTCATAGTGAGAATGTTGATAGTCATCAACAAACACCCACCATCTCAAGTGCCAAGAAATTGTTTAAAAGCCCACCCAAGAAGAAAAAATGCTCAAAAATGAACTGTCAAAACTTGATGAAAAACTACTCGCACTTGAAACTAAAAAAGTTGAGTATTTGGAAGACAAAACAACACGTAATCAAGATGGAGACCATCAGTTTCTCATGAGTTTATTACCGTATCTCCATGATATCCCTAAAAAAAGAAAACTGTTTGTGCGCCAAAAGATGATGGGAGTTGTAATGGAGGAATTTCAGCAACACGACTCCGCTACTCCCACACATTCTTCACCAAGCTATTCTTCTGATGATTCCTCCTCAGTTCACTACCAAAGCCTATCTACGGTCAATACATCAAGCTTTTTTCACGATTTTGATCCTTATTGATTATTATGCCTCCTTGTATGTAATAAATAAAAATGTAAATTACCATGTACATTAATAAAAAATTACATAATGTATATGACTTTTCTACTATACACTTACCTTAATGTAACAACCAGCCGTTCTCGTGGAGAAATCGTCTCTCGAAAATTACAGAACTTTTCGAGTTTAGAATGTATGTTGTCAAGAATGTATTGAAATGTATCCTTTCTCATCCGAAAATAGGAAAAGTGGTGGTCATCGTCGATTTGAAGATCATTCCACAAATGAGAAAATTCACCGAACTCATTCCTCTTGGCGTTTATGTGATTCACCCACATTTCCCGTCTTTGTTGATTTTGCCTGTGCCTGATACGTCGACGAATCAAAGGTGATAGTTCCAAAGCGAAAAATTCGTCATCAGAATCATCAGAAAAGTAGTTCCGAAGGGCCATCTCGTCTATTACGAATCCGGACGAATACTGAGGCAATGGACGAGAGGCAATCGCACGATTTCGGACGAACGGCGTTCGTCAGAATTCGTTGCTTCGCAGTTCGCAGCTTTCCGCTTCCAGTGGACGAGAGGCCTAGGGCCTAGCCAGCTTCTTATGGGACGACAGTTGCGTACTCATAGCCGGCAACCCATGAAAACGCTGCTACCGAAGATCTCTAAGAAGAAGACGTCTTGGAGGAGCTCAAGAAGAAGGCCAAATCCCACCACGACCAGACTGCCGCCAATGAGAGGAAGTTCACGGTTGGTCAGGTCAACCCATCTACTACAAGTGGAAGGAAACCTGGACCAAAGGATGGATAGATGAGGTTGCTCCCCTTACCTCGCTCATACATAATCCGAGATGCTGGTGGTAACAGGTACCGAAGAAATTCGATGCACATCCGTCAAAGGACCGTTGCAACCCCACCGCTACCAATACACAGGACACAGTTCCCTACTGCAGACTCATTCTCTCCTCAAACATCTCCAGCTAGCTCCTCGTCTTCCTGGACTCGTCAATCTAGCCCAGACGTCAGAGGCTTTGAGACCCCTGTAATCCCCAAACCACCTCGACCAAGTCTGAGCCTTCCAGAAAGGTCCACTGCTCAACTGAGCATCCCTACCACAACTTCAGCATCGCACCACCCAAACACTCCGACCAAGAAAAGCCGCTATGGCCGCTGCATAAAGCCCCCTAAAAGACTGACTTTCGATTAGACTTTTAATTACCTTACCTGACTTTTTAATTTCAATTTAATGAAGTACTTAGCTCAAGGGGGAGATGTGATATCAGTGCTGTCAAGTTGGCAACTCTGTTATGTAGAAATATATCAGTTCGTTTTCTCGCAATCGTGTACTCACTTCGCTCTCCTGTTCCAACTAATATTAATACTAATACTAATCTAAATAGCACAGATACCAAATTAATTACAAAACCAGTCAAGTGGTGACATTTTACATAAAACCAGTAAATTTCCAGGAAATTCGCTCTTATAGTCATGCTGCGTGACTGCAAATGTTTAATTTTTCTCTCGTCTCGTTTTCAGGCGGTCGTCTACGGTCTCTTCAAAACGACGAACCTCGTCATTGAAAACGACGACAAATGAGAGCGATCCGGCGACCACTACGCAGGACTCGACACGTCTCAACACGACAACTACAAACAGAAACCTAAAAATTAAATTACCTATAGAAATAGTTTTTGTTGCTATCGAAACGTTATAGTTTTTTTTTCCAAGGTTTTTTTCTCTTACCTCGTCATAGTACATGATGACGTCATCATTGTCGTGATGTCATGCACCTGGTTGATGTGATGCGCCGTTAGGGAGAGTCTTAAGCTCCATCGTTTTTGGTTTATTTATTAATTAATTTTTTCTGCTGATTTTTTGATCGATAGAAACACGCGATTTGAACCGTTCGGTGTCCACATCACCTCAATTCTAAAGCCCCCCCCCCCCCTCTCGTTATTTCGATGTATTATCAACAATATATTAGTATTGTCAATATATTTTGAATCCACACAAAATACAAATTGGCGCATTTTATCTCGTCGTTTTGACGATTTTTGGACCCACTCACACCTCAAACCCTTACAGAAATGCATCATTGGCGGTTTAATGATTCAATCACTACAAATTAGTGATTACAACTCATTTATGTAGTGATTTCCGGTGATTGGCCGGTGTAATCACCAGTATTTTATCGTACGGTCACTGGACGATCAGTGATGCATCATTGGTAAGAATCACTGGTAATCACTAAATCACTGGACGATCAGTGATGCATCATTGATAAGAATCACTAAATCACTGGGCGATCAGAGATTCATCATTGGTAATCACTATAACACTAGACGATCAGTGATGAGTCATTGGTAACAATCACTGGCCGATCGGTGATGCATCATTGATAAGAATCACTGGACGATCAGTGATGCACCATTGATAAGAATCACTGAGCGATCGGTGATGCATCATTGATAAGAATCACTGGACGATCAGTGATGCATCATTGATAAGAATCACTGGACGATCAGTGATGCATCATTGATAAGAATTACTGGCCGATCAGTGTTGCATCATTGGTAAGAATCACTGGCCGATCGGTGATGCATCATTGGTAAGAATAACTGGTTATCACTGGAGGATCAGTGATGCATCATCGATAAGAATCACTGGACGATCAGTGATGCATCATTGATAAGAATCACTGGACGATCAGAGATGCATCATTGGTAAGAATCACTGGCCGATCAGTGATGCATCATTGGTAAGAATAACTGGTTATCACTGGAGGATCAGTGATGCATCATCGATAAGAATCACTGGACGATCGGTGATGCATCATTGATAAGAATCACTGGACGGTCAGTGTTGCATCATTGGTAAAATTCACTGGACGATCAGTGATGTATCATTGGTAAGAATCACTGGACGATCAGAGATGCATCATTGGTAATCACTATAACACTAGACGATCGGTGATGCATCATTGGTAAGAATCACTGCTGAATCACTGACTAATCATTTACATGTATTACTGGCTGATTGTCAATAAACGGAATTTGACCCTTTTCCGCAATTTTGATGTATTCCCAACGATTTTGTTAAGATTTTTTGGTCCCTCAGAAATCAAAATTTGACTCTTTGTATTTGTATCGTAATTTTGCATCCTCCTTCCCTCGTCGCCTCAATGTACTTTTGGACCCACCAAATCCTCTAATTGTACCTACTCACTTTGCCTCCTAATTTTGATGAATTTTCAACGATTTTGTCATTATTTTTGGACCCCCTCCCCAACTCAAATTGGACACTTTACCATCAATTTGGTGCATTTTTAGACCCCTCCTTTCTCAGTCATTTTGACTTATTTTCGGACTTATTTTACACTCAAATTGGACCCCTTTTCCTCAAAACTCACTCGAATTGTCGTCATTTATTTAATTTTTTTAAATATACTGGAATCTGTAATAACTATTTTGTACTGTTGGTTAATCAGGAAACTCGAATACGCTTTTCTCTACCAAACAAGTAGAAGCGATAAGTCATTTTGTTCATGTTTGGCATTTTGTTGAGTGTTTTGGTTCACGTGGTTATTTTTTTGTGCACTCTTGTAGAACTGTAGGCCAACAGCACTTCAAGACATCTCGCAATGAGAATTAAAATGAATATTAATATACAAATTATCCAAAATACGGCGTTGATTATTGAATAATTTTGCCCCTCCCACCAGCTGCGAATTCAAGGGGGCTTATGACACCCCCCCCCCCCTCTCACCACCCATTGAGCCAAAAATTGACAATAGTTTAGTAGTTGTCTGGGCGAAGCACAGTCTTATTGCCCAAATTTCGTGGGATCGCTCAATAGGTCACACCATGGGCTTCGCCTGAGGGGGGGGGGGGAGTGCTTGGGAAATGAAAGCATTACTATATTATAAGTATTACTGGTGGTCACGAGTAATCAGTGGTGGTACACCTATAATGAAGTAATGCTTCAATTCAGGCTTGTTCATCTGGCAAAAAGCTCCCGCCAACAGCATTGAAAGAAGCGTAAAGCTCCCTGCTGGTGTAACAGAGGAAACATATTAGGTGAAACCGAGGGTGACTAAGGGTGAGAGGGGGTTGTGGGAAGGAGACAGGGAACAGGAAAACATTGACGGTGGAGGTTAGGGGTAGGAGGATCAGGTTTCTATATGCACACTCAACAGCGAGGTGCGAAGCACCGAGCATCCTATATATGTGGCTGGCGGGCAAAATGGATATCATTCCTTTTCGCGGCTGAGGTTTTTTGGCGGGCCAGTTTTTACAACGGAGTTGTTTTTGGGGGGGTCATGTTTACCTGAAACAACTTATTCAAAACCCTGCAGTTGATGAATACCACAAAGTTGACGGAATTGCATTGAAAAAACTTTATTAAATTATTTTATTTCCACCTATACATAAGTAATACATTTACAGTAGTGTCTTGTTAAGAAAAACCTTATTTTGTGAAAAAAAGTGCACTTGGTCAGTTTTACCACCAACCCGACGAAATAAACTTTGTTTCATTTAACTTTGATTAAACGTCTTATTAAAGGCTTAACACACCTTATCTTAAGAAATCTATTCGGTAGCGGTATATTTTGATGGAATTTCGTTTGGGAGAAATTTCGTTCGCCATTGGACGTACGTTGGCTGCACTGTTCCTGTGTTGATTCGTTTGAAAGTGCAAGCGATGTAGGTCTTCAGTGGAATTATGTTGATTGTTAGTGTTTACAAGAATATTATGTAATTTTATAATATCATTACAAAAAAGTACGTAAAAATCGATTATTTCCTTTCGATTAATCGGTCACATTTGATGTTATAATCGATTATTTAGGCTAGTGATTACGTTGTATTAACGTGAAGGAAACAGGACTAAAAAAAAACCAATTTCAATTGAAGTTCTGAAAAACAACCGTATATTTACACACAAAAACTTCACATATATATATTATATATTTGTATTCATAACTTATTTGTTACCAATTAAGAAAAATTATTATTATTTTTTTTTTTTCAAAAATATGAAATGAATTCAAAGTACACATACTTTACGTTCATTCAATAATTTGTATTGACAACAAATTATATTTGAAAGTCACACCCAATTACAAGTTCCTCCCACAAGATTGTTTACCTCAATCACTCATTGCTGCAATTTGTAATTTTTCGAGATTATTTTGTTCCTTCGATCCAAAATTCAAGTTTAAATTCAAAAAAACGTCAAAAGGGAGAGTTTGTTCAGAGGGTAGAAAAAGTGTAAAAAAATGTTTTTTATGCAAAAAACGTTAACTATCAGGTAAAATGTAAAACTTGAATTTTTACTTTAAAGATTACTTTTCTTGCATTGAAACTACTTTTACACTTTTTCTATCCTCTGAACAAACTCCCCCTTTTGACGGTTTTTTGAATTTAAACTTGAATTTCGGATCGAAGGAACAAAATAATCTCGAAGTTGACCGTACCGTTGAAAAGCTCATTGAACGAAGAAGTTTTCACGAGATTTGCCAGTTTCCCGGACTTTTTTTGAACGAGTAGTAACGTTCTTAACCCAGTAATGGCCTAGGGGTCGTGCACGACCCATTGATTCACGATTTTATTCCCATGCTCTTGTAGTGATTTTAGTTGTCAGAGTTGATCTAATGTTTCGATCAAGTATTCACGAAAGAAAGGACAAAACTCTCCGTTGATCACCCATACATAGATCACTAGGAGGGTACTGAGGGGGTCGGTTCATTGCTCTTTCTTATTAAGTGTACTGTACACCTAGCGATCTATGTATGGGTGATCTACGGAGAGTTTTTTCCTTTTTTTCATGAATACTTGATCGAAATATTAGATCAACTCTGACAACTAAAATCACTACAAGAGCATGGGAATCAACGGGTCGTACACGACCCCTTGGCCATTAATGGGTTAAGATTTTCAGAATATATATATATATTTTTTTTTTTTCAAATTCGTCTACGTTTGAGCTGTTATGGTCGTTAGACGGTACTTCGCGAGAATCGAAGGGTACGCTGATTTTATAGCAAATTTAACGCTGAGTTCGAAAATGCTGTCAAACGTCATAAAGGAATGGAGTTGAGTGGAGGAATGTGAGTTTGAAAGAGAAAAAACGTGGTTTTATTAAGAGAAAACAAAACTTTAAAAAATCACATCTCGAGAGCGGATTGGGAGCAGAATGCGCGGTTGGCGGCCCTGTACGGCAATTTTTATGTAGATTTACATTTTAAAACATATTTTGCATCTACGAGCGGATCACCCTGTATATTGTATTGTACACTTGACGTAATGGAATTCAAGTTACTTAACTGTGTTTAATGGTTGAACGATATATAATGAATAAAATGACAATACAGGTATTCATAAAAGTAATTAAATAGGAGTAAAATGAGTGGTGAGGTGAAGTGAGGGATGGTTAGAGGGTCGGTATGGGCGGTGGTGGAGGTCGAGTGGGGAAAACGTGTTACGGAGGAAGGTAACAACTCTGGTCTGGCTCAAGGCTGTCTTGGCATCTGAAAGGAGTTAAGAGGTGATTGGATTAGAATTGCGGTGACGGGGAGGGGGGGGGGGGTAACAGGTTTGATAAGGAAGTGATAGGAGTGATTGAGACGTCATTTCAGTGAGAATTACGGGGGTGGGAGCTGTCAGTAGTGTAGCAGTGTCGTTACTAAAGTAAGAGGAGTGATTGAGACGTCATTTCAGGCAGAATTACAAATGAGCCTTCACAGGTTAGTACTAGTATCATTACTGAAGTAAGAGGAGTTCTGTAACAGGATCGTGACGTCATTTCAGGGAGAATTACGGGGGTGGGAGCTGTCAGCAGGGTCGTTACTAAAGTAACAGGAGTGATTGAGACGTCATTTAAGGGAGAATTCCTAATGAGCTGTCACAGGTTAGTCGTAGTGTCGTTACTAAAGTAACAGGAGTGATTGAGACGTCATTTAAGGGAGAATTACAAATTAGCCTTCATAGGTTAGTACTAGTATCGTAACTTAAGTAACAGGATTGATCGAGACGACATTTCAGGGAGAATTAGGGGGTGTGGGAGCTGTCACTAGTGTCGTTACTAAAGTAACAGGACTCATGGAGACGTCATTTCAGGGAAAATTACAAATGAGCCTTCACAGGTTAGTAGCAGTGTTGTTACTGAAGTAACAGCATCGAGACGTCATTTCAGGTAGAGTTATGGGGGGGGGGGGGGGGGAGCTGTCACAGGTTAGTAGTGTCTTGACTGAAGTAACAGGAGTTCTGTAACAGGAGTGATTGAGACGTCATTTCAGTGAGAATTACTAATGAGCTGTCACAGGTTAGTAGCAGTGTTGTTACTGAAGTAAGAGGAGTTCTGTAACAGGATTGAGACGTCATTTCAGGGAGAATTACGGGGGTGGGAGCTGTCAGTAGTGTAGCAGTGTCGTTACTAAAGTAACAGGAGTTCTATAACAGGAGTGATTGAGACGTCATTTCAGTGAGAATTACTAATGAGCTGTCACAGGTTAGTAGCAGTGTTGTTACTGAAGTAAGAGGAGTTCTGTAACAGGATTGAGACGTCATTTCAGGCAGAATTACAAATGAGCCTTCACAGGTTAGTACTAGTATCATTACTGAAGTAAGAGGAGTTCTGTAACAGGACTGATGGAGACGTCATTTCAGGGAGAATTACGGGGGGGGGGGGTCACAGGTTAGTAGTGTCTTGACAGAAGTAACAGGAGTTCTATAACAGGAGTGATTGAGACGTCATTTCAGTGAGAATTACTAATGAGCTGTCATAGGTTAGTCGTAGTGTCTTGACTGAAGTAACCGGAGTTCAGTAATCGAGACGTCATTTCAAGGAGAATTACTAATGAGCCTTCACAGGTTAGTACTAGTATCATTACTGAAGTAAGAGGAGTTCTGTAACAGGACTGATGGAGACGTCATTTCAGGGAGAATTACGGGGGGGGGGGGGTCACAGGTTAGTAGTGTCTTGACAGAAGTAACAGGAGTTCTATAACAGGAGTGATTGAGACGTCATTTCAGTGAGAATTACTAATGAGCTGTCATAGGTTAGTCGTAGTGTCTTGACTGAAGTAACCGGAGTTCAGTAATCGAGACGTCATTTCAAGGAGAATTACTAATGAGCCTTCACAGGTTAGTAGTAGTATCATTACTGAAGTAAGAGGAGTTCTGTAACAGGACTGATGGAGACGTCATTTCAGGGAGAATTACGGGGGGGGGGGGGGTCACAGGTTAGTAGTAGTGTTGTTACTGAAGTAACAGGAGTGATTGTGTGAAATGAGAAAAGAGAAGAAGAATAAGTTACTTTAGGAGGTTATGGAAGTTTATGTTCTGTTAGAATAAATTGAGTTTCTCGTAGAAGACCAACACGTTGTGCTTTTTATTCAGAGTTTACCTACTAGTTAATACAGATTGAGACGTCATTACAGGGAGAATTACAAATGAGCTGTCACAGGTTAGTCGTAGTGTCGTTACTGAAGTAACAGGAGTGATCGAGACGTCATTTCAGGGAGTATTACGGGGGTGGGAGCTGTCAGCAGTGTCATAGGTTTATAATGAAGTAACACCAGTTCAGTAACAGGTCCTGATCACTGTGATTGAGACGTCATTTCAGGGAGGATTAGGGGGGTGGGAGCCTTCACAGGTTAGTCGTAGTGTTGTTACTGATGTAATAGGAGTTCTGTTAGAGGAGTGATTGAGACGTCATTTCAGGGAGAATTACTAATGAGCTGTCACAGGTTAGTAGTAGTGTTGTTACTGAAGTAACAGGAGTGATTGTGTGAAATGAGAAAAGAGAAGAAGAATAAGTTACTTTAGGAGGTTATGGAAGTTTATGTTCTGTTAGAATAAATTGAGTTTCTCGTAGAAGACCAACACGTTGTGCTTTTTATTCAGAGTTTACCTACTAGTTAATACAGATTGAGACGTCATTACAGGGAGAATTACGGGGTGTGGGAGCTGTCAGCAGTGTCGTTACTGACGTAACAGGAGTGATCGAGACGTCATTTCAGGGAGAATTACAAATGAGCTGTCACAGGTTAGTCGTAGTGTCGTTACTGAAGTAACAGGAGTGATCGAGACGTCATTTCAGGGAGTATTACGGGGGTGGGAGCTGTCAGCAGTGTCATAGGTTTATAATGAAGTAACACCAGTTCAGTAACAGGTCCTGATCACTGTGATTGAGACGTCATTTCAGGGAGGATTAGGGGGGTGGGAGCCTTCACAGGTTAGTCGTAGTGTTGTTACTGATGTAATAGGAGTTCTGTTAGAGGAGTGATTGAGACGTCATTTCAGGGAGAATTACTAATGAGCTGTCACAGGTTAGTAGTAGTGTTGTTACAGGAGTGATTGAGACGTCATTTCAGGGAGAATTACAGGGGTGGGAGCTGTCAGTAGTGTAGCAGTGTCGTTACTAAAGTAACAGGAGTGATCCAGACGTCCTTTCAGTGAGAATTCCTAATGAGCTGTCACAGGTTAGCTTTTGTTAGGTTAGGTTAGGATCGTTCTACTACTGGTGGACCCACCAAGAACTCAAAAAGTCGACCTTTTTTACTTTTCCGATCACCAAGTCCCTCTCTAACAGTCGTCTGACTCCCTAAAAGTCCCCCTCCCTCAAATAGGGTTAAGAATCGTGAACGTCTTTTAAAACAATTCGCGATAACATCGAAGTCACGTACATGCACAGACAAATGAAAATACGAATCCGTTGTATGACGTCATATTAAGAAATAGTACACGACAAAACAACATCAATTCCGTATGTTGGGTTATTGGTTTCATATTACACGACGACGTCTTCGACGTACTCTTCGACGATCCGCTGCTCGATCCGGTGCGATTGGGGCAACTGGTCTTCGCAGTGCAGCGGGTCCAGAACGTCGTCAGTTTGAGCTGCTGAGTCGCTCCCGACAACCACTCGCGGCGGTTCGTAGCGCCGCATTTCTACTTTGTGAAGAGCCGTGTTGATCTCGTTGATGGCGCAGCTGGTACCGGAGAAAAAAAAAGAGAGAAAAAACGAATTTTTGGTTAACTGAAAGAAAAACAACAACAAAATTCACAGTCATGCAGCATGGCTATAAGAGCGAATTTTCGATGAAATAATTGGTTTTATGTTTCCATGAAGAACAGCTCAAGTATCAACCAAGTTTCTTCATCTTCAAAAGTGCTCCAGTGTGACAACGAAATGAGATATCGCAATTCTGACTTCACGATCGTATTCAGCGTGTATAAACCCTTAAAATGAGGTGTCACTTGACAGACTGTCTCATTTTTTGGAATTTATGGGTAATTTTCTCCCCCTAAAACTCCCCAAAACCCCCCCTTCGAGTGGTCCGATTCTGCCCAAACTAATATCGAAAATTCGCTAAAAGGGGGACTGAAAGTAGTGTGGAGTTCCAATCCAGGAAGAACAACTGGAAAACTCCAAGATGTGGTTAACCTCCATCGTAATGGTACTACTGCGAATGTATTACTTGTGGAGAACTATACTCCTACAAGCGTGGATATTGGCAGGGGGTAGAAAAAATATATATCGAGTGTGGTGGTTTAGGTTGACCGTCAGTAAGAATGACTGAGTAAGAATGTTATTACTTCTGTGATCTGGAGGAAGGAGCTTCCCTGTTGGAGTCTAACTCTATTTCATAACCTGCCCTGAAGATGAAGAAATATATTCTTCGAAACGTTGGCACATAAATCAATTTTCATTTGACCGACCCTCGACATCCCTCAACATCAAAATATATATCTTTCAATTATTGAAAATAGAAAAATCCCAATGAATAATAGAGGCGTGGAAATGAGTAATTGAAGAATAGAGAGAGAAAGATATTGAAGAATGCCAATATAAGAGCTTATACGCAAAGGGGTATGATCCCTAAATAGGAGTCCCTTCTGGGAAAACTCCTTAGAGAGCTCGTTAAAGTGGAGGAGGTAGTGATGGAATGGTTTGGTGAGTTCCTCCCTGTAACCCGGGGAGGTCAGGCAATTACGCCCCACCCAAAGGGATGTCCTGGTCTGCCTTCACAGACCTACCCATCTCCAGAGCGGTCGAATCAAAAACCCGAGAAACAAGGAAAACTTAGCAAACCATTGCTTGTAGGAGCATGGAAATGAGTTAAATGATGAATAGAGAGAGTGGCCCGATTTTGCCCATCTACGAACTTAGCCTGTCGATTGCCAAGACAGCCTTTTTGTGCAAATTTCAACTTTTTATATAAATTTTATCGAGAGTTATCGTCTGGAATGAATACTTTTTTGGTGTCTTTTGGGAGTGGATTCAGGATGGTCTGAAACGGGTTTTGGAAAATTCGAGTTTTAAAATTTTTAGAATTTTAGAATTAGGGCCGAAAGGGTGACTCGTTTGATCGACCTAATGATCTCCCCTGATGATCAACCCGATCGCTTACACTTAGGTATCTCTAGCTTTCTTTCAGACTGATGCTGATGCCTTATATCTGTCTCATGCTGATGTCAGTACCTCTGCCAGTACGGTTCCTTGAGAGCTCGAATCCGTTTGGCGAGAAACCGCGCGAAACAAGTGAATTCGTCTTCTTCGGCGGCGCCGTCCGCGCCGGCGCGAGGAGCCTTCGCGGGGACCGAACTGATGATCGGTGGCCGCTGATGCACCGCCTGCACTTTAGTCAGCGTCTGAAAAATAGTATAAAAATTGTTTAAACGTTTAAAAATTAATTAATTTAATATTAAGGAGCCTTCGCGGGGTCCGAATTCTGCTGATTTCTGCTCATTATCGCGTTCAGAGTAAGGATGGGAAATCGATACGAAAAATCGCCACAAAAGTATCGATTTTGTATAAAATCGATTTAGTTACCAAGTGAAGAGATTCCTTCACAAAGGTGATGACTGCCTGATGTTTCATACAAGTTATTGGCAAATTCCCCCGAACGCTGCTCGGGACTTTCAAGACATACGAGTCTGCAACGCATTGGGGCATTTTATGTCAATATTAATCATAATATGATTAATGATATTATCCAATCTTAATAAACCGTTCAGTAACAAATTCATTTTTGATCGCATTGATATGGTCGTTTCACTTAGACAAATGTCACCAACGTCTGTCTTTGTACGCTGACTTCTTCGAGAGCAGTTGCGTCTGCGCGTTGACAGGACGGTGCTCCGACCCAAGCCTCCAGCTGTGTCAATCCCAGTTTCCTATACGACCAACTTTGTTTGGATGTTTCCCATTTCCTATTTTACGATGGAGAACCAAAAATAAATTTTCCTTTTGAGAAAATTTGCCGATTTTTCAAAAAAAATCTATATTAAAGAATCGATTCAGATAAAAATCGATATTAAAGGTTCGATTCAGATAAAAATGAAACAACAAGAGTATCGATTCAAAAAATTTAACAATAAAAATCGATTTTTTTTTTATCGGTAAATTGTTCCTCATCCCTAGCTAGTAGGTATAATCTCAATTTTTGAACAACAAAAATTTAGAAAAATGTGTGGGTACTCCCCATTGCCTAGCATTTTTCTGCTAATGTAACAAAATTGATTTCAAACAATTATTGTACTCTTTAGTGATCGTGTGATTGGTTGTGTGATTGATGTACTTTTCACCGAATCCTGTAGCCTATTTTCCCAAGACTTCAGCGCCAAAATGCTCAGACTTTCGCTTTAGCCTCGAACGAAAATCCACTCAATAAAAGATCGATTCCTATGGAATTTTACCTGCGTCGGCGGCGGTCTCGGCGGCGTCGGTTCGCTCGTGTAGATCAGGTAGTCGACGCCGTTGGACGAAATCAATTCCTGCAACAAACAAAAGCGTTTTGAGGAGAGTGACGTAGGACGGAGGTTTCCAGCTGCAACATCGGAAACCAAATAATCGATAATGACATCAAACGATTAGTCGTGAGCTAATAATCGATATGACAGATTAATTGGCATTGAATCGTCGATTTTCGATTAATCGGAAGCAAATAAACGATAAATGAGAAAAATCGTCAAAGTAATGGTGTCACTGGTGAAGTCACCTTGCCAAGTTAAATTCACCATAAATCCTGGCTACACACCGTAGAATTCTGCAGTTGGCTTCATTCGACGCAGAATTTCATTTCCTACAACGTTGATTTCGAGGAGTTTTACGATTTGAGTGCGTTTTGAGGGGTTTTTGACGTCAAAACACTAAAAAAACGTCTTTAGATTACTTCTTAAATTCACCATAAATCCTGGCTACACATCGTAGAATTCTGCACTTGGCCTCATTCGGCGCAGAATTTCATTTCCTACAACGTTTATTTCGAGGAGTTTTACGATTTGAGTGCGTTTTGAGGGGTTTTTGACGTCAAAACACTAAAAAAACGTCTTTAGATTACTTCTTAAATTCACCATAAATCCCGGCTACACATCGTAGAATTCTGCAGTTGGTCTCATTCGACGCAGAATTTCATTTCCTACAACGTTGATTTCGAGGAGTTTTTTGATTTGAGTGCGTTTTGAGGGGTTTTTGACGTCAAAACACTAAAAAAACGTCTTTAGATTACTTCTTAAATTCACCATAAATCCTGGCTACACATCGTAGAATTCTGCACTTGGCCTCATTCGGCGCAGAATTTCATTTCCTACAACGTTGATTTCGAGGAGTTTTTTGATTTGAGTGCGTTTTGAGGGGTTTTCGACGTCAAAACACTAAAAAAACGTCTTTAGATTACTTCTTAAATTCACCATAAATCCTGGCTACACATCGTAGAATTCTGCAGTTGGTCTCATTCGACGCAGAATTTCATTTCCTACAACGTTGATTTCGAGGAGTTTTTTGATTTGAGTGCGTTTTGAGGGGTTTTCGACGTCATAACACTAAAAAAACGTCTTTAGATTACTTCTTAAATTCACCATAAATCCTGGCTACACATCGTAGAATTCTGCAGTTGGTCTCATTCGACGCAGAATTTCATTTACTACAACGTTGATTTCGAGGAGTTTTTTGATTTGAGTGCGTTTTGAGGGGTTTTTGACGTCAAAACACTAAAAAAACGTCTTTAGATTACTTCTTAAATTCACCATAAATCCTGGCTACACATCGTAGAATTCTGCAGTTGGTCTCATTCGACGCAGAATTTCATTTACTACAACGTTGATTTCGAGGAGTTTTTTGATTTGAGTGCGTTTTGAGGGGTTTTTGACGTCAAAACACTAAAAAAACGTCTTTAGATTACTTCTTAAATTCACCATAAATCCTGGCTACACATCGTAGAATTCTGCACTTGGCCTCATTCGGCGCAGAATTTCATTTCCTACAACGTTTATTTCGAGGAGTTTTACGATTTGAGTGCGTTTTGAGGGGTTTTTGACGTCAAAACACTAAAAAAACGTCTTTAGATTACTTCTTAAATTCACCATAAATCCCGGCTACACATCGTAGAATTCTGCAGTTGGTCTCATTCGACGCAGAATTTCATTTACTACAACGTTGATTTCGAGGAGTTTTTTGATTTGAGTGCGTTTTGAGGGGTTTTCGACGTCATAACACTAAAAAAACGTCTTTAGATTACTTCTTAAATTCACCATAAATCCTGGCTACACATCGTAGAATTCTGCACTTGGCCTCATTCAACGCAGAATTTCATTTCCTACAACGTTGATTTCGAGGTGTTTTTTGATTTGAGTGAGTTTTGAGGGGTTTTCGACGTCATAACACTAAAAAAACGTCTTTAGATTACTTCTTAAATTCACCATAAATCCTGGCTACACATCGTAGAATTCTGCAGTTGGTCTCATTCGACGCAGAATTTCATTTACTACAACGTTGATTTCGAGGAGTTTTTTGATTTGAGTGCGTTTTGAGGGGTTTTTGACGTCAAAACACTAAAAAAACGTCTTTAGATTACTTCTTAAATTCACCATAAATCCTGGCTACACATCGTAGAATTCTGCAGTTGGTCTCATTCGACGCAGAATTTCATTTACTACAACGTTGATTTCGAGGAGTTTTTTGATTTGAGTGCGTTTTGAGGGGTTTTTGACGTCAAAACACTAAAAAAACGTCTTTAGATTACTTCTTAAATTCACCATAAATCCTGGCTACACATCGTAGAATTCTGCACTTGGCCTCATTCGGCGCAGAATTTCATTTCCTACAACGTTTATTTCGAGGAGTTTTACGATTTGAGTGCGTTTTGAGGGGTTTTTGACGTCAAAACACTAAAAAAACGTCTTTAGATTACTTCTTAAATTCACCATAAATCCCGGCTACACATCGTAGAATTCTGCAGTTGGTCTCATTCGACGCAGAATTTCATTTCCTACAACGTTGATTTCGAGGAGTTTTTTGATTTGAGTGCGTTTTGAGGGGTTTTCGACGTCATAACACTAAAAAAACGTCTTTAGATTACTTCTTAAATTCACCATAAATCCTGGCTACACATCGTAGAATTCTGCAGTTGGTCTCATTCGACGCAGAATTTCATTTCCTACAACGTTGATTTCGAGGAGTTTTTTGATTTGAGTGCGTTTTGAGGGGTTTTCGACGTCAAAACACTAAAAAAACGTCTTTAGATTACTTCTTAAATTCACCATAAATCCTGGCTACACATCGTAGAATTCTGCAGTTGGTCTCATTCGACGCAGAATTTCATTTCCTACAACGTTGATTTAGAGGAGTTTTTTGATTTGAGTGCGTTTTGAGGGGTTTTCGACGTCAAAACACTAAAAAAACGTCTTTAGATTACTTCTTAAATTCACCATAAATCCTGGCTACACATCGTAGAATTCTGCACTTGGCCTCATTCGGCGCAGAATTTCATTTCCTACAACGTTTATTTCGAGGAGTTTTACGATTTGAGTGCGTTTTGAGGGGTTTTTGACGTCAAAACACTAAAAAAACGTCTTTAGATTACTTCTTAAATTCACCATAAATCCTGGCTACACATCGTAGAATTCTGCAGTTGGTCTCATTCGACGCAGAATTTCATTTCCTACAACGTTGATTTCGAGGAGTTTTTTGATTTGAGTGCGTTTTGAGGGGTTTTCGACGTCATAACACTAAAAAAACGTCTTTAGATTACTTCTTAAATTCACCATAAATCCTGGCTACACATCGTAGAATTCTGCACTTGGCCTCATTCGGCGCAGAATTTCATTTCCTACAACGTTTATTTCGAGGAGTTTTACGATTTGAGTGCGTTTTGAGGGGTTTTTGACGTCAAAACACTAAAAAAACGTCTTTAGATTACTTCTTAAATCCACCATAAATCCTGGCTACACATCGTAGAATTCTGCACTTGGCCTCATTCAACGCAGAATTTCATTTCCTACAACGTTGATTTCGAGGTGTTTTTTGATTTGAGTGAGTTTTAAGAGGTTTTTGACGTCAAAACACTCGAAAAACGTCTTTTGTTTACTTCTTAAATTCACCATAAATCCTGGCTACAGGTATCAAGCGCTGCGGTTGGTCTCATTCAACGCAGAATTTCATTTACTACAACGTTGATTTCGAGGAGTTTTTTGATTTGAGTGCGTTTTGAGGGGTTTTCGACGTCAAAACACGGAAAAAAACCGAATTGAAGGCCCCTTAGGGACACTCAAAATGTACCCTATTTTGATTTATGGGCTGAAAACCGTTAATTATCTCAATTGTACCTATTTAAGTAGTTTAAACTCACCGGTTTGATCTTTTTGGTGGACACCGACGTCGTCTTCCGTATGAGTTTTTTCGGCGGCGTCCATTCGGTGTCGCCGTCCCGAAGGCCCTCGTCAGCGTCGCCTGGAAACACAAATAACGATATCATCGAATGGTAAGTCAATAGAGCTCAATTGTCTCTGTCCCTAACGAATAGTCAAAACCACTGAGCTCAATAGGACTTGTCATTAGGGAAGAGTTACAGCCACTGAGCTCAATTGACTCATCATTAGGGAAGAGTTAAAACCACTGAGCTCAATTGACTTATCATTAGGGAAGAGTCAAAACCACTGAGCTCAATTGACTTATCATTAGGGAAGAGTTAAAACCACTGAGCTCAATTGACTTATCATTAGGGAAGAGTTACAGCCACTGAGCTCAATTGACTTATCATTAGGGAAGAGTTACAACCACTGAGCTCAATTGACTTATCATTAGGGAAGAGTTAAAACCACTGAGCTCAATTGACTTATCATTAGGGAAGAGTTAAAACCACTGAGCTCAATTGACTTATCATTAGGGAAGAGTTAAAACCACTGAGCTCAATTGACTTATCATTAGGGAAGAGTTACAACCACTGAGCTCAATTGACTTATCATTAGGGAAGAGTTAAAACCACTGAGCTCAATTGACTTATCATTAGGGAAGAGTTACAACCACTGAGCTCAATTGACTTATCATTAGGGAAGAGTTAAAACCACTGAGCTCAATTGACTTATCATTAGGGAAGAGTTAAAACCACTGAGCTCAATTGACTTATCATTAGGGAAGAGTTACAACCACTGAGCTCAATTGACTTATCATTAGGGAAGAGTTAAAACCACTGAGCTCAATTGACTTATCATTAGGGAAGAGTTAAAACCACTGAGCTCAATTGACTTATCATTAGGGAAGAGTTAAAACCACTGAGCTCAATTGACTTATCATTAGGGAAGAGTTACAACCACTGAGCTCAATTGACTTATCATTAGGGATAATGCTCGTGCTAATTGCTCTCCCTTTCTCATCAATCCCCTCATCTCAACCGCTTTCTCAGTAGAATATAAAAATGGCGACGAGAATGGGATCAACAATCGGGCGAACAATCCGCACCCGCCTTGACAGTGTAAAACCTCGTATGGCCATAGACCTATATATCTATGGCATAACTTGTCATAACCCTAACTCAGTGGGAAGGGGTTCAAAACGAATTTTGAAATGTTTACCTTCATCTTCGCAGGCTTCAGGGGCCTCGATGGTGATGAACTCTTTCAGGCTTTCGCGAGGGTCCTCATCAGAGCCGGAAATCTGCAATACGACGAAGAGGGAAAAACAGTGAGGGAAACATTTTCAACGTCTAAATTAAACAATTTATTTCCGACCAATTCACGAGTCTTTAAAATGCAAAGTTTGATGCCTTTATAAAACTGTTCACTAGTATGATATGACGTTTTGTGCGTGATATTATGTTATGATATAAATCAACGTAGATTTAAATAGAAAACAAAATAGTTTGAATAACAACGGACAGCTGTAGAACAGACAGGCGACTTGGGAATAGCCGCAGCAGCCACACCGCAGCCACAACCGCAGCCAGAGTCTGTACAGGCGTACATTCTAATTTTTCCCTTGAAGTCTAGTTTTTCTTTTAAGATAAAAAATAAAATTAATTTATATTTACGAGTATTTTATTGCCGTGTGAACACAGCCGCAGCAGCCACATATGCCACAACCGCAGCCAGAGCCTGTACAGGCGTACATTCTAATTTTTCCCTTGAAGTCTAGTTTTTCTTTTAAGATGAAAACTCAAATTAATTTATATTTACGAGTATTTTATTGCCGTGTGAACACAGCCGCAGCAGCCACACATGCCACAACCGCAGCCAGAGCCTGTACAAGCGTACATTCTAATTTTTCCCTTGAAGTCTAGTTTTTCTTTTAAGATGAAAAATCAAATTAATTTATATATATATATATATATTTATATTGAGGTAGGCTGAGGGAGGAGTAGTGGCCAAATATGCAAACACTTAAATTGGCAAAGTTACAGGTCATAGTTCCAATATCATGAGGTTCCACACTCAATTTGTTTGGTATAAAAGGAAATTTTTCCTGAAAAATGTCAATTTCTCATCATTTTTAGCGAGTTTTCGAAGAGGTTTGCTAAGTTTTCCTTGTTTCTCGGGTTTTTGATTCGACCGCTCTGGAGATGGGTAGGTCTGTGAAGGCGGACCAGGACATCCCTCTGGGTGGGGCGTAATTGCCTGAACTCCCCGGGTTACAGGGGAAAACTTAGCAAAACATTCTTCAGGAAATTTTCAAATGGGTTGTGGAACCTCAAGATGGTGGAATTTCGATCTGACACTTCACAGATCGACCATTTTACCATTTTCAGCTCGTTTGACAACCACTTTTGACTCAGCCGTCTCCCAATTTGTGAGAAATACTTTTTTTTGGCCCGTCCCTCCCACCACTACCACAACCCCCCCCCCCCCCCCCCACAATTTCCGAAACCCGCAATGTGTATTTACCGCGTTGAAGGCGCCGCGGTGCTTCCGCTCAACGTGTTTGGCGAGGTTCGTCGTCGACGATTTGTACGACAGAATGTGACCGCAGAGCTCGCATTTCGCCTGACCGTCAGTTCCGATCCGAGTGAAAATCTGCCAGACTTTCGACGACCGCCGGTCTTTGGTTTCGTCTTTCATTTTTTTCTCTCCGAGGTCTTCCTCCTCCTCTTCCCCGTCCGTTCAGTCCAAAATCTGATTCCAAACAGAGAAAAAAACCATTAATCGTGAGATGGTCAAAAAATTAATTGTACAATTGAAGTGGTGGGACGAGGAGGTTTTTTTATGGTGAGGAGGGGAGGGGGGGGGTTGTGGTCACCGAAAACAAAAATCAGCGCTAACTAGGGGTGCAAATAAATAATCGATTACCGAAAAAATTTAATCGATGTTTAGCTGCCGATTATGTTTTTAATCGATTATTATTACTGATTAATAAGTTTTCGAATACATCAAGATTTGATGTATTCTAAGATACGTGAAAAAATGCTTTCAAAATCCAGATGTAGGGGGGGGGGGGGGGGGGGGGGAGCACCAAAAACAAAAATCAGCGCTAACTAGTAATGCAAATAAATAATCGATAAATTTTAATCGACGTTTAGCTGTTGATTATGTTTTTAATCGATTATTATTACTGATTAATCGATATTACTTTAAAAATGCTTTCAAAATCGCGATGTGGGGGGGGGGGGGCACCGAAAACAAAAATCAGCGCTAACTAGGGGGTGCAAATAAATAATCGATTAATTTTAATCGATGTTTAGCTGCCGATTATGTTTTTAATCGATATTGTTACTGATTCGTCGGTTTTCGAATACATCAGGATTTGATGCATTCTAATATACGTAAAAAATGCTTTCAAAATCTAGATGTATGGGGGGGGGGGGGGAGCACCAAAAACAAAAATCAACCCTAACTAGGGGAGCAAATAAATAATCTTTTTATCGGATAATCGATTACTTGACTCCGATTAATCGATTAATTTTTAAAATGCTTTCAAAATCCTGATGTCTAGATTTTAATCTACCGTTTCAAATGAAAGTTTTCGACAATAAGATTTGAAAAATTGACGTTTTTTGAGCCCTAGATACCCCCCACCCCCTGGTGGTAGTTGGAAATTTTCCTGGGTCCAGTTCCAAAAAATGGCCATTTTAACCTCTAAATGACATGATGGGGCTCAGATGACCTCGGGATCGTATAAAACTGACCGCAAAGTCTCCACTTCAACCGCCGACAAAACAATTTTACAAAACTCAAACAAGTCGCAAAAAAAAAAAAAAACACATTTAATCGTAAATCGTACGACGAACACAATGTCATTGAAAATCTCACACAAAAATGGTTTTTTTAACGGTAGGAATAAATGATGTTGAGGGATGTCGAGGGTCGGTCAAATGGGACCCTCGACATCCCTCAACATCATTCTTACTGACGGTCAACCTAAACCACACACACTCGGTAGGAATAAAACTTGGACGATCGAATTTCTTTGAATTTGCAGAGTGCACAGTTTCATCAGTTCCACAATAATTATAATACTAAGTACAGTAGTTGTTTAATAATTAAACCTTTATAATTATAAATATTACGAGTATTATTATTTTGTTATAATTATTATAAAATTGTTTTAATTGTACAGAGCTTATTGGTGGCAGTGTTATTGATTAGAGAGACTTCGGAGAGAATGAGCAGACCGAAACCCTTTAAAAATACATTTCTTAAGGTCTAAAATCAGTGTAGGATCAATGAATGTCAAGCAGAGAGACCAAAAAACCAGTTGTTGCACCACAACAACTCAAAACATCAAACAGCAGATTCAAGCAGACCAAACCCCTTTAAGAACTATAATCTTTAGACACAAAATCAACTCATAACTAGCAGATTCAGGTGGCCAAAATCCTTTAAAAAATCCAGAGGTCCAAAATCAGATGGTGGATTCTCAGCCAGCGGATTCTGGTGGTCCAAAACCCTTGGAATCTCAAGCTGTGAGATCAATAAATTGCAGAATCAGATTCTTGTGGTCTAAACCCCTTGGAAATGTCAATCTGTAAGACCCATGAGCAGCAGATTCAGGTGGTCCAAAATCCTCGTGAGGTCCAAAATCAGCTGTTGCAGTACCCGAACTCAAACAGCAGATTCTGGTGGTAGAACCCTTTGGAAATGTCAATCTGGAGGAACCATGAACAGCAGATTCAGGAGGTCCAAACCCCTTGGAAATGTCAATCTGGAGGAACCATGAACAGCAGATTCTGGAGGTCCAAACCCCTTGGAAATGTCAATCTGGAGGAACCATGAACAGCAGATTCAGGAGGTCCAAACCCCTTGGAAATGTCAATCTGGAGGACCCGTGAACAGCAGATTCTGGAGGTCCTAATCCCTTGGAAATGGCAATCTGTAGGACCAATGAACAGCACTTTGTGGTGGTCCAAAACCCTTGGAAATGTCAATCTGTAGGACCCATGAACAGCAGATTTCTGGTGGTCCAAACCATTGGAAATATCAATCTGGAGGAACCATGAACAGCAGATTCTGGAGGTCCAAACCCCTTGGAAATGTCAATCTGGAGGAACTATGAACAGCAGATTTCTGGTGGTCTAAACCCCTTAGAAATGTCAATCTGTAAGACCCATGAACAGCAGATTTCTGGTGGTCCAAACCCCTTGGAAATGTCAATATGTAAGATCCATGAACAGCAGATTCTGGTGGTCCAAACCCCTTGGCAATGTCAATCTGTAAGACCCATGAACAGCAGATTCTGGAGATCCAAACCCCTTGGAAATGCCAATCTGTAGGAACCATGAAATGCAGATTCTAGAGGTCCAAACCCCTTAGAAATGGCAATCTGTATGACCCATGAACAGCAGATTTCTGGTGGTCCAAACCCTTGGAAATGTCAGTCTGTGGGAACCATGAAATGCAGATTCTGGAGGCCCGAGCCCCTTGGAAATGGCAATCTGTAGGAACCATGAAATGCAGATTCTAGAGGCCCGAGCCCCTTGGAAATGGCAATCTGTAAGACCCATGAACAGCAGATTTCTGGTGGTCTAAACCCCTTGGAAATGTCAGTCTGAAAGACCCATGAACAGCAGATTTCTGGTGGTCCAAACCCTTGGAAATGTCAGTCTGTGGGAACCATGAAATGCAGATTCTGGAGGTCGAAACCCTTGGAAATGTCAAACTGTAGGACCCAAGAACAGCAGATTCAGGTGGTCCAAACCCCTTGGCAATGTCAATCTGTAGGAACCATGAAATGCAGATTCTAGAGGCCCGAGCCCCTTGGAAATGGCAATCTGTAAGACCCATGAACAGCAGATTTCTGGTGGTCTAAACCCCTTGGAAATGTCAATCTGTAAGACCCATGAACAGCAGATTTCTGGTGGTTCAAACCCCTTGGAAATGGCAATCTGAAAGACCCATGAACAGCAGATTTCTGGTGGTCCAAACCCTTGGAAATGTCAGTCTGTGGGAACCATGAAATGCAGATTCTGGAGGTCGAAACCCTTGGAAATGTCAATCTGTAGGACCCATGAACAGCAGATTCAGGTGGCCCAAAATCAGCTGTTGCAGTACCCGAACTCAAACAGCAGATTCTGGTGGTCCAAAACCCTTGGAATGTCAAGCTATGAGATCAATAAACTTCATATTCTTGTGGTCCAAGCACCCTTGACATTATAATACAGGAAGCCCAGAGGATTATTTATTCATGTTTGGCGGTTAATTTTAGATGAAGGGGATAATTCAGTGGCATCTACTGATTCCACAGTACAGTGTGGATGTGCAGTGGCGGTAACCGCATTTCCACAGGCCTGTGGCTGTCGCCTGTTCCGGTCCTCAGCTGTCCGTCGTCGTGGCGAGAGCATCCCGCCACAACACTTACCACCTTGTACTCGACAGACGTCAAACTGATTTCCGGATGCTTCAGCGTAAGGTGCCTCTTGAGGTTCGACGTCGTTGACTTGTAAGCGACTTTAGTACCGCATATGCAACAGGTCGCGTAGTTGTCGTCGATCTGATCAAAGAACTGCCACATGGGCGACTTCTTCCGGCTCAGCTTCAACTTCTGTCCGCTCATGTCGTCGACTCTCTGGTGGACTTATCTAGAAAAACGTTTTAGCGAATTTTCAAAGGCAAAAGACAGCTGCTGTTCGTTAGTGCATAGAGAGCAATGACGAGATGCAGACCCCACAGCCTATCCACAGAGGGTAAGGTATTGAGGCCAGCTTCCTTGAAGCAAGCCTGCGACCGGTCTGGCATCTGGGGAAAAGGACAAAGTCCAAGACACTGGAGCCTTGTCCGAACCCTAAACTGGTACCACCGGGGAGGGGAGGGGGAGGGGAGGGAGGGGGGGAAGCTCCTGGAGCCAGATGCAACGCATACGCAAAGGACCACAGGATACACAAAACACTGTTTAATTTCAAAATTTGGGAACATACAGGATGTCCCGTGTAACTATGTGTCAAACTCAGGGAATCGATTTTTCAGCTAATTTGCAACAAAAAGTGCCTCTTAGAGTTTTCTCATTACTCAACTAAAAATCCGACTTTTTTCACTTTCAAGATTTTTTTTTCATCTTCTCGACCTTGTCTCTGTAAAACGGACTTAACTCCTTTAAATTATTATGTGAAGTAAAATCTGAGCAAACCGTTGGAAATAGCGTTAAATTTCCTGTCTCTTCGATACAAAATCCGATTTTTTTTAGTCTGGCCTAACTGGTAAAAAAGTGGCTAAATTTAAAAATTTGAAGATTTTCTTTAAAATCGCGTTTTTCCTTTAGGAGGTCTGTGTGGGACGAAGCGTTTACGACAGTTTAATTATTTTTTACCTCCTGAGACATCTAATTTCTATCTACCTAGATCACCATCAATCTCCCAAGACACGATCATTTTTTTGAAATTTGATATTTGAAAAAGTAGCATTTTGTATGTGAGCTTACGTTGACACAATGTCCAAGGACTCAAGAGGGAAAAGGTTTACGCCAAAAAACTAGAAAAAAATCAAATTTGAAATTTGAATTTGGCGAAAAAAATAGGCTGGATTTTGAAATTTTTGAAACAATTTTGAAATGACCCAGGTAGTACTACGCGATTTATATCCAAGAGTACAAATCTAGGGTTAAGCTCAAATAATGTTCACCTACATAAAATATAAACTAATGATCTCGTCTGCTATTTGTGGGCTTAATTGCACTGATTCATTCATTATTTTTTGTTTTTTTCCAAAAATTACTGATTACTGATTTCTCCCACATTTTAGCACTCTTTTGCGCGGAAACCACACGACGTACGAAAAAATGTTGTGAGACATAAATTGTAGGAAATTTTCTCCTCTTTATTTCACTACATGAACATTTTTTTCATAGATAGCTTACTTTGCAAGTTATACGCTGAAAACCACTCAAAAACACGACTTTTAGTGGTTTTTTTTATGTTTTCTCATATTTCCCGAGCGAAATGTCTGGCCTAACTGGTAAAAAAGTGGCTAAATTTAAAAATTTGAAGATTTTCTTTAAAATCGCGTTTTTTCTTTAGGAGGTCTGTGTGGGACGAAGCGTTTACGACAGTTTAATTATTTTTTACCTCCTGAGACATCTAATTTCTATCTACCTAGATCACCATCTACCTCCCTAGACACTATCATTTTTTTGAAATTTGATATTTGAAAAAGTAGTATTTTGTATGTGTGCTTACGTTGACACAATGTCCAAGGCCTCAAGAGGGAAAAGGTTTACGCCAAAAAACTAGAAAAAAAATCAAATTTGAAATTTGAATTTGGCGAAAAAAATAGGCTGGATTTTGAAATTTTTGAAACAATTTTGAAATGCCCCAGGTAGTACTACGCGATTTATATCCAAGAGTACAAATCTAGGGTTAAGCTCAAATAATGTTCACCTACATAAAATATAAACTAATGATCTCTTCTGCTATTTGTGTGCTTAATTGCACTGATTCATTTGCTTTTTTCCAAAAATTACTGATTTCTCCCATATTTCAGCAGTCTTTTGCGTGAAAACCACACGACGTACGAAAAAATGTTGTGAGACATAAATTGTAGGAAATTTTCTCCTCTTTATTTCACTACATGAACACTTTTTTCATAAATAGCTTACTTTGCAAGTTATACGCTGAAAACCACTCAAAAACACGACTTTTTAGTGGTTTTTTGATGTTTTCTCACATTTCCCGAGCGAATTTTTGTTGGACAACTTCAGATTCGTGTTCAGCACCCCAAAACACGTGGAATAAACCAATCAAACCAATTACGCCAAAACGTTCACCTTCGACCACTTTTTGTGCACCGTTTATACGGCAGTAATGAACCGCACAAAAGTGACAATTTTTTCCCATATTGGCTAAAAAGTCCCTTTATTCGGAAATTTTCTCTTCTTTATTTGACTACGTGAACATTTTTTTCATAAATAGCTTACTTTGCAAGTTATAAGCTGAAAACCACTAAAAAACGTGGTTTTTTTTTTTTTTTTTAACCCTTAACCTGGCAAGGGGACTTAACCTGTGGTACCATGACTTTGACCGTGCTGCATGACTGTGGATTTTGATATCATCCCCGTTACCAACCTAATGGTAAGTAGGTACGAAGCTAGTGACAAGTACCGCCAAGAGACTGTATTGACTAAAAAACCGGATATTTTCGACTATTGTTTTTTTTTTTTTTTTTTTTGCCAGGAATTTCGCTATATCTTATTCCGTTCTTAATCTGGAGCACTTTGAAGATGAAGAAACGTGGTTGATACGTGAGATGTTCTTCATGGACATCATGTTCGTGAATGGAGACATTTTACATAAAAACCAATTATTTCTTCGAAAATTCGCTCTTATAGCCATGCTGCATGACTGGGGATGAGTACCTCAGTAAATACTACAAAGTTAGGTATTATTACAATTTTATCACCTGTATTAGGTTGACATCGTTAGAATTACATTCACTTCTAAACGTTCCGTGCAATGATTTGTACTTATTTCTAATGTTATAAAATTTATTTAATACAAGAACGGTTTTGAACAACTTCATAAAGATGCAGAGGGAACTCTAGAAGTGACGAGTGCGATGACGTTACGGGGACGTACCAGGGAGTGCCGCTCGGGGTTGGGCGGCATGATGTGGACATGCCGCCCGGTACGTGCCGCATGCCGCCCGATACGTGCCGCATGCCGCCCGGTACGTGACGCATGCCGCCCGGTACGTGCCGCATACCGCCCGGTACGTGACGCATGCCGCCCGGTACGTGCCGCATACCGCCCGGTACGTGCCGCATGCCGCCCAATACGTGCCGCATGCCGCCCGGTACGTGCCACATGCCGCCCAATACGTGCCACATGCCGCCCGTCTTATTTCGTCAATCACCTGTATCCCAACGCTCAACTGTCAAAAAGCACGCGATTACTAAAAAGTTGGGAGCGATGAGGGGACGTTTTCAATTTTTCTCCGGTACAAGGATCGTCGTTGGTAAATTACAAATTTTTTTAAAATCCACAGTCACGCAGCATGACTATAAGAGCAAATTATCGAAAAAAAATTCATGTGGTACGGTATAGTTTTCAGTTCACATTTACATAGTTTATTTTTTTCAAGAATGTTTGTTGGTAGGTACTACTTTTATAGGAAAATTATTACCGACGTAGTATTAAAAACCCCGAAGTTATATCGCTACATTTTATATCTAACATTTAGGATCTAGACAGAAGGGTGATCTGTACAAAGGAGATAATGAACCGTTGTGTCAAAAATTTGCAGAGTTTTTTCTCATGGTGTTTGTCATGAACATTGCTAGTAGACGATACTACACCCTCGTACGTCCCCGTAGTCATCGCACTCGTGACTTTGTTGAACGAGTGACTTCTAGAGTTCCCTCGGCATCGTTATGAAGTTGTTCAACACCGTTCTTTCCCTAGTATTTTACCGACAAGGACGACTACTGTAACAGACTACAGTGTTTCGTGTTCTGGTTTCACAGACCTACATCAATTTAGGTCTAAATCACTGGACCGGGTCTACTAGACCCCCAGTTACGACTTCGAGAACAGTTCGTGACTGTTTGATGAAAATAATGAAAAAAAATAACTCGTGGAGTTCACCTGTGATCGCCGTCGAAGAACGGAACTCGATATTTCCCTCCGAAATCGAAGAAGTTTCGTTGTCGTCTTCAATCTTCGACGAAACTCATGGTCGAAAGTCGATAATTAAAACCACTGAATATCGTTATAAACGCGGTGAAAGTGACGTTCAACGACGATTCGTCTTTACGGAGATTATCAGGGGGGTTTATTACACTGTGACAAAGAAATGACCGTCAAAGAATCTTCAGAGGGTTAAAAATGAGCAGCGTCGAAGTCACAGTTCGATGTTTGAGGTCGCCATATTGAAAACAGCGTTGCCAACTGAGCGGCGCCGAAAGACGTGAAAAGCGGCGCCAAATGACGTAGAACCTGTCAAAATCGTCGTCCACTGGTCAGTTTTTTGGAGGGAAAACTCGAATGGGGACGGAAATCGCGTTTACGTCAAATGACAATTGAATCATAAATTTCTCCCTCAGTAATAGGGATGGGAAATCCACTTCCAATTTTCCAAAAAAAACCAAAATTTTGGTTAAAAAAAAATCGATTGTGAATCGATTTTTTTAAAAATTGTGAATCGATTTTTTTTAAAATCGTGAATCGATTTTCCGTGAAAAAATTATTTTTCTCTGAATTTGAGTAAATTCTAAAATTGAATAAATCTAAGATTTGATCGATTATAATTGGAAAAAATTTCAAAAAATCGAATTTGGGTACAAGTGTGGGTACTTTTCCAATTCAGGACAACATGTATCGTATTCAAAAGTGCCAAAAAGTTTCTGAAAAACTCAAATTTGAATACCTAGGTAAGTACGTAGGTAGGTGCTCAATTTTGGACTATCAAATCTTACGTCGAGTGTAGTTATTTTTTTGGGTTCAGGACATCATGTAGATGTCGTCTTCACAAGTACCAAAACTGTTTTGAAAAACTCAAAATTTGGATACGTACCTACCCAATTTTCGAAAATCCAAAATTAGGTCAAGTGTGGTTACTGTTTTGGTTCAGGACATCGTGTAGAAGTCATTTTTAAAAATTACCAAAGTTGTTTTAGACAACTCAAATTTGGATACCTACCCAATTTTGGGCAATCCAAAATTACATCAAGTGTGGTTATTTATTTTATTTATTTTTTTTTTTTTTATTTTTTTTTTTTTTTTTGTTCAGGACATCGCACAGTGGGCTAGATCGCATAATTAGGTGGAAAAAACTCAAAATAAGCAACGTAGTGGTTAAAAATCCCCTTTTCAATGTATTTTCATGTGCTGAGTCGATTTAGACTACTCTCCAGTTGATAAAGTTAACAGTTCATGAATTATACTCGTTTTTGTGTCAAAAATTGTCATAAAATGTGAGATATTCCAAGAAACTCCATGTTAGGTATCACCTCGATGATTTTTTTAGGTTTCTAAATAAGTAAAAACCAAAGATCAATAGAAAACTTTATTAACAGGGCTAGATTAAAAATAAATTAATTACCGCTTCGTGACTAGCGGTAACAAATAATGTCATCTTAAAAATGAAAAAACAATAATAATTATTAATAATAATAACAATAATAATTACCTATCTGTAAATTATTTACAGAGCTCTCAATAAAAAAGTAAAAAAGCGGAACGGTTGCCAGTCGCATGCAGCTTTCGTTCAATAGCAAGAGAGAGTTCCTCAATGGAATGACCCATTAAATCCTTGATTTTGCTTATTTTTGATTTTTTCCCGCATTCTTCAAACAGTTTTTTGGTCGGCTACCTTGACGAGATCTTGCCGAAGCCTCTTCGACCAATGTTGGAATGTCAAATATCGTGTTCAACCAAGACTTATTTCGATTAATGAAGTTAGAGAGATGAGAAGTTTGTGACCATCTTAACTCGATGTTTTTAACGACTTTCGTCAAATCAACAAGTACCTTATTGTAGTCTAGATCACCTGTTGTCGGATTTGGAAGATTTTTTGCGATTTCTTCAACAGTAAGTAGCATCACGCGTCAGGCGTCTCCACTGTTGGAAGATCCAGTGGTAGGTTAGAGTACCGGAATTCCCGTGAAAAATCAACATTACGCCTCATCGCGGGGTGCTAACGGCCCGTTTTTTTTTTATTTCTCTAATAGAACTCTACTAGATCACATATTCAAGGAGCGCAAAACCTGCAATTACCTGCGATTTTAGTAATTGTATTTTAAAGCTGATTTAAACGACTTTTTCATATTTTTTTTAGCAGGAACAGAAAAAAATCAAAATTAATCAAATTTCGAATTTGAAGGATGTTTTCTACTTACCTTTGGTGGAACTCTCCATCATCAAATTAATTCTGAAGAGCGACTGGACACCACAGCAGACAAACACATTATGAAGTGAGAAAAGAGATAAATCGAGTATTTCGACTGTTTCAAGCCTCATCACGCGTCTCGGTGTAAACATTGGCGCTCCCCCTTCCGGGGCAGAGTTCGTCAACAACACCACTATGAAACCCACCTACTGGAATCGCATTCTGTTAACTTTCAAAAATGAGGTTTTTTCCACCTAATTATGCGATCTAGCCCACTGTGCATCGTGTAGAAGTCATTTTTGAAAATTAGGTACCAATAGTTTTTTTGAACAATTTGAAAAAAATTAGCGACAAGATGAAGGATTTTTCAATGTGAAGATGTAAATGAATGCAAAATGAAGGCGCGGTATTCCAGAGGCTTATTAAAACCCGATCACCTACCCAGCCAGCCCTCTGACGTCATAGGCTCTTAGGGCATAGGCTGTGACGTACTAGTTGGCGTCCTGCCAGCCGTCTGACGTCATACGCTCGTGCGTCATAGGTTCTGACGTACTAGTTGGCCTTCGGCCAGCCGTCTGACGTCATAGGCTCTTACGGCATAGGCTGTGACGTACTTGGTGACCTTCTGCCAGCCGTCTGACGTCATACGCTCGTGCGTCATAGGTGCGTCTGACGTAGTGGCCCGCCTGTCGCTTGTGTTCTGACGTGATCTGAGGGAAAAGGTGAATCAAGGAAACAAATTTTTCCCGTTTCAGTTTATGTGCCAAAGCAAAGACATGAAAATGTCAAAAGAATGTCAACTCCATCCTGTTGTTGATACAGTCGAGAATTAAATGCTTGCATACGAGTCTGCAACACATTGGGACATTTTATGTCTTTAAAGAAGTGATTCAAGAACCTTCGAACAATGCTACATCACCTACCCCAGTAGCGTAGTTGTTATACTTAATTGTAGGGTTCATTATAAATTATGAAGCTTGCATTCGTATAGACAATATAAATTATTGAGAATGATCACCTGTATGTAAACAATTATTTAAACAATCACGCTCATACCGCAGCTTGTCGGCCACGCACTCCGCAGTGGTTAACGTAATATGGTTAAGTAAATCGAGAGCTACCCAACGAGTGGTGAACGATTTTTGTACGATCATAACTGGCGAAGATAAAGTTCCGTAGCAACGAATCGGTTGTAAGCGAAAATCATCAGACATTTTCGTGACGATTTCGTGTAACGCTTTTGTGTAACGTTTTTCGAGTTATGTGCCAGAGTAAAGACATAAAATGTCAAAAACTCAAATGTGGATACCTACCCGATTTTGGGCAATCCAAAATTACGTCAAGTGTGGTTATTTATTTTATTTTATTATTATTTTTTTTTTTTTTGGTTCAGGACATCGTGTAGAAGTCATTTTTGAAAAGTAGGTGGCGGATCTAGAAATGTGGCAAGGGGAGGGGGGGGGGTCAAACCTCGACGAGGGGAAGAGTGTTCACGTGCCAGAACAGGTACACTAAGGACATTCTCAAACGTTTCAGCACCGATGATTCAAAAACCAGTTAAAACGCCACTCGAAGTCGGACTGAAACTCAAGAAACCTGAAGGAGGGACGTCAGACAGACGTCTTGGAGAAATACCCCCATCGACAACTGATAGGATCGTTGATGTACCTTACGGTATCCACTCGTCCTGACATCGCTGAGCCAATTCAACTCGTGCTGTACAGTCGAGCACTGGCGAGCGGCAAAACGAGTTCTGCGGTATTTGAAAGGAACTCCTACATAATATTATGTCATACTCTTCCAGAAGACAGGAAAACTGCCGTGCGAAGCCAAAAAGCAGTCTTCAAGGCAAAAAGGGTGAATTGGTGTTTGGAGAAAATGAGTTTTACCGTTGTGAAGCCTTTGAAAACGTAAAGAGCAGTCTTTGAATATTAAAATGTTTTTAATGCTTTCAAATGAAACTCCATGGCAAGACGAACCCAACGATTCCAGAAAGTCAAATGTAGAAATTTAACTAGGTAACTGGTTTTTGGCTTAGCACGGCAAAAAACCCCTTTGCGGTTACGCAGATGCAGACTGGGCCAGTTGCGCTGAAGACAGAAGATCCTACTCCGGATACTTTTAGCGAATTTTCTGAGAAAGTGTAGCTGTTGTTCTTGGTTCAAAATTTTTTAAACTCGAATTTTCGAAAAAAATTTTATACCAAAATCCGTTTCAGACCATCCTGAATCCACTGCCAAAAGACACCCAAAAATTATATGTAGGTATATATAAATTGTATATATAAATCCGTCTTGGCAATCGATAGACTAAGTTCGTAGATGGGCAGAATCGGGCCACTCTAAGAGGGGGGGGGGGGGGAATTACCCATAAATTCACAAAATGAAACATTTTGATAAGTGACACCTCATTTCAAAGTTTTTTTTTTAATGCTGAATAAGATCGTAAAGTCAGAATTTCGATACCTCATTTCGTTAGCAAACTTCAGTACTTTGACAATGAAGAATACCATGTTTAATCTGCTCGAATCTGATGACGGAATGCGATATCGCAATTCTGACTTCTCTGCAACTGCTGTTACATTTTCGGTTCAGGACATCGTGTGGAAGTCATTTTTCAATAGTACCAAAATTATTTTGAAAAACTCAAATTTGGATACTTACGCAATTTTTGAAAATCCAAAATTACACCAAGTGTGGGTACTTTTCCGGTTCAGGACGTCGTGTAGATGTCGTTTTCGAAAGTACCCAAAATTTTTTGATAAACTCAAATTTGGATATAAACCCTATTTGCGAAAATCCAAAATTAGGCCAAGTGTGGTTGCATTTTTGGTTCAGGACATCGTGTAGACGTCGTTTTCGAAAGTACCTACCCAAATTTTTTTGAAAAACTCAAATTTGGATACAAACCCTATTTGCGAAAATCCAAAATTAGGCCAAGTGTGGTTGCATTTTTGGTTCAGGACATCGTGTGGAACTCATTTTTGAAAAGTACCAAAATTATTTTTGAAAAACTCAAATTTGGATACAAACCCTATTTTCGAAAATCCAAAATTACGTCGTGTGGTTACTGTTTCGGGTCAGGACATCGTGTGGAAGTCATTTTTGAAAAGTAGGTACCAAAAGTGGTTTTTTTAAAAACTCAAATTTGGATACCCAATTTAGGAAAATCCAAAATTACACAAAAGTGTGGGTACTTTTCCGGTTCAAGACGTCATGTAGACGTCGTTTTCGAAAGTACCAAAATATTTTCTAAAAACTCACATTTTGAGTGGGTACCTACCTGAATTCAAAATTACGCCAAGTAGGTACCCACCTCTCCGGTACGTTACATAATGATGTAGCAGTCGTTTTTTTGGGAAGAACCAAATTTTTTTTTAAAAACTCAAATTTGGGTACCAGGTTTTGGAAACTATTGGAGTACATCGAGGGTCTCACGGCAACACCCCACATCGTCACTTTTAGCCAAAATGAGTTATGCATACCATTTTTAAGTAATTTTTGGATTTTCCAAAACCTCGTATCCAAATTTGAGTTTTTCAAACAATTTTGGTACAAGTAGGGCCTACTTATTGAAGTTTCCCAAAAAAACGACTGCTGCCTACATCATTATCGGGCCAGAAATATCGATATGCGACATTATCGGTATCGATGATCGATAGCAGTATCGATATCCATTCCAACGTCTTCTTCTGCTCTCTTTTCTGGTCATGACGCTGCAGCACTGTGGCGGATAACCACAACTACGTGTAACCTCCCTCTCTTCCACATAACCTTCACGCCCCCTCAAAGACGACGTCGTTCAATTTTTCACCTTTTTGTGGGGTTTCCGCGATCGTTTTTGTTATGAGTTTACTGTTGGTGATCATTCGATCGTAAATGTTTTCGTAGATCATTCGGCGAATCGTCCGTCTGAAGTGTTTCGAGGGGTTGACAGCGTCGAGGACGAGGTGACGATGGAAACGACGAGTTTGTGACGGTCAACGTTCGATTGGAGGAAGCGACGTGAAGGCGGTTGAAAAGGTGAGAGAAACGACGAAATACGCGTTGAAATCGTAATCGATTTGTGTGGGGTGTGAACAGAGCGGAGTTTGACAGGAATTGAATGACGACGTTTGTATCGTGGAAAAAGGAAAAAAATTACAGGGGAATTCGACTCGTGTTATTTCGCCTGTTAGAACTCACTGAACGAGAGGAGTCGTCGGAAAAACGACGAATTGACTTGTTTTTGGCGTTAGTCGACGTGTCGATTATGTGCAATTACTCCGATGTCCGCCCAATCGATTGGTGATGTCAGTTTTGACGTAACAACAATAGTTTTTTTTCAAATTTTAACCAGAATGCTTGGTCAAAAAAGGAAATAGAGTTGATCAACGTTAAGGAGATGAGTATTTTTGGAAGCAGTGCTATAAAAATAAGATTTTAGATATAAGATTTGAAGAACAGATAATATCAATAATCACTATTTATCGCTCTCATTTGAAAAGCATGGAGATCTTACGATTTCTAGTAGAATTTTCAAACTATGATCTCTTTGGAAACGCCTAATATTGTAATAGGGGATATGAACTTTAATATAATGAGTAACCTGAATGATAAAAGCGTAGATAAATACCTTGATATTATGGCACAAAATGGTTATTTGTCGTATATAAACAGTGTCACCAGACACACCGTTTTGGGTCCAAATGACGGCACTTGTCTCGATCATAATTCCTCCCTAACCACCCCCCTATGCCATCCCTAGCCCCCTTAACTCTCGCTAATCATCTCTTACCATCCATAACCATCTCTCAGCCCTCCTTAACCATTTCCAACCCCCTAAGCCCTCCTTAACCATCCCAAGCCCCCTTAACCCTATCTAATCTAGGAACGCGGTAGCGTTCCGCCCCGCCAAGCAAAGAAGTTGAGAAAACGAACGCTGTCGAGTGTATATTTACCGGACGTCACGAAACGCGTTTTCGAGGTATCCATATCTCGGCTCCTATTTGACCGATCAACTTGAAAATTAGTATGGGTCTTCTTGGAGTGGATATTAGAAAGCCCTGAAAGTTTCAAATCGCTAGGTCTAAAGGGAGCCGAGCTACATAACTTCAAAAACCCGGTTTTTCGGCCTTAGATTGTTCTTCTCCTTCTCCTTCTTCTTCTTCTCCTTGTTCAGACAGGCAAGGCTGGAGCCTCTCCACGTTCACCGATTGACTTGAAATTTTGCACAGAGCTTCATTTAACCTTGAGACAGAGCCTTATATAAGATTTGACCCATTATCTCAACCCAAAAAAGTTTTAGAAACAAAAAACCAGAAACTTTAGGAAAATTCTGTCCACATTGACAAGTCTACAGCCTGAGTAAAAGGACCAATCGACTTGAATTTTTTTACATACCTGCTTTATAGCATGTCTCAGTGCCATTTGAACGAAATAACCCATTATCCCAACCCAAAAAAAAAAATTTGGGACAAAAAACTAAAATTTAGGGTAATTTAGGCTAATTTTGGCCATATCTCGGCTCCTAGTTGACCGATCAACTTGAAATTTGGTTTGGATCTTTTTGGTGTGGATAAGAGAAAGCCCTGAAAGTTTCAAGTCGCTAGGTCTGAAGGGAGCCGGGTTATATAACTTCAAAAACCAATTACCATGTTTTTCTACTTTTTTCAGTCGGTCAAGGCTACAGCCTCTCCACCTTCGCCGATTGACTTGAAATTTTGCACGGAGCTTCGTTTCAAGTGTAGCAAGTGCCTTTTGAAAAATTCAAGTCGATATCTTTAAAGGGAGCCGAGTTATATAACTTCAAAAACCCGGTTTTTCACCCTTACCTGTTCTTCTTCTCCTTAATCAGTTAGGCCTTTCCACCTTCACGGATTGACTTGAAATTTTGCACAGAGCTTCGTTTCAACATCAGACAGTGCCTTTTGAAAGTTTAACCCATTATCTCAACCCAAAAAACTTTTAGAAACAAAAAACCTGAAATTTAGGCTAATTTTGGCAACTTTGACGAGTCTACAGCCTGGGTAAAAGGACCAATCGACTTGAAATTTCGCATAGACCTTCTTTATAAAGTGACCCACTTCAACAACAAAAAGATGTGATATCCCCCCAAAAAACACTCCGTGTAAAAATCACCCCGCCTCGCAAATATCATTCTTCAGAGGCCGGAAAAAGTTATGATATCCACTTTCCCCGCCCGCCCTAAGCATCTCTCAGCCCAACTTAACCATCCCTCATAACCGACACTAGTCCTTAACCATCTTTACCCCTCATTAACCATTTCCCAGCCACCTTAACTAACTCTACCACTCATTAACCATCTACCAGTCCCCCTTAATGATGTCCAGTCCTCCTTAACTATCTCTACCCCTCCTTAGTCATTTCTGGCCCCTCTTAACCTTCTCGAGCCCCCCTTAACCATATCTAACCACTTTTAACCCTCTCAAGCCCTCCTTAACCATATCTAACCACTTTCAATTCTCTCTAGTCCCTCTGAATGATCTCTAGCCCTCCTTAACCATCCATAACCCCCTTAATCCTCTCTAATCATCTCTTACCATCCTTATCTGTAGGCCCTCCTAACCAACTCTAGTCCTTAACCATATTTACCCCTCATTAACCATTTCCCAGCCACCTTAACTAACTCTACCACTCATTAACCATCTACCAGTCCCCCTTAATGATGTCCAGTCCTCCTTAACTATCTCTACCCCTCCTTAGTCATTTCTGGCCCCTCTTAACCTTCTCGAGCCCTCCTTAACCATATCTAACCACTTTTAACCCTCTCAAGCCCTCCTTAACCATATCTAACCACTTTCAACCCTCTCAAGCCCTCCTAAGCCATCCTTAACCATCCCTAGCCCCCTTAACCCTCTCTTACCATCCATAACCATCTCTAGGCCCTCCTAACCAACTCCAGTCCTCCTTAACCATCTCTAGTCCTAAACCATCTCATCCCCTCATCAACTATCTCTCAGCCCTCCTTAACCATCTCTACCCCTCCATAAGCATCCGTTAACCATCCCTAACCATCTCTAGTCCCCCTTAAATCTCTCTAGCTCCCTCTAATCATCTCTAACCATCCTTAACCCTCTCCAGCCTTTCCCCACTATTCAAGGCCCCACGAAGCTCAAACGTCATTCATTCTTCACCCCTCTAATCTAATTTTTGATTACGCGCTAACAGCATATTGTCACCTGACAAGTGAATGAATAAATAGGCTCCAAAAACCACAAAATGCCGCAATACGATTTGTGTTCAGGTTGAGAATGAATGACCATGTGACACCGTATTATGCAAAGTTGAGTATCTTAAAAATAAAGGAAAGAGTTCAATGTGCGGTGGCTCCGATGCTTTATAAGAATATGAAATTCGGCATGCCTAAGTACCTGATGATTTTGAATTTTTAAAAAATGTACACAATCACCAAACCAGAAATACATTGATGCAGGTCCCATTACAACCTTTACAATCTTTAACAAAAGCTACTGTGCTAGTGCGATACGACTCGACAACGATTTCACTGAATATTTTGACACAACAAAATCCGTAGAAGCTAATAATGGGTTAAATTTAATTTCACAAAGATGTTATTGTTAAATTACAAGGAAGTACAAAACTGTTTTTAGTATAAAAAGATAAAAGAGTCTAGAAATTAACGTTTATTTTCATTAGTTGAATTTTGTATTATGTTTAATACTCGTTGATTGTCTCGAAGAAATTTTATCGTAATATCCCTTTCAGGGTTACGGTCAGAGAGGACCCTAAGGCCCTATGTAACCCTGATTTCGTAAATAAAACATTCAATCAATCTAATCCACCTTTCTCTTGTTTCCTCAGGCCGACCGACAAAATGCTCTCGCTCGTCCTGCTGGTTTCCGCACTGACCTTCGACCCGTCGTTCGGCGCCTTCTGGGACGAGCTCGACCTCCCCGCACAGCACATTCCCTACTATTTCAACAGCTTCCCGACGATCAGTGAGAAATGCGCTGAAGACGAAGCCTGTCCGTACAAAGACTTGTCGAAGGTACAAATAGGGACGTTTTGAACGGTTTTCTAAACTCTTTGTGACTACAATTTGAAACTGGTTTGGTTCTTGAATGGAGAACTAACGGTTTCCACTGTTCTCGTAACGAGTTGTTTCTGATTATACCGCTCTTTTTCAGGGGACAGGCCCGAAGAAGTGTTGGGGATACGAAGTGGGTTGCTCGGAAGAAGGTTCGTTCTCCCGCCCGAATTGCCCTGGAGACCATCGTGGTAAGTTTGTTGTCTGGGTGGGCATATTGCCCAACCCCCCCGAGAACAGGGGCCCTCAGCAGCCATATGTTACATGTCCTATACGGGCATTCTCCAGACGACACGAATAAGTCGTGAAATCTCTGACAAATATCTGTTTAACCATCTCTGGCCCTCCTAAACCATCTTTAAACACTCAGACCATCTCTGGTCACTCTCAACCATCTTCAGCACCCCCCCCCCCCCCCACCACGCTAAGTCATCTTAACCATCTCTGGCCCTCCTTAACTAACCTCTAATCCACTCTTAACCATCTTTAATCATTCTTAACCATCCCTAGACACTATTTTAATAACTTCTCCAGCCCCCCTTTCTTAACGATCCATAGCCCTCCTTAACCATCTCTTAGAATTTGACGTAAATCTTGACATTTGTTAGAATTTGACGTAAATCTTGACATTTGTTAGAATTTGACATAAATCTTGACATTAATCCACTCTAATCCACTCTTAACCATCTCTAATCATTCTTAACCATCCCTAGACACTATTTTAATAACTTCTCCAGCCCCCCTTTCTTAACGATCCATAGCCCTCCTTAACGATCTCTTAGAATTTGACGTAAATCATGACATTTGTTAGAATTTGACGTAAATCTTGACATTTGTTGGAATTTGACGTAAATCTTGACATTTGTTAGAATTTGACATAAATCTTGACATTAATCCACTCTAATCCACTCTTAACCATCATTAATCATTCTTAACCATCCCTAGACACTATTTTAATAACTTCTCCAGCCCCCCTTTCTTAACGATCCATAGCCCTCCTTAACCATCTCTTAGAATTTGACGTAAATCATGACATTTGTTAGAATTTGACGTAAATCTTGACATTTGTTAGAATTTGACGTAAATCTTGACATTTGTTAGAATTTGACGTAAATCTTGACATTTGTTAGAAATTGACATTAATCCACTCTTAACCATCTCTAATCATTCTTAACCATCCCTAGACACTATTTTAATAACTTCTCCAGCCCCCCTTTCTTAACGATCCATAGCCCTCCTTAACCATCTCTTAGAATTTGACGTAAATCATGACATTTGTTAGAATTTGACGTAAATCTTGACATTTGTTAGAATTTGACGTAAATCTTGACATTTGTTAGAAATTGACAAAAATCTTGACATTAATCCACTCTAATCCACTCCTAACCATCTCTAATCATTCTTAACCATCCCTAGACACTATTAAACATCTCCAGCCCCCCTTTCTTAACCATCCATAGCCCTCCATAACCCTCTCAAGCCCTCCCTAACCATCACTATCCCTCCATAACAGTAGCTTCTGTTTCTTGGAGGGAATTTAACGCAGAATCATAATATGAAATCAGATAGTAATTAGAGGTGGTTGAGGGTGGCTAGAGAGGGTTAAGGTTTCTAAAGTTAAGGTAAGTCTATCTATTTTAGATTTTGAGTTAAACTCACATAAATCTGACATTAGAATCTTGACACTTGTTAGAATTTGACGTAAATCTTGACATTTGTTGGACATTGACATAAATCTTGACATTTGTTTGACTTTGACATTTGTTGGACTTTGACATAAATCTTGACATTTGTTAGACTTTGACATAAATCTTGACATTTGTTAGACTTTGACATTTGTTGGACTTTGACATAAATCTTGACATTTGTTAGACTTTGACATAAATCTTGACATTTGTTAGACTTTGACATAAAGCTTGACATTTGTTAGAATTTGACGTAAATCTTGACATTTGTTAGAATTTGACGTAAATCTTGACATTTGTTAGAATTTGACGTAAATCTTGACATTTGTTAGAAATTGACAAAAATCTTGACATTAATCCACTCTAATCCACTCCTAACCATCTCTAATCATTCTTAACCATCCCTAGACACTATTAAACATCTCCAGCCCCCCTTTCTTAACCATCCATAGCCCTCCATAACCCTCTCAAGCCCTCCCTAACCATCACTATCCCTCCATAACAGTAGCTTCTGTTTCTTGGAGGGAATTTAACGCAGAATCATAATATGAAATCAGATAGTAATTAGAGGTGGTTGAGGGTGGCTAGAGAGGGTTAAGGTTTCTAAAGTTAAGGTAAGTCTACCTATTTTAGATTTTGAGTTAAACTCACATAAATCTGACATTAGAATCTTGACACTTGTTAGAATTTGACGTAAATCTTGACATTTGTTGGACATTGACATAAATCTTGACATTTGTTAGAGTTTGACTTATGTTGGACTTTGACATAAATCTTGACATTTGTTAGACTTTGACATAAATCTTGACATTTGTTAGACTTTGACATTTGTTGGACTTTGACATAAATCTTGACATTTGTTAGACTTTGACATAAATCTTGACATTTGTTAGAATTTGACATAAATCTTGAAATTTGTTAGAATTTGACATACTTAGGAAAATCTTGACATTTGGTAGAATTTGACGTAAATCTTGACATTTGTTAGAATTTGACATAAATCTTGACATTTGTTGGACTTTGACATAAATCTTGACATTTGTTAGATATTGACATAAATCTTGACATTTGGTAGAATTTGACGTAAATCTTGACATTTGTTAGAATTTGTCATAAATCTTGACATGTGTTAGAATTTGACATAAAGCTTGATATTTGTTAGAATTTGGCGTAAATCTTGGCATTTGTTAGAATTTGACATAAAGCTTGACATTTGTTAGAATTTGACGTAAATCTTGACATTTGTTGAATTTTCATTAGTTAATTGTTGTCTAAAAGACTACTTTTAGCGAAAGCTAAAATTCACCTCCACATTCGCATTCTACACTCCTAAAGCCACTAAAAAATGATTAATGATGGTTAACGTAGTGGCAAAAAGGTTTCAATTATCCATAAAGGTGATTGAGCACTGTTTTATAAGGTTTTGAACTCTGACTTTCCACTGTTTGATTCACTGCTCGCGTTGTTGGGGTATCGACTTCATACGATGTGATTGAAACGTTGTTTTTCTTCGTCAGGTTGGGTCAGCAACAAAGTGACCCAAGTGGAGACGTTCTACAACCAGGGCGACTTCGGGTACATACGGGAGCAGCTCCGTGAGATGGCCGTCATGTGTGAGCCGACGTACAGAGTGAGTTTCTTCTGACCAAACTGTGACTAACAATCCCGAAGTTGTAATGTATGAGTTGAGTTGTCCCCTGTTCTCGGGGAGGTTAGGCCATTATGCCCACCCAGAGGGGTATCTGGTCTGCCTTCACAGACCTGGGTATCCACTGTGTGGTTAAAACAAAACATCGGGAAGCGAGGACACTCAGCAAACCACCACGAACAGCCCTCTGATCACCCCAAAATGTCCTCAACCCGACTGACTCTAGCCACCCTTAAATGTCTATAAACCTCTCAAACTGCCTTCCAACCATCTCGAACCTCTACCCACCCCTAACTTTCTGGAAACCTCCCAAACGTCCCCCAACCAAATCAAACTGTCCATAATCACCGAAATACTGATGTTTAGCGCATTTATGAAGTAAAGGTAGACATTTTCAAAACTCGATCAAAAAAAGATCAAATTTGCACAATAAATCCGCCTTAGCAATTCGAACGGCTAAGTTCGTAGAAGGGCAGAATCGGGCCAATCTAAGGGGGGGTTTTGGGGAGTTTTAGGGGGGGGGGGGGGGGAAATTCCTCATAAATTCCCAAAATGAAACATTCTGACAAGTGACCCCTCATTTTAATGGGTTTGTCATGCTGAACACGATTGTGAAATCCGCATTGCGATATCTCATTCCGTTCTCAAACTAGAGCATTTGAAGATGAAGAAACGTGGTTAACACTTGAGATGTTCATTGTTAGTCTGCTCTAATCTGACAACGGAATGAGATATCGCAATTCTGACTTCACCATCGTGTTCAGCGTTGAAAAATCTATAAGCTGAGGGAGGTTTGGGGAGTTTTAGGGGGGTGGGCCCTTTTAATTCACCTTTAAATTCCCAAGATGAAACATTTTGACAAGTGACAACTCATTTTATAGGTTTTTCAACGCTGAACGCAATGGTGAAGTCAGAAAATCGATATCTCATTCCGTTCTCAAACTGGAGCACTTTGAAGATGAAGAAACGTGGTTGATACATGAGATGTTCTTCATGGACATCAAGTCCTTCAATGGAGACATTTTACATAAAACCAGTAATTTCTTCGAAAATTCGCTCTTATAGCCATGCTGCATAACTGTGGATTTCGTTAAAAGGTGGTTTTTACGCTGAATTCGATGGTGAAGTCAGAATTCTGATATCTCGTTCCGTTCTCAAACTAGAGCATTTGAAGATGAAGAAACGTGGTTGATGTTCGAGATGTTCTTCATTGTTAGTCTGCTCTAATCTGACAACGGAATGAGATATCGCAATTCTGACTTCACCATCGTGTTCAGCGTTGAAAAATCTATAAGCTGAGGGAGGTTTGGGGAGTTTTAGGGGAGGGTGAAACCTTCTGATTCACCTTTAAATTCCCAAAATGAAACATTGTGACAAGTGACAACTAATTTTATAGGTTTTTCAACGCTGAACGCAATGGTGAAGTCAGAATTGCGATATCTCATTCCGTTCTCAAACTGGAGCACTTTGAAGATGAAGAAACGTGGTTGATACATGAGATGTTCTTCATGGACATCAAGTCCTTCAATGGAGACATTTTACATAAAACCCGTTATTTCTTCGTAAATTCGCTCTTATAGCCATGCTGCATAACTGTGGATTTCGTTAAAAGGTGGTTTTTACGCTGAATTCGATGGTGAAGTCAGAATTGCGATATCTCATTCCGTTCTCAAACTAGAGCATTTTGAAGATGAAGAAACGTGGTTGACACTTGAGATGTTCATTGTTAGTCTGCTCTAATCTGACAACGGAATGAGATATCGCAATTCTGACTTCACCATCGTGTTCAGCGTTGAAAAATCTATAAGCTGAGGGAGGTTTGGGGAGTTTTAGGGGAGGGGGGACCTTCTAATTCACCTTTTAATTCCCAAAATGAAACATTCTGACAATTGACAACTCATTTTATAGGTTTTTCAACGCTGAACGCAATGGTGAAGTCAGAAATGCGATATCTCATTCCGTTCTCAAACTGGAGCACTTTGAAGATGAAGAAACGTGGTTGATACATGAGATGTTCTTCATGGACATCAAGTCCTTCAATGGAGACATTTTACATAAAACCAGTTATTTCTTCGAAAATTCGCTCTTATAGCCATGCTGCATAACTGTGGATTTCGTTAAAAGGTGGTTTTTACGCTGAATTCGATGGTGAAGTCAGAATTGCGACATCTCATTCCGTTCTCAAACTAGAGCATTTTGAAGATGAAGAAACGTGGTTGATACTTGAGGTGTTCTTCGAAAATTCGCTCTTGTAGCTACGCTGCTTTACTGTGGATTCATTTATTTATTTTTTATTTTTTTCTTGGGCTACAGGAGGATTCTTCTCTGGAGTGCAGCAAACACTTGAGGTTTTGCCGTGGGAGGAACATTCAACTCGATTTCGGCGGCCTCACGAACCGAACTGAGCTCCTCCGGTACAAAATGGACGTCCTCGGGCCGGGAGGAGTCCGTGGAAAGTGTCGGTAAGTGACAACCTGCTGCACCAACTCGAGTCAATGATCACAGAAGGTCAAAGGGCACGGTTCAGCCAGTTGTCTACAAGGCGTTGAGATGAATAAGGGAGTGTACGTGGAGGTTGTTTGATTGGCCCTGCGTCTCCAGTATCAATAGCGTGCTTCCCAACTGAAGACCCATCCCATAGCAAACACAATTTTGTACTGGGAGAATGCTTGGAGGACCTCCTTGTATTCTTTGTTGCCTTGCACTAAGTCTGAACTTCATAGGAACTGTTCACCCCAGGTCTTCCTTGGGCAGAAGGTTGAGTTGGAGTGATCTAGCGACACATAGCAATCCATAGCAAACACAATTGTGTACTGGGAGAACGCTTGGAGGACCTCCTTGTATTCTTTGTTGCCTTGCACTAAGTCTGAACTTCATAGGAACTGTTCACCCCTGGTCTTCCTTGGGCATTAGGTTGAGTTGGAGTGATCTAGCGATACATAGCAATCCATAGCAAACACAATTGTGTACTGGGAGAACGCTTGGAGGACCTCCTTGTATTCTTTGTTGCCTTGCACTAAGTCTGAACTTCATAGGAACTGTTCACCCCTGGTCTTCCTTGGGCAGAAGGTTGAGTTGGAGTGATCTAGCGACACATAGCAATCCATAGCAAACACAATTTTGTACTGGGAGAATGCTTGGAGGACCTCCTTGTATTCTTTGTTGCCTTGCACTAAGTCTGAACTTCATAGGAACTTTTCACCCCTGGTCTTCCTTGGGCAGAAGGTTGAGTTGGAGTGATCTAGCTACACACTGGAACCCTGCTGAGCAGTTGTATGTGTTGCCCATCCTCAAAGCAAAATAATTCCTTATGCATGTCTACTTTGGCGTGCATTTTCCGTAACAGATCTACCCCAAGTACACCCTTGTCTCTAATAGGGGCTATTACAGACAGGTGGGAGAAGGTGAGGGACCAATGCAATGTGACTGGTACCTTTCCACCTCATGTTGTCTCCATAAAGGCATGGACCGCTGGGTGCAAGTGGAGTCCAAAGTTCTGCACTATATCTGACAGATGCACCAGTGTCAACAAGCACGCCTACCCTGTTGTTATGAACCCTAGTCTCGACAAAGCAGCAGATCCCACTCGAATTGACTTGACATGTGGGCTGTGTTCTGAAGCCAGTACACGCCCCTCTGCCCTGGCTTCAATCAGTTTCCCTGATTGGTCTCGGGGTGTTTGGGGCACTGGTCTGAAATGTCCAGGTTTATTGCAATTGTAGCGTTTGTTCTCTTCCCTGACGTTGGAGGGGGCAATGGCTTCCAATTGCATTGCAGTTGACAGGGCTTCTCGTATGGACTGCAGTTTGCTCAACGTTATCTTGGCAAGGTCCCTATTGGATAGAGCGTCCATGAACGCTTCCACTGCTTTCTTACCCCTGTCCGTCCGTGAGTTCTTAAGGTGAAGTTATTCCCATACAAGTAGTAGTGGAAGTGGGCTATGCATCTCACTGCAGCAAGCAGCTCCCATCGTGTGGCACAGTATTTGCGCTCTGGCCCAGCGAGCGTTTTGCTGTAGTAGGCAATGACCCTCTCTTTCCCCTCGGTGATTTACGACAGAACTTCCCAAATATACTCTTCAATTAGCTCAGCAATATGGTGGAACAAAAACTCCGCAGAAGACTGCAGAGTTAGGAGTGTAGAGTTGCAGGGTATGTTGGTGGAATAGGCCACTGGTCTCTGAATTGAATTATAACTAGTAGGAGCCGAACTAGACGCAAGCATCTCTGCTCGCTCGTCCACAGGTCCTTCCTGTCATTTGTAATGTAGGGCTGCTGAGTGCCCCCTCCACAAGGGAGGTTAGGGAATAAGCCCACCCAGAGGGATATCCGGTCTGTGCTTCCACAGAACCGTACATCCCCAGAGCGGCCGAACAAAAATATCGAGAACAGGGGAACAGCAAACCATCACACATTTTATTTTGTTATTTGTTAATTTTGGTTTATTGATCTAGCCCTCAATCGATCTAATGTCATCGATGTGAGTCTTGTTTAATTCGAAATAAATTTAGATATTGTAAAGGCGGGTTCACATTGGAGCGGAAAGTCCGGATTGCGTATTGCTCTGTGATTGGTCCAATTCAGGTTGGGAGTGTACTTCCATGGCCTCGACCAATCACAGAGCAATCCGGACTTTCCGCTCCAATGTGAACCCGCCTGATACATTCATCACAAAAGGAACTCACATAACTTGTACACAAACAATTTGTCGTATATAAAACAAACGTCATTCGTACTTTTCACTTTCAGCCTTCACAAAGAGCGGCTGACAGAAGAGTGCGACCAGATCAGCCCGCTACAGTCATGGGGACCCGAAATGCGGTTTTTCGACGAGTCAGTCAAACCGCTGGTCAGTAGTGACGCTGGTACTTGTGACGTCATCATTGAGAAGCCGACGTTCATTTTGAAAATCGACGCAGGTTCGTGATTATGGAGTTTTTGAAGATAGATAGATTGATAGGTAGATCTTTATTGCCTTTTGGATAACATCCACAGCAAAATGTACAAATTATACGATCATTGTTACCAGTTAAAAATAAAAATACCTAAATCTTCCCACTAGGAACTTATAATAAGCAGTCTAAGTTCACTTGCCTCACTTAAATAGTAGAACAGCCTGTTGGCAACATTACAGTCGCTCGTCGCCAGTATTTGCTTGTACTGCTCTTTAAAAGAAAGAGGCACTGGCAGCAAAAACTTCAAAAGGGGATTGGACTGCTGTAATGAATGGTTTGCTGAGTTTTCTCTGTTCTTCTTGGGGTTAGGCAATATGCCCACCCAGAGGGAAATCCGGTCTGCATTCACAGACCTGGCTATCTTCATAGTGGTCGAACAAAAGACACGAGAACCAAGGACTGGAATCAGCTGAGGGGCTCCTACTGCTAATTTCTGTACTATTCACTCTATGAAGCTCTAATTTGGTATTTAGCCTCCTTAGGACTTACACTTTAAGCAGAAAAGGCCTGGAATCAGCTGAGGGGCTCCTACTGCTAATTTCTGTACTATTCACTCTATGAAGGTCTAATTTGGTATTTAGCCTCCTTAGGACTTACACTTTAAGCAGAAAAGGACTGGAATCAGCTGAGGGGCTCCTACTGCTAATTTTTGTACTATTCCCTCTATGAAGCTCTAATTTGGTATTTAGCCTCCTTAGGACTTACACTTTAAGCAGAAAAGGCCTGGAATCAGCTGAGGGGCTCCTACTGCTAATTTCTGTACTATTCACTCTATGAAGCTCTAATTTGGTATTTAGCCTCCTTAGGACTTACACTTTAAGTAGAAAAGGCTTGGAATCAGCTGAGGGGCTCCTACTGCTAATTTCTGTACTATTCACTCTATGAAGCTCTAATTTGGTATTTAGCCTCCTTAGGACTTACACTTTAAGCAGAAAAGGCCTGGAATCAGCTGAGGGGCTCCTACTGCTAATTTCTGTACTATTCACTCTATGAAGCTCTAATTTGGTATGAAGCCTCCTTGGACTTACACTTTAAGCAGAAAAGGCCTGGAATCAGCTGAGGGGCTCCTACTGCTAATTTCTGTACTATTCACTCTATGAAGCTCTAATTTGGTGTTTAGCCTCCTTAGGACTTACACTTTAAGCTGAAAAGGCCTGGAATCAGCTGAGGGGCTCCTACTGCTAGTTTCTGTACTATTCACTCTATGAAGCTCTAATTTGGTATGAAGTCTCCTTAGGACTTAGGTACACTTTAAGCAGAAAAGGCCTGGAATCAGCTGAGGGGCTCCTACTGCTAATTTCTGTACTATTCACTCTATGAAGCTCTAATTTGGTATTTAGCCTCCTTAGGACTTACACTTTAAGCAGAAAAGGCCTGGAATCAGCTGAGGGGCTCCTACTGCTAATTTCTGTACTATTCACTCTATGAAGCTCTAATTTGGTATTTAGCCTCCTCAGCACTTTAAGCAGAAAAGGCATGGAATCAGCTGAGGGGCTCCTACTGCTAATTTCTGTACTATTCACTCTATGAAGCTCTAATTTGGTATTTAGCCTCCTTAGGACTTACACTTTAAGCTGAAAAGGCATGGAATCAGCTGAGGGGCTCCTACTGCTAATTTCTGTACTATTCACTCTATGAAGCTCTAATTTGGTATTTAGCCTCCTTAGGACTTACACTTTAAGCAGAAAAGGCCTGGAATCAGCTGAGGGGCTCCTAAAGCTACCTGTACCCTCACTAGTTTTCCTCCTTCAATCGCCCTTTCAATGGTATCAATTTTCACACTTCACTATTTCTCTTCATAATTTGTCTAATCATCTTCTTCTTCTTCTCAGCGGTGAACATGTACCACCACTTCTGCGACTTCTTCAACCTCTACGCCTCCCAACACCTCAACTCTTCTCATCCGGACGCCTTCTCGACGGACGTCCACGTCCTCATTTGGGAGACCTACAGGTCAGTACGACAGTCCAAAACGTCATCAAACCCTCACCGTTAACACTTGTCCAATATCATTAACTGCTCTCAATGGATGATCAGATCAAAGAAATTGTACTCCAAGAACAGCTGCAGCTTCTCCATCAACAGCGGCGATTTGCAATGACCTGCGGATCTAATCTGACTGATCACATCAGCATCAGGCGTATTGCTCTATAGCGGCAGCTGATTCTATCCACAAAACTGACCTTCAAAAATCGCTGATGTACACAAACTGTGTATTTTTTCTTATTTCACTATGTCAAGAGTATTACGCTACCAGCAGCATTTTCTCCAAATAAAAAGCGTGGCTTAATACTAGGAAACAACAATATTTGACACATAACGAGCGTTCCGTCAGCAGTAACATCTGAGAGCAATCAATCTAATTAGAGCGATACAAGTTTGGAAATCACTGCGGTTGATAGTGTAAAATTAAAGAGTGAATACGGTGTTTACAACGGTTTTAGAGAGCTATTTTGATGATCTAACAAGGTTCTTTAAAATTTTTTGATTTTGAGAAAGAAAACGCTGCTGGTGATGATATCATGGTGAAATATCATCATATTATGGTGAAATCCGATAAACAGGTCCAGATAGATCGTGAACGTCTTAGTTTGGGGCGACACTCCAATTGCCTCAGTTGAGGATCTGTTCGTCTTGAACCTTTGATTGATACGACTGCAATGCCCTGAAAACGTGAGACATTGAATACCAAACTGTCCTTCAACAGAAACCCTAAAGTGTCATCTGATCATCCCAAACGGTCCTCTGTCCAGCCCAAACTTCCCTCTGATCAATCCAATCTGTCCAATATTTCACTCCTAAACCGTCCTCCGTTAACCCCCCCCCCCCCCCCACAACTGTCCTTTGATCAATCTAAACTGTCCTCTGACCTCAAACGTCCCGTCTGCTCTGATCGATCCAAACTGTCCTCTGACCACCCCAAACTGTCCTCTGACCACCCCAAACTCTCCTCTGACCACCCCAAACTCCAGTCTGACCATCAGAACTGTCTCAAACAACCCCAAACTGTCCTCTGATCACCCCAAACTGTCTCCAACTGTCCTCTGACCACCCCAAACTCTCCTCTGACCATCCCAAACTGTCCTCTGATCACCCCAAACTGTCTCCAACTGTCCTCTGACCACCCCAAACTCTCCTCTGACCATCCCAAACTGTCCTCTGACCACCCCAAACTGTCTCAAACTGTCCTCTGACCTAATCAAACGTCCCTTCTGCTCTGATCGACCCCAACTGTCATTCAATCAAAAACCCTCCACAGATCAACCCAAACTACTCCGACCACCCCAAAATGTCCTATTATCACCCAAAACTGTAATTTCATCAATCCAAATAGTCATCAGACCACCCCAAACTTTGCTCTGATCAATCCAAACTGTCCTTCACTCCTAACATCCTCTGATCACCCCAAACTGTCATCTTACACCCCAAACAGTCATCAGACCACCCCAAACTTTTCTCTGATCAATCCAAACTGTCCTCAATTCAAAACACCCCTCTGATCACCCCAAACTGTCAAAACCCTTCAATCCCAAACTGCTAAACTAGCGCTGTTGACCAAATACTGGTATCGTCTGTAATTTCCCTGTTTGCCCAGCATCTATCAGCAGGACCAATTTTATTGAGTAGTTCAGCCTTGTGTTCTATTTAGATTCGTATATTGATAATAACGTCATTCATACGCCTTTTCAGGTACCATTCAAACTTCAAAGAAACCTTTGACGTCTTCACGCGCCACCCGCTGTGGGACCTCAACACGTTCAGAGGTCTCTACTACTTTCATATACTCACTGTGTAACTGTATGTACCTACACGCTGGTTTTTGTTCTTTGAATAATATGACTCATGTTGTAGCTCAGATTCTTGTTATTAGAAACGTCGACTGTTCTAAACTCCGGCGGCCAATGTTGGAGTTTCATGCAGTTGAATCTCCTTTGAACTCAAACTGTTCTCTGATTATCCCTAACCGTCCTCTAAACTCTCAAACTGTCCTCTGATCATTCCAAACTGTCCAAAACTGACCTCTGAGCATCCCAAACTGTCTCAAACTATCCTCTGACTATCCCAAACTGTCTCAAACTGACCTCTGACCACCCCAAACTGTCTTCTGATCATCCCGAACTGTCCTCAAACAACCCCAAACTGTCCTCTGACCATCCCTAACTGTCTCAAACTGTCCTCTGACCATCCCAAACTGTCGGTTTACCATCCCAAACTGCCCTCAAACCACCACACACTGTCCTCTGATCATCCCTAACTGCCCTCAAACCACCCCAAACTGTCCTCTGATCATCCCTAACTGTCTTAAACTGTCTTCAAACAACCCCAAACTGTCCTCTGATCAGCCCTAACCGTCCTCTAAACTCTCAAACTGTCCTCTGACCATCCTAAACTGTCCCAAACAGTCTTCAAACCACCCCAACTCTCCTCTAGCCACCCCAAACTGTCCTTGAACCTGTCCAAACTGTCCTCTGACCATCCAAAACTGTCATCTTATTCCAAATTACTTGCAGTTGGTTTGAATCTCTCGTTTCATTTCCCATTTACAGGTCGGAAAGTGTGTTTCTCCAACGTGGTGTTCCCGCTGCTCCCGAGGATGATATTTGGCCTGTACTACAACACCCCCATCGTGAGTAACTCAGTAATTTCCACCTGTATTATTTACTCGTTACTTATTTATTTAAATCTTATTTCACGGTTATTTGTTTTCAAGATTTGGGGATGTCAGGGGAGCGGTCTGTTCAAAGCGTTCTCCGAACACGTCCTCCACCGGTTGCGGGTTCCGGGTCGACAGCCGAAGCCGTCCAAACTGAGGATCACCCTCTTGTCGCGGGAGTCGACGTACAGGAACATCCTGAACGAGAAGGAGCTGCTCGAGGCGTTGAAGACAAACAAGAACTACAACGTGAAACGGGTAACGTAATGAGGTATAACTGACGGCAATCGTCAGTTCTGTTAACTTCCACTTGACCAGATGTCATCGTACGTGTATCTGGGAGTTCCATTGTCGAGCTTGGCCACATTTCTGTGGAGTTGGGCCGAAGTTCTGTGTAGTTCAGGGACCATTTAGTGAGCAGACTGACGCTCCGGGCGGTGCTCATACAACAGGCCGATTGATGCCAAAATTTCATTTTTTTGGGGATGTCAGATAAGATGCTTCAGGCTTCATATTCGCCAGGGAACCACACTGATGCGATTGGTGGTTCTGAGGTGGTTAAGATAAGAGATAAGATAAGATGTGGGAGGCGTTTGCTAAGTATTATAGCTGTGCTTGTAGTCTAGTGCCCTCCCAGTAGTTAGAGCTCTTCTGTTAATTCCAGTTGTTTCACCAACTCCCAGAGGTCATTAGGATTCCTCATGTAGTATCCTGTGTCTGGTTTTTCGTTGCCCAAGCACAGAAACCAGTCCTAACTAACCCTAACTAGTCCTTTTCAATGGTACAGAGATGTTTTTGGAGTCGGCAGTGTCTGGTCAGTAGGCCTACCGGTATCTTCAGCCTGGTGCACCTGTTATTGAGTAGGTGAATGAGCTAGAGAGAGTACGAGCGGGTTGAGTAGAATAAGTTCACTCTTACTGATTCATTGCAAGTAGGTTTATTGGGAAAGAGAAAAGAAATGAAAAATGTTGATGAAATGAATTTTTCTTAGGTCCTAAATTACCTAAAAGGGCCCTTAGGAAACAGTATGGATAGAAAAAATAGTGAAAAAGTGCGATTTGGGACTAAAAAAGTTTCATGATCTGACCTGGATTCGAAGTGACGATGGGGCTGCTATTAGAGGTGCTGGGTGAAGAAAATGTCTTCATTTTAATAGTACTGGTGAAAATCACTGCCTCTGGATGGTTAGAGACTGGTGGTACTGATTGATTGATTGATTAAGATTTTTATTCTACCACCAGGGGTAGGATAGGGCCAACTGGCCCTCTCTTACTCCTCCCCTGGCTACATTATTTACTATTCCTCGTAATACAATCGTTGTTATTGTGGTGGTTAAGAGAGGCCCTCCCAGTAGTTAGAGCTCTTCTGTGAGTTCCAGTTGTTTCACCAACTCCCAGAGGTCGTTAAGATTCCTCAAATAGTGTTCTGTGTCTGGTCTTTCGTTGCCCAAGCACAGAAACCAGTCCTAACTAACCCTAACTAGTCCTTTGCAATGGCACAGAGATGTTTTTGGAGTCGGCAGTGTCTGGTCAGTAGGCCTACCGGTATCTTCAGCCTGGTGCACCTGAGATTGACTAGGTTGAGCGGGTTGAGTAGAATAAGTTCACTCTTACTGATTCATTGCAAGTAGGTTTATTGAGAAAGAGAAAAGAAATGAAAAATGTTGATGAAATGAATTTTTCTTAGGTCCTAAATTACCTAAAAGAGCCCTTAGGAAACAGTATGGATAAACAAATAGTGAAAAAGTGCGATTTGGGACTAAAAAAGTTTCATGATCTGACCTGGATTCGAAGTGACGTTGGGGCTGCTATTAGAGGTGCTGGGTGAAGAAAATGTCTTCATTTTAATAGTACTGGTGAAAATCACTGCCTCTGGATGGTTAGGGACTGGTGGTACTGAGAGGCCCTCCCAGTAGTTAGAGCTCTTCTGTGAATTCCAGTTGTTTCACCAACTCCCAGAGGTCATTAAGATTCCTCATGCAGTATTCTGTGTCTGGTTTTTCGTTGTCCAAGCACAGAAACCAGTCCTAACTAACCCTAACTAGTCCTTTTCAATGGTACAGAGATGTTTTTGGAGTCGGCAGTGTCTGGTCAGTAGGCCTACCGGTATCTTCAGCCTGGTGCGGCTGAGATTGACTAGGTTGAGCGGGTTGAGTAGAATAAGTTCACTCTTACTGATTCATTGCAAGTAGGTTTATTGAGAAAGAGAAAAGAAATGAAAAATGTTGATGAAATGAATTTTTCTTAGGTCCTAAATTACCTAAAAGGGCCCTTAGGAAACAGTATGGATTGAAAAAATAGTGAAAAAGTGCGATTTGGGACTAAAAAAGTTTCATGATCTGACCTGGATTCGAAGTGACGATGGGGCTGCTATTAGAGGTGCTGGGAGAAGAAAATGTCTTCATTTTAATAGTACTGGTGAAAATCACTGCCTCTGGATGGTTAGAGACTGGTGGTACTGATTGATTGATTGATTAAGATTTTTATTCAACCACCAGGGGTAGGATAGGGCCAAGTGGCCCTCTCTTACTCCTCCCCTGGCTACATTATTTACAATTCCTCGTAATATAATCGTTGTTATTGTGGTGGTTAAGAGAGGCCCTCCCAGTAGTTAGAGCTCTTCTGTGAATTCCAGTTGTTTCACCAACTCCCAGAGGTCATTAAGATTCCTCATGCAGTATTCTGTGTCTGGTTTTTCGTTGTCCAAGCACAGAAACCAGTCCTAACTAACCCTAACTAGTCCTTTTCAATGGTACAGAGATGTTTTTGGAGTCGGCAGTGTCTGGTCAGTAGACCTACTGTTATCTTCAGCCTGGTGCACCTGAGATTGACTAGGTTGAGCGGGTTGAGTAGAATAAGTTCACTCTTACTGATTCATTGCAAGTAGGTTTATTGAGAAAGAGAAAAGAAATGAAAAATGTTGATGAAATGAATTTTTCTTAGGTCCTAAATTACCTAAAAGGGCCCTTAGGAAACAGTATGGATAAACAAATAGTGAAAAAGTGCGATTTGGGACTAAAAAAGTTTCATGATCTGGCCTGGATTCGAAGTGACGTTGGGGCTGCTATTAGAGGTGCTGGGTGAAGAAAATGTCTTCATTTTAATAGTACTGGTGAAAATCACTGCCTCTGGATAGTTAGGGACTGGTGGTACTGAGGTGGTTAAGATAGACCCACCTAGTTGATAGAGCTCTTCTGTGAATTCCAGTTGTTTCACCAAATCCCAGAGGTCATTTAGATTCCTCAAGTAGTATTCTGGGTCGGGTTTTTCGTTGCCCTACCGTTATCTTCAGCCTGGTGCCTCTGGCCTCTGACCATCCCAAACTGTCCTGTGATCAACTCAAAGTATTCTCTGACCATCTCGATGTTCAAAAAGTATTTCACAGATACACAGAGGAAAAGAGAACATTTCCAACGTTTTGACAAAGTCTTCACAGTTTATAGTTGGTATCAACTCGTAGTTTGACGTTGTTTATATCATTAGATATCAACATTTGGGGGGTTTCATCCAATCGCACACCAAAATCCGTTTCTGACCCTCCTGCATTCACTGTCAAATTTTACTTAAAACCTGCGGATTTTTTTTTATTTGATCGATTTCCCGTTACCGCAGGTCGTTTTCAACAGTCAGACGCCCTTCCGGAAACAGCTTGAAATCACTCGAAACACCGACGTCTTCATCGGCATCCACGGAGCCGGACTCACTCACCTCCTTTTCCTCCCTGACTGGGCGGTCGTTTTCGAACTGTACGTACGACTTAACCACACGTTCGTCACCTGTCAAAGTCGAAATTTCATCAAAGATTTGTATCAAACTTGCTATTTATTAATTTGTGATATATCCGGCAGAATCACTATTTAATTTTCAACCTTTTAAACATTTGACGAGTTTTCAGTCCTACCAACTGGTTAGAACTGATTGATAATAGATAACCTTATCAGGTGGTGGTGGTTCTCTACATAATTGATTAAATCAAATTTTCTATTTTTAAATTGAAATTCCAGGTATAACTGCCAAGACGAGAGCTGCTATTTGGATCTGGCGAGGCTGAGGGGCGTCAAATACATCACTTGGGAGGAACCGGACAAAGTCCACCCGCAGGATGAGGTGACAATCTTGATTTCATCAGATACATTATTACGTTTATAGTCTAGGAAGAACGTATTTAAATTTCGACTGGTTAAAGAGATTTTGAGCAGAAATCTGAGGGAAAACACCACCTTGATAGTCATACCAAACACCAATCAATTCTACAGCTAATTTGCAACAAAAAGTGCCTTCTAGAGTTTTTCATTACTCAACTAAATAGGTGGTTTTTGATCTCCCATGAAAATTGTACCGGTGGACGAATTTCGGATTTTGTTTTTTTAATCAACGCAGAATTTGATCTTCTTCGATTTACTCTCAGTGACTTTTTCTGTAGGATTCTCCGTTTTGCGAGTAAATCAAGGAAAACTGAAAAACGTCAGAAAATTTCGAGGTTTTAAGGCCGTCAACAATCAGTGGGCATGCAAACTCAGATTACTGTTATTATGCACCATCTGAAGGTACTTAATTGGTTTCCAGCTTGTTCACGGTTTTTGTTGATATTCAGTCTTAATTATACTGGACTAATTCTGCTCTGGATTCCGATTTTCGTCCACCAGTTGGATAAGGGTTATTCAGTTGACCACAGCTGGTACCACCTGAGCTCGAATGCCGTCTGGACGTATTCGTCAACCAGTAAGTCTTGAAGGCCTGAAGAGTGCGGAAGTTGATGTAACCTGCCTCTAGAATTTTCAGTAACCTTTATGCTACAACATAGTGAGTCCATCAGTCGCATGGTGTGATCCCCACAAACAACCCAAATAATCTCTTCCTAACCATCCCTAACCAGCCCTAACCAGCTCTAACCATCTTTGTCTAACCAGCTCTAACCATCCCTAACCATCTTTGTCTAACCAGCTCTAACCATCCCTAACCAGCCCTAACCATCCCTAACCATCTTTGTATAACCAGCTCTAACCAGCCCTATCCATTCCTAACCAGCTCTAACCATCCCTAATCATCTTTGTCTAACCAGCTCTAACCATCCTTAACCATCTCTAACCAGCTCTAACCATCCCTAACCATATTTGTCTAACCAGCTCTAACCATCCCTAACCAGCTCTAACCATCCCTAACCATCTTTGTCTAACCAGCTCTAACCATCTTTGTCTAACCATCCCTAACCAGCTCTAATTATCCCTAACCATCTTTGTCTAACCAGCTCTAACCATCCCTAACCATCTTTGTCTAACCATCCCTAACCAGCTCTAACCATCCCTAACCATCTTTGTCTAACCAGCTCTAACCATCCCTAACCATCTTTGTCTAACCAGCTCTAACCAGCTCTAACCATCTCTAACCATCCCTAACCAGCTCTAGCCATCCCTAACCATCTTTAACTAACCAGCTCTAACCATCCCTAACCATCTTTGACTAACCAGCTCTAACCATCCCTAACCAGCCCTAACCAGCTCTAACCATCCCTAACCATCTTTGTCTAACCAGCTCTAACCATCTCTAACCATCCCTAACCATCTTTGACTAACCAGCTCTAACCATCCCTAACCAGCCCTAACCAGCACTAACCATCCCTAACCATCTTTGTCTAACCAGCTCTAACCATCCCTAACCAGCTCTAACCATCTCTAACCATCCCTAACCAGCTCTAACCATCCCTAACCAGCTCTAACCATCTCTAACCATCTTTGACTAACCAGCTCTAACCATCTCTAACCATCTTTGACTAACCAGCTCTAACCATCCCTAACCAGCTCTAACCATCCCTAACCATCTTTGTCTAACCAGCCCTAACCATCTCTAACCATCCCTAACCAGCTCTAACCATCTTTGTCTAACCAGCTCTAACCATCCCTAACCAGCTCTAACCATCCCTAACCATCTTTGTCTAACCAGCTCTAACCATCCCTAACCAGCTCTAACCATCCCTAACCATCTTTGTATAACCAGCTCTAACCATCCCTAACCAGCTCTAACCATCTATGTCTAACCAGCTCTAACCATCCCTAACCAGCTCTAACCATCCCTAACCATCTTTGTCTAACCAGCTCTAACCATCCCTAACCAGCTCTAACCATCCCTAACCATCTTTGTCTAACCAGCTCTAACCATCCCTAACCAGCTCTAACCATCCCTAACCATCTTTGTCTAACCAGCTCTAACCATCCCTAACCAGCTCTAACCATCTCTAACCATCTTTGACTAACCAGCTCTAACCAGCCCTAACCATCCCTAACCATCTTTGTCTAACCAGCTCTAACCATCCCTAACCAGCTCTAACCATCCCTAACCAGCTCTAACCATCCCTAACCATCTTTGTCTAACCAGCTCTAACCATCCCTAACCAGCTCTAACCATCCCTAACCAGCTCTAACCATCCCTAACCATCTTTGTCTAACCAGCCCTAACCAGCTCTAACCATCCCTAACCATCTTTGTCTAACCAGCTCTAACCATCCCTAACCAGCTCTAACCATCCCTAACCAGCTCTAACCATCCCTAACCAGCTCTAACCATCCCTAACCAGCTCTAACCATCCCTAACCATCTTTGTCTAACCAGCCCTAACCAGCTCTAACCATCCCTAACCATCTTTGTCTAACCAGCTCTAACCAGCCCTAACCATCTCTAACCATCCCTAACCAGCTCTAACCATCTTTGTCTAACCAGCTCTAACCATCCCTAACCATCTTTGTCTAACCAGCTCTAACCAGCTCTAACCTTCCCTAACCATCTTTGTCTAACCAGCTCTAACCATCCCTAACCTGCTCTAACCATCCCTAACCATCTTTGTCTAACCAGCTCTAACCATCCCTAACCAGCTCTAACCATCTCTAACCATCCCTAACCAGCTCTAACCATCCCTAACCAGCTCTAACCATCTCTAACCATCTTTGACTAACCAGCTCTAACCAGCCCTAACCAGCTCTAACCATCCCTAACCAGCTCTAACCATCCCTAACCATCTTTGTCTAACCAGCTCTAACCAGCCCTAACCAGCTCTAACCATCCCTAACCATCTTTGTCTAACCAGCCCTAACCATCCCTAACCAGCTCTTACCATCTTTGTCTAACCAGCTCTAACCATCCCTAACCAGCTCTAACCATCCCTAACCATCTTTGTCTAACCAGCTCTAACCATCCCTAACCAGCTCTAACCATCCCTAACCATCTTTGTCTAACCAGCTCTAACCATCCCTAACCAGCTCTAACCATCCCTAACCATCCCTAACCAGCTCTAACCATCCCTAACGATCTATGTCTAACCAGCTCTAACCATCCCTAACCAGCTCTAACCATCCCTAACCATCTTTGTCTAACCAGCTCTAACCATCCCTAACCAGCTCTAACCATCCCTAACCATCTTTTTCTAACCAGCTCTAACCATCCCTAACCAGCTCTAACCATCCCTAACCAGCTCTAACCATCCCTAACCATCATTGTCTAACCATCCCTAACCATCTTTGTCTAACCAGCTCTAACCATCCCTAACCAGCTCTAACCATCTCTAACCATCTTTGACTAACCAGCTCTAACCAGCCCTAACCAGCTCTAACCATCCCTAACCATCTTTGTCTAACCAGCTCTAACCATCCCTAACCAGCTCTAACCATCCCTAACCATCTTTGTCTAACCATCCCTAACCAGCTCTAACCATCCCTAACCATCTTTGTCTAACCAGCTCTAACCAGCCCTAACCATCTCTAACCATCCCTTACCAGCTCTAACCATCCCTAACCATCTTTGTCTAACCAGCTCTAACCATCCCTAACCATCTTTGTCTAACCAGCTCTAACCAGCCCTAACCAACTCTAACCATCCCTAACCAGCTCTAACCATCTTTGTCTAACCAGCTCTAACCATCCCTAACCAGCTCTAACCATTCCTAACCATCTTTGTCTAACCAGCTCTAACCATCCCTAACCATCTTTGTCTAACCAGCTCTAACAATCCCTAACCAGCTCTAACCATCCCTAACCAGCTCTAACCATCCCTAACCATCTTTGTCTAACCAGCTCTAACCATCCCTAACCTGCTCTAACCATCCCTAACCAGCTCTTACCATCCCTAACCAGCTCTAACCATCCCTAACCATCTTTGTCTAACCATCCCTAACCAGCTCTAACCATCCCTAACCATCTTTGTCTAACCAGCTCTAACCATCCCTAACCATCTTTGTCTAACCAGCTCTAACCATCCCTAACCAGCTCTAACCATCCCTAACCATCTTTGTCTAACCAGCTCTAACCATCCCTAACCAGCTCTAACCATCCCTAACCAGCTCTAACCATCCCTAACCATCTTTGTCTAACCAGCTCTAACCATCCCTAACCAGCTCTAACCATCCCTAACCATCTTTGTCTAACCAGCTCTAACCATCCCTAACCAGCCCTAACCATCTCTAACCATCCCTAACCAGCCCTAACCATCTCCGCCTAACCAGCTCTAACCATCCCTAACCATCTCTAACCATCCCTAACCAGCTCTAACCATCCCTAACCATCTCCGCCTAACCATCTCTAACCATCCCTAACCATCTCTAACTATCCCTGACCATCCCTAACAATGTCTACCCAACTTCCAAACGCAATAATTAAGGTATTGGCGCGTATTGATTTCACCTTATGGAGCTCTCCAACTTCCAAAATGAGACCGACCGGTATCGATTACAATTGATTGTAATCGATAGCAACGGTTCAAAGCACTTCTCGAGAAATGTCCAAAAAAACGCTTGCATACGAGTCTGCAACACATTGAGACATTTTCATGTCATCCCCCCCCAAGGAAAATGTCGCCGTTTGTCAATCGAAGACATTTCCGTGTCTCCATTATAATATTTATAATAATTAATATAATTATTATATGCCAATTATTGGCAACCGAATGTTTTAGTCATGAATTTGCGAACCTCTACACCCTCTTCTGATCTAAAGTCGATATTAAAATCACTGCACAGTAGAATTGGCAAATCGTATAACTTTTCTTCCCATTTAGCTCATTTAGGACACCTAACGACCATAATGTTGTGTGCAAACAAACTTCGTATCAAGTCATGCGCATATCTCAGCTTTTCGAAGAGCGACAACCGAGTGAGAGGAATGACGTTGTATTCTAGTTCTATAATAAATCGAGAGGTTTCCAACGAATGGTGAACGGTTTTTGTCCGATGACAAATGACGAAGTACGAGTACTATTCCCCTAGCAACACTCGGTTGTACGCGGAAATCGTCAGAAACTCATTTGGGACAATTTTCGTAGTCGATTTTCGTAACGGTTTTTGAGTTATGTGCCATAATATGAAATGTCATATTATGAAAGACATGAAAATGTCAAAAAACCGACTTTTTTCACTTTTAAGATTTTTTTCGTATTTTCAACCTTGCCTCAGTAAAACTGCTTTAACTCCCTTAAGTTAATATGTAACATGAAAGTTAAGGATACCGTTGGAAAGAGCGTTAAATTTGCTATTTCCCTGATATGAAATCCGACTTTTTAAGACAGTACTTATTGATGAAAAAATGGCCAAAGACCAAAATTTGAAGATTTCTTAAAAATCGCCGTTTTTTTCTTTCGTATTTTGCGCTATCATTGCGGGGTTCTTTCGGCGTGCACTCTTAAGGAAAAACATGGCCAGGATCTCAGCTTTTTAACGGTATAGAAAAAAATGTTTTTCACAGTGAAATTGGTGGAGAAAATGACGTTTGAGTTCTGAAAAACGTGGGTTTTTAGGTGAAAATTTTTACAAGTCTTTGGCCATTTTTTCATCAATAAGTTCTGTATTTCATATCAGGGAGATAGCAAATTTAACGCTGTTTCCAACGGTATCCTTAACTTTCATGTTACATATTAACTTAAGGGAGTTAGAGCAGTTTTACTGAGACAAGGTTGAAAATACGAAAAAAATCTTAAAAGTGAAAAAAGTCGGGTTTTTAGTTGAGTAATGAAAAAACTCCAAGAGGCACTTTTTGTTGCAAATTAGCTGTAGAGTTGATTCCTTGAGTTTGTCCCTTAATTTCTGTAGACACCCTGTACCTATATAGACGTGGGGAGGGGAATTACCTTTAAATTCCCAAAATCAAACAGTCTGACAAGCGACACCTCATATTAAAGGTTTTTACACGCTGAATGCAATGGTGAAGTCAGAATTGCGATATCTTATTCCGTTCACAATTTGGAGCACTTTGAAGGTGAAGAAACGTGGTTGATACTCGAGATGTCATGTTCTTCAATGGAGACATTTTACATAAAACCAGTTATTTCTTCGAAAATTCGCTCTTATAGCCATGCTGCGTGACTGTGGATTTTGATTTTTCTCTTTCGTTGCAGGGGCACCATCCGGAGGGCGGAGCTCACGCCAAATTCACCAACTACAATTTCGACGTCGACGAGTTCGTTAGACTCGTGTCGAAAGCCGAAACTCACGTCAAGGAGCATCGAACGTACCGAGCGGCGACGTCGAAGTCGAACGTGCGAGACGAGCTGTGACGCGGTGGTCGCTCAAGGAACTCAACGAGACAAATGTGTTGTGGGAACGTTTCGTGTTGTTTGTGCGTGACGACTGACGTTTTGTCGACGTAATCGAAATAAGTCGAAGTTTAGGGAAGCGGGCGGTGAACTGTTATTCTGGAAATATGACAGTAAAAGGGCGAAGGTAATATTACCAGTGGACTAGGACGACTGGAATAAGACGAAGGTAATATTACCTGTAGACTAGGACGACTGGAATAGGACGAAGGTAATATTACCAGTGGACTAGGACGACTGGAATAGGACGAACGTAATATTACCAGTAGACTAGTACGACTGGAATAGGACGAAGGTAATATTTACCAGTGGACTAGGACGACTGGAATACGACGAAGGTAATATTACCAGTGGACTAGGACGACTGGAATAGGACGAAGGTAATATTACCAGTGGACTAGGACGACTGGAATACGACGAAGGTGATATTACCAGTGGACTAGGACGACTGGAATAGGACGAAGGTAATATTACCAGTGGACTAGGACGACTGGAATAAGACGAAGGAATATTACCAGTGGACTAGGACGACTGGAATACGTCGAAGGTAATATTACCAGTGGACTAGGACGACTGCTGTTTTCAACCCATATTAACTGTACAATCTGCATCTCATCGACATCACAATAATTGTTATATGTGACAATAATTATTATTGTCACAGTTTTATATAGTGGTTGTTACTTGAGATGTTCTTCATCGACATTATGTTCTCCAATGGAGACCTTTGACATAAAACCAGTTATTTCTTCGAAAATTCGCTCTTATTGCCATGCTGCATGACTGAGTTTTTTATTCATTCTTTTCTGAGCAGTTTATAAATATGTGATGTACTATCATTATCAATTGAAATACTTCTGGTGACAAGGCATCAGCCTTGATAGTCTGTGCTTTGAAAAAACCAATGTATCGTAGGAAAAATACCGATATCCAATATACCAGGTTCGTTTAATATCGATTAAAAAAAAGTATGAGGGGAAAATATCGATACTATCACTATTCGATGTATCGATACCTATCCCTATTAACAATATTGATATTTTTCTTCGATACTCTCATCGACGTTCCGATAACCTACTACTTTCTCTCTCATCTGTCGATGTTTTCCTTTCGACTTCCAAACGGTTGATCTCTGTGTGTCAGGATCACGTTAAGTTCTCACTTGTATTAAATAATAAATTTTATTCCTAATCCAAACATATTGTTAACTATTCAGTTGTCACGCATTCCTACTGTAACTCGAAGCTGTATTAACAAATGTGATTTCTCCTAACGGTATTTTCGCTTTGATCGGGACAACCCCGCAGAGCATGTTTACGTTTACGAATAATGAATTAATCGTACGTTGTAACAATTAATTTAAATAAATTCTCGAATCTCAACGGAGTCCGATTGGTTTTGTTATTTTTACCCTCAAATCCCAAAAGTTGACTTTTTAGTCAAAACCTCAATTTCAGGTCAGAACCGGCTTCACATTCGAGTCAGAAAAATCTCGAAGTACAACTCGAAGTACGAGCAGTTTGGTAAACAATTAATTTTATAAATAAATTTAATTCCTGACACCGTAGTTTCATTACACTACTTTTGAATCGGTTCATGCAGAAAGGGATTCAAGTCCAATTCCTGGACGAAAAAGAAAATTTAATGGCTTGTTTTAATTTAATGGCCATTTAATGGCTTGTTTTGGGGTTTATGGGGGTCATTTCATCGTTTTATGCAGGAACGTTCTTAGGGACGTTCCGATATATCGGAGTATCGATACTTTGCTCCCGATATTTGTATCGATACTTTTCATTCAATACTTTTGTGGTATCGATACTTCCATCCGACAGTATCGATACTTTTCACCGATATTTTACCAAGGAAGATGACATTATTGTGAGGAAATACTCGTTCGCGCCCACCTATTAATTATAATATGATTATGTAAATACTTGATTTTCGAAAATAGGTAGCTGGAAATCGACCATAATACCGGAAATGCCAATCTTTCAGGAAAATCGCGATACCTACGTACCCTCAAACTCAATGCATCGATAAATCGTCTCACCTTTAGGAAGATGGGTACAACCAACTTAGTATAAATGCTTAATTATAATAATATGCTGGTCACTTTTAAGGCATCCTTTTCACATAGCAGCAATTTCTCTCAATAATTTCGATACGATACTTTCCCCGAAGTATCGATACTCGATATTATTGGTCAAAAAGTATCGACATTCCGATAATATCGGATCAAAAGTATCGATGCTCGATACTGATACCAAGTAAGTCTAAGGGCGAAAATTCAGAAAAACACTTTCTTTTGATGGAATTTAAAAAAAAAAAGGAAAAGAATTATTAAGGTAAGAATTCCATCAAAAGAAAGGGTTTTTCTGAATTTTCGCCCTTAGACTTGGTATCGGTATCGAGCATTGATACTTTTGATCCGATATTATCGGAATGTCGATACTTTTGGACCGATAATATCGAGTATCGATACTTCGGGGAAAGTATCGTATCGAACGGAGTATCGATACTCAGATGGTATCGTAACGTCCCTAAACCTTCTTCTTCTTCCTTCTTACGTTCCCTAACCTTAACCTTCTACGTAGTGGTGTTGAACTATCGATAGTTTCGGTTTCCGATAGTACCGGTGGTTTTTCCTATAACTATCGATAGTTTCAACACCGTCTCTTTGAATAATTTTGTTTTTTTCGTGTGGCACCTCTTCACTGCTTCATTCAAAAAGGGACCTAAGTCCAGCGCCTTTTTTGATTTTTGCCGAAAAAAGGGCGTCACTTTTTGTAGAAATTAATACAGTTTGTGATAAGGGATAGAGAGTTGAGTATTTAATGAAAGTTTCATTCAGTTATTCCGTTTTAAGACCTTTATTGGCATATACATTTGACAATAGGCCTCTAAGGGCCCTTAAGGTTGTAAATACAAAAAAAAAAAAATTACAAAATAAATAAAATCATGGCCTTTAAGAGTCACATAAATTACAGAATAAATGGCAAAGGTAAAAAATGAAAAATTAAAAATCCTGCAAATTCTTGATACAACGGTTTATTATCTTCTTTGTACAGATCACCCTTCTGTCTCGATTACTGAATGATTACCGAGATTAATTATTATTATGAATTATCATTAATTATTAATAATTATTATCAAGAAGAGTAAATAATTAATATTTACTGTTGGTTATTAGTAATTTTTATGCTTCATTATTAATAATTATCATTAAATATTATTCATTAACTCGATATTTGAAAACCACGTGCTGTTTGAATCAGCTGAGCCAGTTCGAAAATGGACCCGACAGGCTGCCTCACGATTCACTCTCATGATGACGATTTTCGATCTGCTCCAACTTTGAGCCGTCACTGTGAACGAACGGCTGGTCGTACAAAGCTGTGGGTGGTCTTAAAAAATTCTACGGAACAAACTCTATCTAAATATGAAATAAAAAACATACCGTTTGATGGGAATTTTTCGAGTTTTGAAATTTTCAAAATTTCAAAATTCGTTTTGAACCCCTTCCCCTTGACCTAGGGTTATGAAAAGCTTCGAGGATCATTCTGGGGTTGGTCGGAACCCGTAACGAAAATTTCGAAATTTTAGCTCAACGCTAACTGGGCAAAGTGAAAGGGTTAGAACATCCCCCTCAGCTTATAGATTTTTCAAAAGATGAATGAAATTGGTGGTAATTTGCAAGGGTTCTATTTTGACACCTCAAACAGATTCACCTCACAGTATTTGCATTCATGTTTCACATTCACGTGATGCATTTGTCTTGCAACATGAATGCGAAATGTCGTTCAAGTTCGATCAAGGCCTCGATCATCTCAAAAAACTAAAATCCACAGTCATGCAGCATGACTATAAGAGCGAATTTTCGAAAAAATAACTGGTTTTATGTGAAATGTCACCATTAAAGGACTTGATGTCCATGAAGAACATCTCGAGTATCAACCACGTTTCTTCATCTTCAAAGTGGTCCTGTTTGAGAACGGAATGGGATAACGAAATTCTGATTTCACCATCGTGTTCAGGGTTGAAAAACGTTTAAAATGAGGTGTCACTTGACAGACTGTTTCATTTTGGGAATTTATGGGCAATTTTCCCCCCTAAAACTCCCCCTCAGAGTGGCCCGATTCTGCCCATGAATTTGGCGTTTCAATTGCTACAACGGATTTTTTGTGTGCAAATTTGAGGTTTTCATCTCAATTCTACCGAGAGATGTTTGGCGTCTTTCGACAGTGGATTCAGGATGGTCTGAAATGGATTTTGGTGTAACAATTTTTCGAAAATTCGAGTTTTAAACATTTTGGACCGAGAACAATTCTGACTTCACCATCGTGTTTAGCGTTAAAAAAAAAAAACCTTTAAAATGAGGTGTCACTCGTCAGACTGTTTCATTTTTGGAATTTATGGGGAATTACCCCCCTAAAACTCCCCAAAACCCCCCCTTAGAGTCGCCCGATTCTCCCGATCCACGAACTTAGCCTGTCGATGGCCAAGACAGATTTTTTTGTGTAAATTTGAACTTTTTACACGTATAATTTTTGGCGTCTTTTGGCAGTGGATTCAGGATGGTCTGAAACGGATTTCGGTATGAAAATTTTTCGAATATTCCAGTTTTAAACATTTTGGACCGAGTACAATAGCTAGGTACATTTTCTTCGAAAATTCGATAAAATAAATAATTTATTTTATAATAAATAATTAATTATTAATACAAATGTGGAGCTGATCAAGAAAAATGGAAAACAACATCTAGAGGAGTAGATTCTTCCTCTCAGGTAATTTAGTTCAATTTTCACCTACCTCCATTAAGTACTTAGATACGTGTTTTTTCTGTGAACTTGTGGGTTTTTAGTTGGTTCCGATAGTACTATCGATAGCCAGAAGCTGTTGATAGTTTTCGATAGTTTTCTTATAAGGCCTTTGTATGACCCAAGATTTATGTTTTAGTTGTTTATGTGTGTATTATATGGACAACAGACTGTCTTTACACAATAAAGGTTTTTATTATTATTATTCTTCTTATTATTATTAGTCCTATCGATAGTTGAATGAATGAATGAATGAATAATTGATTTATTCCGATAGACATAATTATATATACATCAATGGTAGTATAATTACATGATTGAAAGTACCTATAATAATATTTAAAATAATAAAGATCATAAATGGAATGTACCCCTAGCCATAGGGAAAACCCTGTGCGGTAAGGGGGAGTTGAAAGATGATTACAAATTTATGTAGTTGGAGTAAAAAGAGAAAGAGAGACAGAAGAAAAACAAAAAAAAAAACTTCATCTACGTATATATATATATGCTACTAAGAAACTTCATCTACGTATATATATATATATGCTACTAAGAAATTGTTGGCAATTATCCAGGCCTTCGGAAATTAGCCATGAGAAAATTTTCTTCTTGTATGCTGATCGTGCAAAGTCTGAAGGTGTCCTCAATGCTATGGGCAGGTGGCGAATTAAAAATGGAAGGGAATAAAAGATATGTTTTGAAGTACTCCAGAGTCGCGTTTTTGGTGCAGGTACTACAGCTTGAGAGGTAAGGCAGAAATTATAAGAATTTGGTTTAGAGAAATCAAAGAAATTCGGATGTTTGTGAAAAAAGGTTAGAGATAATTTCAGGTATAGCTGATGAACGGAAAATACTTTTATGTGGTTGTAAAGATCAACTGTTGGGAATCTTCGTGGTTTCCTTGATATTATTTTAAGAATGGATTTTTGCAATATATTTAGAGGTCTTAATACAGAGTTATCGGCACCTCCCCACGCAATGATACCAAAACCAATTAAGCTCTGGACAAGTGCTTTATATACAATCACTAGACTTTGTAAGTTCATACATCCACGGAGATTGTAAAAGAGATGGGCGAACCGGCGGAGCCTGTGAACCAGCGCTAGGATATGACGATCCCATTTAAGGTCCTCTTTGCTACTATGGCTGTTTCCATTCCGTGATGACGTACGCAATCTTGGCATGGGGTCACTGTGCATCTGCTGATGCTTTGTTTGCTGTCCAGAGGAAAGCTATACGAATACTGGCTGGATTGGGGTATAGGGATGATTGTCGAGAGAGTTTCAAATCGTTGGGTATTCTGACTCTGCCAAGTGTATATATAAGAGAATGTCTGATTATGGTCCACAAGAATAAAAATGAATGGATGTTAAGAAGTGAGATCCATGTTCACGACACCAGAGGTAAGAATGACCTGGCTACCAAATATAATAGGCTCAAAAGATGTCAGAACTCGGTAAATTACTGGGCGATTAAATTTTATAACAAGTTACCGATGATGCTCAGAGAAGAAACTCTTGGTAGTTTTAAAAAAACGATTACATCCTATTTGAAAAGGAAAGCGTTTTACTCACGAGAGGAATTTCTATTTGATAGTTTTTAGCCTTTTTTATTGATTGTTACCAAGTAGTTTTAGTATATTATTTCAATTTTTCTAGTCTGCCGAGGAATTTTTTATACATAGTACTCGTGCTCTCTGTTATCTTTGTGTGACCACATTTCGACTTTATCTTATTTTATTTCTGTTATGATATTATTTTGTGTATGACGTGTCACCTGATTTTTCTATTAATATTTGTATGTACTATGACTTTTGCAATGTGCTCTACGGTATAATGGCAACAAATAAACAAACTCAAACCTCATCAATCACTACTCCGAGATACTTTGTGGAGCTTACACGCTCCAGAGCAGGACAGGAGCAGACGCACGGGTCATCGTTATAGGTTCCCTCAGCACCACAAACATGGAGTATTATTGAATTCACAATAGATTTTTTCGTTTGGGATTTACTAAAAACTAACTAAGTTCAACACCGCCAGACCGTTTAAATTCGAATTTCCCGCCGCTTCGTTCGACTTGACTCCAGAACATTCCGCCAGAGCGCTCTCTCGTTCCCGCGGCGATCAGGGGTGGGGCCCCTCAGGGGAGGTGAGAGGGAGGAGGGAGGAGGGAGAGACACTGACGTGAAGGGAGGAGGGGGGAGTTTCGACCATTCGGGTTTACTCGGCCGTTTTCGGTTCCGACCTCCCCCCCCACAGAACGGAACCCGACGAGGCGGCCTGCATCGATCCCTTCCCCACCCCAAACCCCCTCCCCTTTAAACCCCCCCCCCCCCCCCACACGCCGTCTCGTCTTCCCCGCCACCCGCCGTCTCGCCTTCACCTCCACCCCCCCTCCCGTCGACCGCCCACACGTCGCCCATCCCCACCCCGTTTTCTCAGAATATTTTCTCAGCTCTCGCTTTTAACCCATCGGAGGGTAACACCCTACTGTGCCTGTTTCGAACCCAAAAGTGAAAATACGGGAGAGATTTTTTTTTCTCAATTTTGTCGCTTCCGCCGTGAAATTTCGGTTTTCCGTTTTTTTTTTATTTATTTTTTTTCTCCGCATTCACCGACCGAAAACGTTTTCTCCCCCGTGTTTTCTCCCACGTGTCCTTTTATTCGGGGTTTCGGAAAGTTTTCTCTCCGCACCGAGCCTCCGTTTTTTTTTTGTTCGTCCTCCGTTCGTTTTTCTCTCGACGTTCCGAAACGGGACAGACGCTTTTCTCCTCGACGACGGACAAATCCCGTGGTCCCGTATTTTTCTCGACGTCCCGTTTTTTTTTTCTCTCCGACCAGCCCGTTGCAACGAGCCCGTTTTTTTCTGAGCCCGGAACGACACAAAGTTTTCTCCTTGTGCGGTTTTACCCTCAACGAAGAGATCGCCCGAGTGAATTCCAGCGGAACGTTTCAACCGAATTGCAACCGAGTTTTCTCGACACACGAAACGCCTTGTTTTGTCTTCGACTCCCGACAAAGAAACCAGCGGATTCTGCGTCGACGACAACAACAACAATAAACCAACAACAAAATAGTAACAATAAACAACAACACGAAAGTGTATTTACAACAACCAAACAACCTCAAATCGTAAGTTTTCTCGTACTTCTCTCTCAACTTGCGTTTTCTCGTTTTTTCTCCTTCAAATTTCTACAACAAAAAAACCAAAACGCCTCATAAAAACCGAAATTTCGAAATTTCTCGCACAGCCAACGCACAAAATTGAAAAAACCCCAATTTCGGTTGTTCCAAATTCGGTAATTTCCTCCGATGAAAAAAACGGAGGAGAATTCGACTCTGCGTGAACTGAACCGAATTTCGATCGTCGACTGAATTCTCGCAAATTCTCAAAATTCGACACACGCCAAAAAGGTGAACGAATTTCGACGAGCACAAAAACGTAAAAAAAAAACAACACAACAAAATTGTTTGTTTTTTTTTCGTCACCGAGATTTCGACGCGAACAAAAAACGAGACGTTTCGAGGGTGTTTCGAACGAGACGTCGAAAGAAAAAAAAATTGTAAATAAAATAAATATAAAATAAAGGAGAAAAAGTTTTCTCACCCGAAATGGGAGTCGAGAATTGAGGTGTCGCCTCGTCTCAAGGTCGAATTTTGAAAACCCGCTATTTTCGTTCGCCTTTTTTTTTTTTTGTCGACGACGAGAAACCGGAGAAGTAGAGAAAACTACTCGGTTTTTTTTTCGACTTTTGAACGCCGAACCAAAAAAAAAAAAGGAAAATCCAAAACAAAAGTCGATTTTGGATGAGGAGAAATTTTTAAAGGCGAGAAAACCGAGAGAAAACTTCGACCGAATTGTACAGAGAGAGAAAACCCCCCCCCAAAAAAAAACGAAATGAAGTTTAAAACGAGGCCCCTCCTTTTGGGGAGGAGAGAATTGAAAATATCACGTTGAAAATTTCGAGCTCTGGGAACGTCGAAAAAAGAAGAAAAAAAAAAGCGAAAAAAAAGGAAAAAAGAAAAAAAAATCGTCGAAAAATTGAAACGTCGAAAAAACGACGGTCAGTCGAAAATAGAGTAATTTTCAACACCCCCCACCCCCCTGCAACAAGTTACCACGTTGAAAATATTCGAAAATTAAGTTAAAAATTCGCGAAAAAATTATTTAAATGAAATTTTAAAAAATTAAAAAATTCACCGAGAGACTTTTTACACCGCACAAGGAAGTTTTGAAGTCGCTGGTTTTTTTCAAAAATTCAAATTTTCGAAAAAAGCCCAAAAAGTCAAGACAAAAAAACGCACACGAATTTGAGTGAAATCGAAGACAAACGCGAAAGTGGTGGTGAAACTGTGGAAAAAAAAAACTGCGCCAAAAACAAAACCAAGTCGAAAATTTTCGACGGAGTGAAATAGGAAAAATAAACTGAAAAAAGTGAACAAAAGGGGATTTTTGTTGTGGTGAGAAAAGTGAAGTGGACGAAGACGAAACAGTTTTTGTTTTTTGGTAGTATTTTGTTGACGTCGAAAATAATTTCGAAAATCGTAATGGGGTGCTTCGGGAGCGCGGCGTCGCGGGCGGACCACGAGGAGTCGAAACGGGGGAAGGAGATGAACAAGAAGATCAATCAGCAGCTGCAGAAGGACAAGCAGGTCTACAGGGCGACGCACCGGCTGCTGCTTTTAGGTAATACAGGGTTAAATTACGTGTTGACATGACATCTCCCTGAGGAGGTAGATCTAGCGTTGAATAAGCCTCAGGATCAGATGTGATATGAGGAGGTCCTTAGAAACTGTTACTCTTGAGGTTGACATCCTCTCAGTACAGGTGTTTATGTCGTTATGTTAGTTGGAAGTCTCCTGGTTCTAGTTAGTTTAGGTCTCTAGAGGTGTGTTGACATGACATCTCCCTGAGGAGGTAGATCTAGCGTTGAATAAGCCTCAGGATCAGATGTGATATGAGGAGGTCCTTAGAAACTGTTACTCTTGAGGTTGACATCCTCTCAGTACAGGTGTTTATGTCGTTATGTTAGTTGGAAGTCTCCTTGTTCTAGTTAGTTTAGGTCTCTAGAGGTGTGTTGACATGACATCTCCCTGAGGAGGTAGATCTAGCGTTGAATAAGCCTCAGGATCAGATGTGATATGAGGAGGTCCTTAGAAACTGTTACTCTTGTGGTTGACATCCTCTCAGTACAGGTGTTTATGTCGTTATGTTAGTTGGAGGTCTCCTTGTTCTAGTTAGTTTAGGTCTCTAGAGGTGTGTTGACATGACATCTCCCTGAGGAGGTAGATCTAGCGTTGAATAAGCCTCAGGATCAGATGTGATATGAGGAGGTCCTTAGAAACTGTTACTCTTGAGGTTGACATCCTCTCAGTACAGGTGTTTATGTCGTTATGTTAGTTGGAAGTCTCCTTGTTCTAGTTAGTTTAGGTCTCTAGAGGTGTGTTGACATGACATCTCCCTGAGGAGGTAGATCTAGCGTTGAATAAGCCTCAGGATCAGATGTGATATGAGGAGGTCCTTAGAAACTGTTACTCTTGAGGTTGTCATCCTCTCAGTACAGGTGTTTATGTCGTTATGTTAGTTGGAAGTCTCCTAGTTCTAGTTAGTTTAGGTCTCTAGAGGTGTGTTGACATGACATCTCCCTGAGGAGGTAGATCTAGCGTTGAATAAGCCTCAGGATCAGATGTGATATGAGGAGGTCCTTAGAAACTGTTACTCTTGTGGTTGACATCCTCTCAGTACAGGTGTTTATGTCGTTATGTTAGTTGGAGGTCTCCTTGTTCTAGTTAGTTTAGGTCTCTAGAGGTGTGTTGACATGACATCTCCCTGAGGAGGTAGATCTAGCGTTGAATAAGCCTCAGGATCAGATGTGATATGAGGAGGTCCTTAGAAACTGTTACTCTTGAGGTTGACATCCTCTCAGTACAGGTGTTTATGTCGTTATGTTAGTTGGAAGTCTCCTCGTTCTAGTTAGTTTAGGTCTCTAGAGGTGTGTTGACATGACATCTCCCTGAGGAGGTAGATCTAGCGTTGAATAAGCCTCAGGATCAGATGTGATATGAGGAGGTCCTTAGAAACTGTTACTCTTGTGGTTGACATCCTCTCAGTACAGGTGTTTATGTCGTTATGTTAGTTGGGAGTCTCCTAGTTCTAGTTAGTTTAGGTCTCTAGAGGTGTGTTGACATGACATCTCCCTGAGGAGGTAGATCTAGCGTTGAATAAGCCTCAGGATCAGATGTGATATGAGGAGGTCCTTAGAAACTGTTACTCTTGAGGTTGACATCCTCTCAGTACAGGTGTTTATGTCGTTATGTTAGTTGGAAGTCTCCTAGTTCTAGTTAGTTTAGGTCTCTAGAGGTGTGTTGACATGACATCTCCCTGAGGAGGTAGATCTAGCGTTGAATAAGCCTCAGGATCAGATGTGATATGAGGAAGTCCTTAGAAACTGTTACTCTTGAGGTTGTCATCCTCTCAGTACAGGTGTTTATGTCGTTATGTTAGTTGGAAGTCTCCTTGTTCTAGTTAGTTTAGGTCTCTAGAGGTGTGTTGACATGACATCTCCCTGAGGAGGTAGATCTAGCGTTGAATAAGCCTCAGGATCAGATGTGATATGAGGAGGTCCTTAGAAACTGTTACTCTTGAGGTTGTCATCCTCTCAGTACAGGTGTTTATGTCGTTATGTTAGTTGGAAGTCTCCTAGTTCTAGTTAGTTTAGGTCTCTAGCGGTGTGTTGACATGACATCTCCCTGAGGAGGTAGATCTAGCGTTGAATAAGCCTCAGGATCAGATGTGACATGAGGAGGTCATTAGAAACTGTTACTCTTGAGGTTGTCATCCTCTCAGTACAGGTGTTTATGTCGTTATGTTAGTTGGAAGTCTCCTGGTTCTAGTTAGTTTAGGTCTCTAGAGGTGTGTTGACATGACATCTCCCTGAGGAGGTAGATCTAGCGTTGAATAAGCCTCAGGATCAGATGTGATATGAGGAGGTCCTTAGAAACTGTTACTCTTGAGGTTGACATCCTCTCAGTACAGGTGTTTATGTCGTTATGTTAGTTGGAAGTCTCCTTGTTCTAGTTAGTTTAGGTCTCTAGATGTGTGTTGACATGACATCTCCCTGAGGAGGTAGATCTAGCGTTGAATAAGCCTCAGGATCAGATGTGATATGAGGACGTCCTTAGAAACTGTTACTCTTGAGGTTGACATCCTCTCAGTACAGGTGTTGATGTCGTTATGTTAGTTGGAAGTCTCCTGGTTCTAGTTAGTTTAGGTCTCTAGAGGTGTGTTGACATGACATCTCCCTGAGGAGGTAGATCTAGCGTTGAATAAGCCTCAGGATCAGATGTGATATGAGGAGGTCCTTAGAAACTGTTACTCTTGAGGTTGACATCCTCTCAGTACAGGTGTTTATGTCGTTATGTTAGTTGGAAGTCTCCTTGTTCTAGTTAGTTTAGGTCTCTAGATGTGTGTTGACATGACATCTCCCTGAGGAGGTAGATCTAGCGTTGAATAAGCCTCAGGATCAGATGTGATATGAGGACGTCCTTAGAAACTGTTACTCTTGAGGTTGACATCCTCTCAGTACAGGTGTTTATGTCGTTATGTTAGTTGGAAGTCTCCTCGTTCTAGTTAGTTTAGGTCTCTAGAGGTGTGTTGACATGACATCTCCCTGAGGAGGTAGATCTAGCGTTGAATAAGCCTCAGGATCAGATGTGATATGAGGAGGTCCTTAGAAACTGTTACTCTTGTGGTTGACATCCTCTCAGTACAGGTGTTTATGTCGTTATGTTAGTTGGAAGTCTCCTGGTTCTAGTTAGTTTAGGTCTCTAGAGGTGTGTTGACATGACATCTCCCTGAGGAGGTAGATCTAGCGTTGAATAAGCCTCAGGATCAGATGTGATATGAGGACGTCCTTAGAAACTGTTACTCTTGAGGTTGACATCCTCTCAGTACAGGTGTTTATGTCGTTATGTTAGTTGGAAGTCTCCTGGTTCTAGTTAGTTTAGGTCTCTAGAGGTGTGTTGACATGACATCTCCCTGAGGAGGTAGATCTAGCGTTGAATAAGCCTCAGGATCAGATGTGATATGAGGAGGTCCTTAGAAACTGTTACTCTTGAGGTTGACATCCTCTCAGTACAGGTGTTTATGTCGTTATGTTAGTTGGAAGTCTCCTTGTTCTAGTTAGTTTAGGTCTCTAGATGTGTGTTGACATGACATCTCCCTGAGGAGGTAGATCTAGCGTTGAATAAGCCTCAGGATCAGATGTGATATGAGGACGTCCTTAGAAACTGTTACTCTTGAGGTTGACATCCTCTCAGTACAGGTGTTTATGTCGTTATGTTAGTTGGAAGTCTCCTCGTTCTAGTTAGTTTAGGTCTCTAGAGGTGTGTTGACATGACATCTCCCTGAGGAGGTAGATCTAGCGTTGAATAAGCCTCAGGATCAGATGTGATATGAGGAGGTCCTTAGAAACTGTTACTCTTGTGGTTGACATCCTCTCAGTACAGGTGTTTATGTCGTTATGTTAGTTGGGAGTCTCCTAGTTCTAGTTAGTTTAGGTCTCTAGAGGTGTGTTGACATGACATCTCCCTGAGGAGGTAGATCTAGCGTTGAATAAGCCTCAGGATCAGATGTGATATGAGGAGGTCCTTAGAAACTGTTACTCTTGAGGTTGACATCCTCTCAGTACAGGTGTTTATGTCGTTATGTTAGTTGGAAGTCTCCTAGTTCTAGTTAGTTTAGGTCTCTAGAGGTGTGTTGACATGACATCTCCCTGAGGAGGTAGATCTAGCGTTGAATAAGCCTCAGGATCAGATGTGATATGAGGAAGTCCTTAGAAACTGTTACTCTTGAGGTTGTCATCCTCTCAGTACAGGTGTTTATGTCGTTATGTTAGTTGGAAGTCTCCTTGTTCTAGTTAGTTTAGGTCTCTAGAGGTGTGTTGACATGACATCTCCCTGAGGAGGTAGATCTAGCGTTGAATAAGCCTCAGGATCAGATGTGATATGAGGAGGTCCTTAGAAACTGTTACTCTTGAGGTTGTCATCCTCTCAGTACAGGTGTTTATGTCGTTATGTTAGTTGGAAGTCTCCTAGTTCTAGTTAGTTTAGGTCTCTAGCGGTGTGTTGACATGACATCTCCCTGAGGAGGTAGATCTAGCGTTGAATAAGCCTCAGGATCAGATGTGACATGAGGAGGTCATTAGAAACTGTTACTCTTGAGGTTGTCATCCTCTCAGTACAGGTGTTTATGTCGTTATGTTAGTTGGAAGTCTCCTGGTTCTAGTTAGTTTAGGTCTCTAGAGGTGTGTTGACATGACATCTCCCTGAGGAGGTAGATCTAGCGTTGAATAAGCCTCAGGATCAGATGTGATATGAGGAGGTCCTTAGAAACTGTTACTCTTGAGGTTGACATCCTCTCAGTACAGGTGTTTATGTCGTTATGTTAGTTGGAAGTCTCCTTGTTCTAGTTAGTTTAGGTCTCTAGATGTGTGTTGACATGACATCTCCCTGAGGAGGTAGATCTAGCGTTGAATAAGCCTCAGGATCAGATGTGATATGAGGAGGTCCTTAGAAACTGTTACTCTTGTGGTTGACATCCTCTCAGTACAGGTGTTTATGTCGTTATGTTAGTTGGAAGTCTCCTAGTTCTAGTTAGTTTAGGTCTCTAGAGGTGTGTTGACATGACATCTCCCTGAGGAGGTAGATCTAGCGTTGAATAAGCCTCAGGATCAGATGTGATATGAGGAGGTCCTTAGAAACTGTTACTCTTGTGGTTGACATCCTCTCAGTACAGGTGTTTATGTCGTCATGTTAGTTGGAAGTCTCCCTGTTCTAGTTAGTTTAGGTCTCTAGAGGTGTGTTGACATGACATCTCCCTGAGGAGGTAGATCTAGCGTTGAATAAGCCTCAGGATCAGATGTGATATGAGGACGTCCTTAGAAACTGTTACTCTTGAGGTTGACATCCTCTCAGTACAGGTGTTTATGTCGTTATGTTAGTTGGAAGTCTCCTAGTTCTAGTTAGTTTAGGTCTCTAGATGTGTGTTGACATGACATCTCCCTGAGGAGGTAGATCTAGCGTTGAATAAGCCTCAGGATCAGATGTGATATGAGGAGGTCCTTAGAAACTGTTACTCTTGTGGTTGTCATCCTCTCAGTACAGGTGTTTATGTCGTTATGTTAGTTGGAAGTCTCCTAGTTCTAGTTAGTTTAGGTCTCTAGAGGTGTGTTGACATGACATCTCCCTGAGGAGGTAGATCTAGCGTTGAATAAGCCTCAGGATCAGATGTGATATGAGGAGGTCCTTAGAAACTGTTACTCTTGAGGTTGACATCCTCTCAGTACAGGTGTTTATGTCGTTATGTTAGTTGGAAGTCTCCTTGTTCTAGTTAGTTTAGGTCTCTAGAGGTGTGTTGACATGACATCTCCCTGAGGAGGTAGATCTAGCGTTGAATAAGCCTCAGGATCAGATGTGATATGAGGAGGTCCTTAGAAACTGTTACTCTTGAGGTTGACATCCTCTCAGTACAGGTGTTTATGTCGTTATGTTAGTTGGAAGTCTCCTAGTTCTAGTTAGTTTAGGTCTCTAGATGTGTGTTGACATGACATCTCCCTGAGGAGGTAGATCTAGCGTTGAATAAGCCTCAGGATCAGATGTGATATGAGGAGGTCCTTAGACACTGTTACTCTTGAGGTTGACATCCTCTCAGTACAGGTGTTTATGTCGTTATGTTAGTTGGAGGTCTCCTTGTTCTAGTTAGTTTAGGTCTCTAGAGGTGTGTTGACATGACATCTCCCTGAGGAGGTAGATCTAGCGTTGAATAAGCCTCAGGATCAGATGTGATATGAGGAGGTCCTTAGAAACTGTTACTCTTGTGGTTGTCATCCTCTCAGTACAGGTGTTTATGTCGTTATGTTAGTTGGAAGTCTCCTAGTTCTAGTTAGTTTAGGTCTCTAGAGGTGTGTTGACATGACATCTCCCTGAGGAGGTAGATCTAGCGTTGAATAAGCCTCAGGATCAGATGTGATATGAGGAGGCCCTTAGAAACTGTTACTCTTGTGGTTGACATCCTCTCAGTACAGGTGTTTATGTCGTCATGTTAGTTGGAAGTCTCCCTGTTCTAGTTAGTTTAGGTCTCTAGAGGTGTGTTGACATGACATCTCCCTGAGGAGGTAGATCTAGCGTTGAATAAGCCTCAGGATCAGATGTGATATGAGGAGGTCCTTAGAAACTGTTACTCTTGTGGTTGACATCCTCTCAGTACAGGTGTTTATGTCGTTATGTTAGTTGGAAGTCTCCCTGTTCTAGTTAGTTTAGGTCTCTAGAGGTGTGTTGACATGACATCTCCCTGAGGAGGTAGATCTAGCGTTGAATAAGCCTCAGGATCAGATGTGATATGAGGAGGTCCTTAGAAACTGTTACTCTTGAGGTTGACATCCTCTCAGTACAGGTGTTTATGTCGTTATGTTAGTTGGAAGTCTCCTAGTTCTAGTTAGTTTAGGTCTCTAGAGGTGTGTTGACATAACATCTCCCTGAGGAGGTAGATCTAGCGTTGAATAAGCCTCAGGATCAGATGTGATATGAGGAGGTCCTTAGAAACTGTTACTCTTGAGGTTGTCATCCTCTCAGTACAGGTGTTTATGTCGTTATGTTAGTTGGAAGTCTCCTTGTTCTAGTTAGTTTAGGTCTCTAGATGTGTGTTGACATGACATCTCCCTGAGGAGGTAGATCTAGCGTTGAATAAGCCTCAGGATCAGATGTGATATGAGGAGGTCCTTAGAAACTGTTACTCTTGAGGTTGACATCCTCTCAGTACAGGTGTTTATGTCGTTATGTTAGTTGGAAGTCTCCTTGTTCTAGTTAGTTTAGGTCTCTAGAGGTGTGTTGACATGACATCTCCCTGAGGAGGTAGATCTAGCGTTGAATAAGCCTCAGGATCAGATGTGATATGAGGAGGTCCTTAGAAACTGTTACTCTTGTGGTTGACATCCTCTCAGTACAGGTGTTTATGTCGTTATGTTAGTTGGAAGTCTCCTTGTTCTAGTTAGTTCAGGTCTCTAGAGGTGTGTTGACATGACATCTCCCTGAGGAGGTAGATCTAGCGTTGAATAAGCCTCAGGATCAGATGTGATATGAGGAGGTCCTTAGAAACTGTTACTCTTGAGGTTGACATCCTCTCAGTACAGGTGTTTATGTCGTTATGTTAGTTGGAAGTCTCCTTGTTCTAGTTAGTTTAGGTCTCTAGATGTGTGTTGACATGACATCTCCCTGAGGAGGTAGATCTAGCGTTGAATAAGCCTCAGGATCAGATGTGATATGAGGAGGTCCTTAGAAACTGTTACTCTTGAGGTTGACATCCTCTCAGTACAGGTGTTTATGTCGTTATTTTAGTTGGAAGTCTCCTAGTTCTAGTTAGTTCAGGTCTCTAGAGGTGTGTTGACATGACATCTCCCTGAGGAGGTAGATCTAGCGTTGAATAAGCCTCAGGATCAGATGTGATATGAGGAGGTCCTTAGAAACTGTTACTCTTGAGGTTGACATCCTCTCAGTACAGGTGTTTATGTCGTTATGTTAGTTGGAGGTCTCCTTGTTCTAGTTAGTTTAGGTCTCTAGAGGTGTGTTGACATGACATCTCCCTGAGGAGGTAGATCTAGCGTTGAATAAGCCTCAGGATCAGATGTGATATGAGGAGGTCCTTAGAAACTGTTACTCTTGAGGTTGACATCCTCTCAGTACAGGTGTTTATGTCGTTATGTTAGTTGGAAGTCTCCTTGTTCTAGTTAGTTTAGGTCTCTAGATGTGTGTTGACATGACATCTCCCTGAGGAGGTAGATCTAGCGTTGAATAAGCCTCAGGATCAGATGTGATATGAGGAGGTCCTTAGAAACTGTTACTCTTGTGGTTGACATCCTCTCAGTACAGGTGTTTATGTCGTTATGTTAGTTGGAAGTCTCCTAGTTCTAGTTAGTTTAGGTCTCTAGAGGTGTGTTGACATGACATCTCCCTGAGGAGGTAGATCTAGCGTTGAATAAGCCTCAGGATCAGATGTGATATGAGGAGGTCCTTAGAAACTGTTACTCTTGAGGTTGACATCCTCTCAGTACAGGTGTTTATGTCGTTATGTTAGTTGGAGGTCTCCTTGTTCTAGTTAGTTTAGGTCTCTAGATGTGTGTTGACATGACATCTCCCTGAGGAGGTAGATCTAGCGTTGAATAAGCCTCAGGATCAGATGTGATATGAGGAGGTCCTTAGAAACTGTTACTCTTGAGGTTGACATCCTCTCAGTACAGGTGTTTATGTCGTTATTTTAGTTGGAAGTCTCCTAGTTCTAGTTAGTTTAGGTCTCTAGATGTGTGTTGACATGACATCTCCCTGAGGAGGTAGATCTAGCGTTGAATAAGCCTCAGGATCAGATGTGATATGAGGAGGTCTTTAGAAACTGTTACTCTTGTGGTTGACATCCTCTCAGTACAGGTGTTGATGTCGTTATGTTAGTTGGAGGTCTCCTTGTTCTAGTTAGTTTAGGTCTCTAGAGGTGTGTTGACATGACATCTCCCTGAGGAGGTAGATCTAGCGTTGAATAAGCCTCAGGATCAGATGTGATATGAGGAGGTCTTTAGAAACTGTTACTCTTGTGGTTGACATCCTCTCAGTACAGGTGTTGATGTCGTTATGTTAGTTGGAGGTCTCCTTGTTCTAGTTAGTTTAGGTCTCTAGATGTGTGTTGACATGACATCTCCCTGAGGAGGTAGATCTAGCGTTGAATAAGCCTCAGGATCAGATGTGATATGAGGAGGTCCTTAGAAACTGTTACTCTTGTGGTTGACATCCTCTCAGTACAGGTGTTTATGTCGTTATGTTAGTTGGAAGTCTCCTTGTTCTAGTTAGTTTAGGTCTCTAGAGGTGTGTTGACATGACATCTCCCTGAGGAGGTAGATCTAGCGTTGAATAAGCCTCAGGATCAGATGTGATATGAGGAGGTCCTTAGAAACTGTTACTCTTGTGGTTGACATCCTCTCAGTACAGGTGTTTATGTCGTTATGTTAGTTGGAAGTCTCCTTGTTCTAGTTAGTTTAGGTCTCTAGATGTGTGTTGACATGACATCTCCCTGAGGAGGTAGATCTAGCGTTGAATAAGCCTCAGGATCAGATGTGATATGAGGAGGTCCTTAGAAACTGTTACTCTTGTGGTTGACATCCTCTCAGTACAGGTGTTTATGTCGTTATGTTAGTTGGAAGTCTCCTAGTTCTAGTTAGTTTAGGTCTCTAGAGGTGTGTTGACATGACATCTCCCTGAGGAGGTAGATCTAGCGTTGAATAAGCCTCAGGATCAGATGTGATATGAGGAGGTCCTTAGAAACTGTTACTCTTGTGGTTGACATCCTCTCAGTACAGGTGTTTATGTCGTTATGTTAGTTGGAAGTCTCCTTGTTCTAGTTAGTTTAGGTCTCTAGATGTGTGTTGACATGACATCTCCCTGAGGAGATAGATCTAGCGTTGAATAAGCCTCAGGATCAGATGTGATATGAGGAGGTCCTTAGAAACTGTTACTCTTGAGGTTGACATCCTCTCAGTACAGGTGTTTATGTCGTTATGTTAGTTGGAAGTCTCCTTGTTCTAGTTAGTTTAGGTCTCTAGATGTGTGTTGACATGACATCTCCCTGAGGAGGTAGATCTAGCGTTGAATAAGCCTCAGGATCAGATGTGATATGAGGAGGTCCTTAGAAACTGTTACTCTTGAGGTTGACATCCTCTCAGTACAGGTGTTTATGTCGTTATTTTAGTTGGAAGTCTCCTAGTTCTAGTTAGTTTAGGTCTCTAGATGTGTGTTGACATGACATCTCCCTGAGGAGGTAGATCTAGCGTTGAATAAGCCTCAGGATCAGATGTGATATGAGGAGGTCCTTAGAAACTGTTACTCTTGAGGTTGACATCCTCTCAGTACAGGTGTTTATGTCGTTATGTTAGTTGGAAGTCTCCTTGTTCTAGTTAGTTTAGGTCTCTAGATGTGTGTTGACATGACATCTCCCTGAGGAGGTAGATCTAGCGTTGAATAAGCCTCAGGATCAGATGTGATATGAGGAGGTCCTTAGAAACTGTTACTCTTGAGGTTGACATCCTCTCAGTACAGGTGTTTATGTCGTTATTTTAGTTGGAAGTCTCCTAGTTCTAGTTAGTTTAGGTCTCTAGATGTGTGTTGACATGACATCTCCCTGAGGAGGTAGATCTAGCGTTGAATAAGCCTCAGGATCAGATGTGATATGAGGAGGTCCTTAGAAACTGTTACTCTTGAGGTTGGCATCCTCTCAGTACAGGAGTTTATGTCGTTATGTTAGTTGGAAGTCTCCTAGTTCTAGTTAGTTTAGGTCTCTAGATGTGTGTTGACATGACATCTCCCTGAGGAGGTAGATCTAGCGTTGAATAAGCCTCAGGATCAGATGTGATATGAGGAGGTCCTTAGAAACTGTTACTCTTGTGGTTGACATCCTCTCAGTACAGGTGTTTATGTCGTTATTTTAGTTGGAAGTCTCCTAGTTCTAGTTAGTTTAGGTCTCTAGATGTGTGTTGACATGACATCTCCCTGAGGAGGTAGATCTAGCGTTGAATAAGCCTCAGGATCAGATGTGATATGAGGAGGTCCTTAGAAACTGTTACTCTTGAGGTTGACATCCTCTCAGTACAGGTGTTTATGTCGTTATTTTAGTTGGAAGTCTCCTAGTTCTAGTTAGTTTAGGTCTCTAGATGTGTGTTGACATGACATCTCCCTGAGGAGGTAGATCTAGCGTTGAATAAGCCTCAGGATCAGATGTGATATGAGGAGGTCCTTAGAAACTGTTACTCTTGAGGTTGACATCCTCTCAGTACAGGAGTTTATGTCGTTATGTTAGTTGGAAGTCTCCTAGTTCTAGTTAGTTTAGGTCTCTAAGGGTGTGTTGACATGACATCTCCCTGAGGAGGTAGATCTAGCGTTGAATAAATCTCAGGATCAGATGTGACATGAGGAGGTCCTTAGAAGCTGTTACTCTTGTGGTTGACATCCTCTCAGTACAGGTGTTTATGTCGTTATGTTAGTTGGAAGTCTCCTAGTTCTAGTTAGTTTAGGTCTCTAGAGGTGTGTTGACATGACATCTCCCTGAGGAGGTAGATCTAGCGTTGAATAAGCCTCAGGATCAGATGTGACATGAGGAGGTCCTTAGAAACTGTTACTCTTGTGGTTGACATCCTCTCAGTACAGGTGTTTATGTCGTTATGTTAGTTGGAAGTCTCCTAGTTCTAGTTAGTTTAGGTCTCTAGAGGTGTGTTGACATGACATCTCCCTGAGGAGGTAGATCTAGCGTTGAATAAATCTCAGGATCAGATGTGACATGAGGAGGTCCTTAGAAGCTGTTACTCTTGTGGTTGACATCCTCTCAGTACAGGTGTTTATGTCGTTATGTTAGTTGAAGGTCTCCTTGTTCTAGTTAGTTTAGGTCTCTAGAGGTGTGTTGACATGACATCTCCCTGAGGAGGTAGATCTAGCGTTGAATAAGCCTCAGGATCAGATGTGATATGAGGAGGTCCTTAGAAACTGTTACTCTTGTGGTTGACATCCTCTCAGTACAGGTGTTTATGTCGTTATGTTAGTTGGAAGTCTCCTAGTTCTAGTTAGTTTAGGTCTCTAGAGGTGTGTTGACATGACATCTCCCTGAGGTGGTAGATCTAGCGTTGAATAACCCTCAGGATCAGATGTGATATGAGGAGGTCCTTAGAAACTGTTACTCTTGAGGTTGACATCCTCTCAGTACAGGTGTTTATGTCGTTATGTTAGTTGGAAGTCTCCTTGTTCTAGTTAGTTTAGGTCTCTAGAGGTGTGTTGACATGACATCTCCCTGAGGAGGTAGATCTAGCGTTGAATAAGCCTCAGGATCAGATGTGATATGAGGAGGTCCTTAGAAACTGTTACTCTTGAGGTTGACATCCTCTCAGTACAGGTGTTTATGTCGTTATGTTAGTTGGAAGTCTCCTTGTTCTAGTTAGTTTAGGTCTCTAGAGGTGTGTTGACATGACATCTCCCTGAGGAGGTAGATCTAGCGTTGAATAAGCCTCAGGATCAGATGTGATATGAGGAGGTCCTTAGAAACTGTTACTCTTGAGGTTGACATCCTCTCAGTACAGGTGTTTATGTCGTTATGTTAGTTGTAGGTCTCCTTGTTCTAGTTAGTTTAGGTCTCTAGATGTGTGTTGACATGACATCTCCCTGAGGAGGTAGATCTAGCGTTGAATAAGCCTCAGGATCAGATGTGATATGAGGAGGTCCTTAGAAACTGTTACTCTTGTGGTTGACATCCTCTCAGTACAGGTGTTTATGTCGTTATGTTAGTTGGAAGTCTCCTAGTTCTAGTTAGTTTAGGTCTCTAAGGGTGTGTTGACATGACATCTCCCTGAGGAGGTAGATCTAGCGTTGAATAAATCTCAGGATCAGATGTGACATGAGGAGGTCCTTAGAAGCTGTTACTCTTGTGGTTGACATCCTCTCAGTACAGGTGTTTATGTCGTTATGTTAGTTGGAAGTCTCCTAGTTCTAGTTAGTTTAGGTCTCTAGAGGTGTGTTGACATGACATCTCCCTGAGGAGGTAGATCTAGCGTTGAATAAGCCTCAGGATCAGATGTGATATGAGGAGGTCCTTAGACACTGTTACTCTTGAGGTTGACATCCTCTCAGTACAGGTGTTTATGTCGTTATGTTAGTTGGAAGTCTCCTGGTTCTAGTTAGTTTAGGTCTCTAGAGGTGTGTTGACATGACATCTCCCTGAGGAGGTAGATCTAGCGTTGAATAAGCCTCAGGATCAGATGTGATATGAGGAGGTCCTTAGAAACTGTTACTCTTGAGGTTGACATCCTCTCAGTACAGGTGTTTATGTCGTTATTTTAGTTGGAAGTCTCCTAGTTCTAGTTAGTTTAGGTCTCTAGAGGTGTGTTGACATGACATCTCCCTGAGGAGGTAGATCTAGCGTTGAATAAGCCTCAGGATCAGATGTGATATGAGGAGGTCCTTAGAAACTGTTACTCTTGTGGTTGACATCCTCTCAGTACAGGTGTTTATGTCGTTATGTTAGTTGGAAGTCTCCTGGTTCTAGTTAGTTTAGGTCTCTAGAGGTGTGTTGACATGACATCTCCCTGAGGAGGTAGATCTAGCGTTGAATAAGCCTCAGGATCAGATGTGATATGAGGAGGTCCTTAGAAACTGTTACTCTTGAGGTTGACATCCTCTCAGTACAGGTGTTTATGTCGTTATGTTAGTTGGAAGTCTCCTGGTTCTAGTTAGTTTAGGTCTCTAGAGGTGTGTTGACATGACATCTCCCTGAGGAGGTAGATCTAGCGTTGAATAAGCCTCAGGATCAGATGTGATATGAGGAGGTCCTTAGAAACTGTTACTCTTGAGGTTGACATCCTCTCAGTACAGGTGTTTATGTCGTTATGTTAGTTGGAAGTCTCCTGGTTCTAGTTAGTTTAGGTCTCTAGAGGTGTGTTGACATGACATCTCCCTGAGGAGGTAGATCTAGCGTTGAATAAGCCTCAGGATCAGATGTGATATGAGGAGGTCCTTAGACACTGTTACTCTTGAGGTTGACATCCTCTCAGTACAGGTGTTTATGTCGTTATGTTAGTTGGAAGTCTCCTTGTTCTAGTTAGTTTAGGTCTCTAGAGGTGTGTTGACATGACATCTCCCTGAGGAGGTAGATCTAGCGTTGAATAAGCCTCAGGATCAGATGTGATATGAGGAGGTCCTTAGAAACTGTTACTCTTGTGGTTGACATCCTCTCAGTACAGGTGTTTATGTCGTTATGTTAGTTGGAAGTCTCCTGGTTCTAGTTAGTTTAGGTCTCTAGAGGTGTGTTGACATGACATCTCCCTGAGGAGGTAGATCTAGCGTTGAATAAGCCTCAGGATCAGATGTGATATGAGGAGGTCCTTAGAAACTGTTACTCTTGAGGTTGACATCCTCTCAGTACAGGTGTTTATGTCGTTATGTTAGTTGGAAGTCTCCTAGTTCTAGTTAGTTTAGGTCTCTAGAGGTGTGTTGACATGACATCTCCCTGAGGAGGTAGATCTAGCGTTGAATAAGCCTCAGGATCAGATGTGATATGAGGAGGTCCTTAGACACTGTTACTCTTGAGGTTGACATCCTCTCAGTACAGGTGTTTATGTCGTTATGTTAGTTGGAAGTCTCCTAGTTCTAGTTAGTTTAGGTCTCTAGAGGTGTGTTGACATGACATCTCCCTGAGGAGGTAGATCTAGCGTTGAATAAGCCTCAGGATCAGATGTGATATGAGGAGGTCCTTAGAAACTGTTACTCTTGAGGTTGACATCCTCTCAGTACAGGTGTTTATGTCGTTATGTTAGTTGGAAGTCTCCTGGTTCTAGTTAGTATAGGTCTCTAGAGGTGTGTTGACATGACATCTCCCTGAGGAGGTAGATCTAGCGTTGAATAAGCCTCAGGATCAGATGTGATATGAGGAGGTCCTTAGAAACTGTTACTCTTGAGGTTGTCATCCTCTCAGTACAGGTGTTTATGTCGTTATGTTAGTTGGAAGTCTCCTTGTTCTAGTTAGTTTAGGTCTCTAGAGGTGTGTTGACATGACATCTCCCTGAGGAGGTAGATCTAGCGTTGAATAAGCCTCAGGGTCAGATGTGATATGAGGAGGTCCTTAGAAACTGTTACTCTTGAGGTTGACATCCTCTCAGTACAGGTGTTTATGTCGTTATATTAGTTGGAAGTCTCCTAGTTCTAGTTAGTTTAGGTCTCTAGATGTGTGTTGACATGACATCTCCCTGAGGAGGTAGATCTAGCGTTGAATAAGCCTCAGGATCAGATGTGATATGAGGAGGTCCTTAGAAACTGTTACTCTTGAGGTTGACATCCTCTCAGTACAGGTGTTTATGTCGTTATGTTAGTTGGAAGTCTCCTTGTTCTAGTTAGTTTAGGTCTCTAGAGGTGTGTTGACATGACATCTCCCTGAGGAGGTAGATCTAGCGTTGAATAAGCCTCAGGATCAGATGTGATATGAGGAGGTCCTTAGAAACTGTTACTCTTGAGGTTGACATCCTCTCAGTACAGGTGTTTATGTCGTTATATTAGTTGGAAGTCTCCTAGTTCTAGTTAGTTTAGGTCTCTAGATGTGTGTTGACATGACATCTCCCTGAGGAGGTAGATCTAGCGTTGGATAAGCCTCAGGATCAGATGTGATATGAGGAGGTCCTTAGAAACTGTTACTCTTGAGGTTGATCCTCTCAGTACAGGTGTTTATGTCGTTATGTTAGTTGGAAGTCTCCTCGTTCTAGTTAGTTTAGGTCTCTAGAGGTGATTTGACATGACATCTCCCTGAGGAGGTAGATCTAGCGTTGAATAAGCCTCAGGATCAGATGTGATATGAGGAGGTCCTTAGAAACTGTTACTCTTGAGGTTGACATCCTCTCAGTACAGGTGTTTATGTCGTTATGTTAGTTGGAAGTCTCCTTGTTCTAGTTAGTTTAGGTCTCTAGAGGTGTGTTGACATGACATCTCCCTGAGGAGGTAGATCTAGCGTTGAATAAGCCTCAGGATCAGATGTGATATGAGGAGGTCCTTAGAAACTGTTACTCTTGTGGTTGTCATCCTCTCAGTACAGGTGTTTATGTCGTTATGTTAGTTGGAAGTCTCCTAGTTCTAGTTAGTTTTGGTCTCTAGAGGTGTGTTGACATGACATCTCCCTGAGGAGGTAGATGTAGCGTTGAATAAGCCTCAGGATCAGATGTGATATGAGGAGGTCCTTAGAAACTGTTACTCTTGTGGTTGACATCCTCTCAGTACAGGTGTTTATGTAGTTATGTTAGTTGGAAGTCTCCTGGTTCTAGTTAGTTTAGGTCTCTAGAGGTGTGTTGACATGACATCTCCCTGAGGAGGTAGATCTAGCGTTGAATAAGCCTCAGGATCAGATGTGATATGAGGAGGTCCTTAGAAACTGTTACTCTTGAGGTTGACATCCTCTCAGTACAGGTGTTTATGTCGTTATGTTAGTTGGAAGTCTCCTTGTTCTAGTTAGTTTAGGTCTCTAGAGGTGTGTTGACATGACATCTCCCTGAGGAGGTAGATCTAGCGTTGAATAAGCCTCAGGATCAGATGTGATATGAGGAGGTCCTTAGAAACTGTTACTCTTGTGGTTGACATCCTCTCAGTACGGGTGTTTATGTCGTTATGTTAGTTGGAAGTCTCCTTGTTCTAGTTAGTTTAGGTCTCTAGAGGTGTGTTGACATGACATCTCCCTGAGGAGGTAGATCTAGCGTTGAATAAGCCTCAGGATCAGATGTGATATGAGGAGGTCCTTAGAAACTGTTACTCTTGAGGTTGACATCCTCTCAGTACAGGTGTTTATGTCGTTATGTTAGTTGGAAGTCTCCTTGTTCTAGTTAGTTTAGGTCTCTAGAGGTGTGTTGACATGACATCTCCCTGAGGAGGTAGATCTAGCGTTGAATAAGCCTCAGGATCAGATGTGATATGAGGAGGTCCTTAGAAACTGTTACTCTTGTGGTTGACATCCTCTCAGTACAGGTGTTTATGTCGTTATGTTAGTTGGAAGTCTCCTAGTTCTAGTTAGTTTAGGTCTCTAGAGGTGTGTTGACATGACATCTCCCTGAGGAGGTAGATCTAGCGTTGAATAAGCCTCAGGGTCAGATGTGATATGAGGAGGTCCTTAGAAACTGTTACTCTTGAGGTTGTCATCCTCTCAGTACAGGTGTTTATGTCGTTATGTTAGTTGGAAGTCTCCTAGTTCTAGTTAGTTTAGGTCTCTAGAGGTGTGTTGACATGACATCTCCCTGAGGAGGTAGATCTAGCGTTGAATAAGCCTCAGGATCAGATGTGATATGAGGAGGTCCTTAGAAACTGTTACTCTTGAGGTTGACATCCTCTCAGTACAGGTGTTTATGTCGTTATGTTAGTTGGAAGTCTCCTAGTTCTAGTTAGTTTAGGTCTCTAGATGTGTGTTGACATGACATCTCCCTGAGGAGGTAGATCTAGCGTTGAATAAGCCTCAGGATCAGATGTGATATGAGGAGGTCCTTAGAAACTGTTACTCTTGAGGTTGACATCCTCTCAGTACAGGTGTTTATGTCGTTATGTTAGTTGGAGGTCTCCTGGTTCTAGTTAGTTTAGGTCTCTAGAGGTGTGTTGACATGACATCTCCCTGAGGAGGTAGATCTAGCGTTGAATAAGCCTCAGGATCAGATGTGATATGAGGAGGTCCTTAGAAACTGTTACTCTTGAGGTTGACATCCTCTCAGTACAGGTGTTTATGTAGTTATGTTAGTTGGAGGTCTCCTGGTTCTAGTTAGTTTAGGTCTCTAGAGGTGTGTTGACATGACATCTCCCTGAGGAGGTAGATCTAGCGTTGAATAAGCCTCAGGATCAGATGTGATATGAGGAGGTCCTTAGAAACTGTTACTCTTGAGGTTGACATCCTCTCAGTACAGGTGTTTATGTCGTTATGTTAGTTGGAAGTCTCCTTGTTCTAGTTAGTTTAGGTCTCTAGAGGTGTGTTGACATGACATCTCCCTGAGGAGGTAGATCTAGCGTTGAATAAGCCTCAGGATCAGATGTGATATGAGGAGGTCCTTAGAAACTGTTACTCTTGAGGTTGACATCCTCTCAGTACAGGTGTTTATGTCGTTATGTTAGTTGGAAGTCTCCTAGTTCTAGTTAGTTTAGGTCTCTAGATGTGTGTTGACATGACATCTCCCTGAGGAGGTAGATCTAGCGTTGAATAAGCCTCAGGATCAGATGTGATATGAGGAGGTCCTTAGAAACTGTTACTCTTGAGGTTGACATCCTCTCAGTACAGGTGTTTATGTCGTTATGTTAGTTGGAAGTCTCCTAGTTCTAGTTAGTTTAGGTCTCTAGAGGTGTGTTGACATGACATCTCCCTGAGGAGGTAGATCTAGCGTTGAATAAGCCTCAGGATCAGATGTGATATGAGGAGGTCCTTAGAAACTGTTACTCTTGTGGTTGACATCCTCTCAGTACAGGTGTTTATGTCGTTATGTTAGTTGGAAGTCTCCTTGTTCTAGTTAGTTTAGGTCTCTAGATGTGTGTTGACATGACATCTCCCTGAGGAGGTAGATCTAGCGTTGAATAAGCCTCAGGATCAGATGTGATATGAGGAGGTCCTTAGAAACTGTTACTCTTGTGGTTGACATCCTCTCAGTACAGGTGTTTATGTCGTTATGTTAGTTGGAAGTCTCCTAGTTCTAGTTAGTTTAGGTCTCTAGAGGTGTGTTGACATGACATCTCCCTGAGGAGGTAGATCTAGCGTTGAATAAGCCTCAGGATCAGATGTGATATGAGGAGGTCCTTAGAAACTGTTACTCTTGTGGTTGACATCCTCTCAGTACAGGTGTTTATGTCGTTATGTTAGTTGGAAGTCTCCTTGTTCTAGTTAGTTTAGGTCTCTAGAGGTGTGTTGACATGACATCTCCCTGAGGAGGTAGATCTAGCGTTGAATAAGCCTCAGGATCAGATGTGATATGAGGAGGTCCTTAGAAACTGTTACTCTTGAGGTTGACATCCTCTCAGTACAGGTGTTTATGTCGTTATGTTAGTTGGAGGTCTCCTTGTTCTAGTTAGTTTAGGTCTCTAGAGGTGTGTTGACATGACATCTCCCTGAGGAGGTAGATCTAGCGTTGAATAAGCCTCAGGATCAGATGTGATATGAGGAGGTCCTTAGAAACTGTTACTCTTGAGGTTGACATCCTCTCAGTACAGGTGTTTATGTCGTTATGTTAGTTGGAAGTCTCCTTGTTCTAGTTAGTTTAGGTCTCTAGAGGTGTGTTGACATGACATCTCCCTGAGGAGGTAGATCTAGCGTTGAATAAGCCTCAGGATCAGATGTGATATGAGGAGGTCCTTAGAAACTGTTACTCTTGAGGTTGACATCCTCTCAGTACAGGTGTTTATGTCGTTATGTTAGTTGGAAGTCTCCTTGTTCTAGTTAGTTTAGGTCTCTAGAGGTGTGTTGACATGACATCTCCCTGAGGAGGTAGATCTAGCGTTGAATAAGCCTCAGGGTCAGATGTGATATGAGGAGGTCCTTAGACACTGTTACTCTTGTGGTTGACATCCTCTCAGTACAGGTGTTTATGTCGTTATGTTAGTTGGAGGTCTCCTTGTTCTAGTTAGTTTAGGTCTCTAGAGGTGTGTTGACATGACATCTCCCTGAGGAGGTAGATCTAGCGTTGGATAAGCCTCAGGATCAGATGTGATATGAGGAGGTCCTTAGAAACTGTTACTCTTGAGGTTGACATCCTCTCAGTACAGGTGTTTATGTCGTTATGTTAGTTGGAAGTCTCCTCGTTCTAGTTAGTTTAGGTCTCTAGAGGTGTGTTGACATGACATCTCCCTGAGGAGGTAGATCTAGCGTTGAATAAGCCTCAGGATCAGATGTGATATGAGGAGGTCCTTAGAAACTGTTACTCTTGAGGTTGACATCCTCTCAGTACAGGTGTTTATGTCGTTATGTTAGTTGGAAGTCTCCTTGTTCTAGTTAGTTTAGGTCTCTAGAGGTGTGTTGACATGACATCTCCCTGAGGAGGTAGATCTAGCGTTGAATAAGCCTCAGGATCAGATGTGATATGAGGAGGTCCTTAGAAACTGTTACTCTTGTGGTTGTCATCCTCTCAGTACAGGTGTTTATGTCGTTATGTTAGTTGGAAGTCTCCTAGTTCTAGTTAGTTTTGGTCTCTAGAGGTGTGTTGACATGACATCTCCCTGAGGAGGTAGATCTAGCGTTGAATAAGCCTCAGGATCAGATGTGATATGAGGAGGTCCTTAGAAACTGTTACTCTTGAGGTTGACATCCTCTCAGTACAGGTGTTTATGTCGTTATGTTAGTTGGAAGTCTCCTTGTTCTAGTTAGTTTAGGTCTCTAGAGGTGTGTTGACATGACATCTCCCTGAGGAGGTAGATCTAGCGTTGAATAAGCCTCAGGATCAGATGTGATATGAGGAGGTCCTTAGAAACTGTTACTCTTGAGGTTGACATCCTCTCAGTACAGGTGTTTATGTCGTTATGTTAGTTGGAAGTCTCCTCGTTCTAGTTAGTTTAGGTCTCTAGAGGTGTGTTGACATGACATCTCCCTGAGGAGGTAGATCTAGCGTTGAATAAGCCTCAGGATCAGATGTGATATGAGGAGGTCCTTAGAAACTGTTACTCTTGAGGTTGACATCCTCTCAGTACAGGTGTTTATGTCGTTATGTTAGTTGGAAGTCTCCTTGTTCTAGTTAGTTTAGGTCTCTAGAGGTGTGTTGACATGACATCTCCCTGAGGAGGTAGATCTAGCGTTGAATAAGCCTCAGGATCAGATGTGATATGAGGAGGTCCTTAGAAACTGTTACTCTTGTGGTTGACATCCTCTCAGTACAGGTGTTTATGTAGTTATGTTAGTTGGAAGTCTCCTGGTTCTAGTTAGTTTAGGTCTCTAGAGGTGTGTTGACATGACATCTCCCTGAGGAGGTAGATCTAGCGTTGAATAAGCCTCAGGATCAGATGTGATATGAGGAGGTCCTTAGAAACTGTTACTCTTGAGGTTGACATCCTCTCAGTACAGGTGTTTATGTCGTTATGTTAGTTGGAAGTCTCCTTGTTCTAGTTAGTTTAGGTCTCTAGAGGTGTGTTGACATGACATCTCCCTGAGGAGGTAGATCTAGCGTTGAATAAGCCTCAGGATCAGATGTGATATGAGGAGGTCCTTAGAAACTGTTACTCTTGTGGTTGACATCCTCTCAGTACAGGTGTTTATGTCGTTATGTTAGTTGGAAGTCTCCTTGTTCTAGTTAGTTTAGGTCTCTAGAGGTGTGTTGACATGACATCTCCCTGAGGAGGTAGATCTAGCGTTGAATAAGCCTCAGGATCAGATGTGATATGAGGAGGTCCTTAGAAACTGTTACTCTTGAGGTTGACATCCTCTCAGTACAGGTGTTTATGTCGTTATGTTAGTTGGAAGTCTCCTTGTTCTAGTTAGTTTAGGTCTCTAGAGGTGTGTTGACATGACATCTCCCTGAGGAGGTAGATCTAGCGTTGAATAAGCCTCAGGATCAGATGTGATATGAGGAGGTCCTTAGAAACTGTTACTCTTGTGGTTGACATCCTCTCAGTACAGGTGTTTATGTCGTTATGTTAGTTGGAAGTCTCCTTGTTCTAGTTAGTTTAGGTCTCTAGAGGTGTGTTGACATGACATCTCCCTGAGGAGGTAGATCTAGCGTTGAATAAGCCTCAGGATCAGATGTGATATGAGGAGGTCCTTAGAAACTGTTACTCTTGAGGTTGACATCCTCTCAGTACAGGTGTTTATGTCGCTATGTTAGTTGGAAGTCTCCTAGTTCTAGTTAGTTTAGGTCTCTAGAGGTGTGTTGACATGACATCTCCCTGAGGAGGTAGATCTAGCGTTGAATAAGCCTCAGGGTCAGATGTGATATGAGGAGGTCCTTAGAAACTGTTACTCTTGAGGTTGTCATCCTCTCAGTACAGGTGTTTATGTCGTTATGTTAGTTGGAAGTCTCCTTGTTCTAGTTAGTTTAGGTCTCTAGAGGTGTGTTGACATGACATCTCCCTGAGGAGGTAGATCTAGCGTTGAATAAGCCTCAGGATCAGATGTGATATGAGGAGGTCCTTAGAAACTGTTACTCTTGTGGTTGACATCCTCTCAGTACAGGTGTTTATGTCGTTATGTTAGTTGGAAGTCTCCTAGTTCTAGTTAGTTTAGGTCTCTAGAGGTGTGTTGACATGACATCTCCCTGAGGAGGTAGATCTAGCGTTGAATAAGCCTCAGGATCAGATGTGATATGAGGAGGTCCTTAGAAACTGTTACTCTTGTGGTTGACATCCTCTCAGTACAGGTGTTTATGTAGTTATGTTAGTTGGAAGTCTCCTAGTTCTAGTTAGTTTAGGTCTCTAGAGGTGTGTTGACATGACATCTCCCTGAGGAGGTAGATCTAGCGTTGAATAAGCCTCAGGATCAGATGTGATATGAGGAGGTCCTTAGAAACTGTTACTCTTGTGGTTGACATCCTCTCAGTACAGGTGTTTATGTCGTTATGTTAGTTGGAAGTCTCCTTGTTCTAGTTAGTTTAGGTCTCTAGAAGTGTGTTGACATGACATCTCCCTGAGGAGGTAGATCTAGCGTTGAATAAGCCTCAGGATCAGATGTGATATGAGGAGGTCCTTAGAAACTGTTACTCTTGAGGTTGACATCCTCTCAGTACAGGTGTTTATGTCGTTATGTTAGTTGGAAGTCTCCTAGTTCTAGTTAGTTTAGGTCTCTAGAGGTGTGTTGACATAACATCTCCCTGAGGAGGTAGATCTAGCGTTGAATAAGCCTCAGGGTCAGATGTGATATGAGGAGGTCCTTAGAAACTGTTACTCTTGAGGTTGTCATCCTCTCAGTACAGGTGTTTGTGTCGTTATGTTAGTTGGAAGTCTCCTAGTTCTAGTTAGTTTAGGTCTCTAGATGTGTGTTGACATGACATCTCCCTGAGGAGGTAGATCTAGCGTTGAATAAGCCTCAGGGTCAGATGTGATATGAGGAGGTCCTTAGAAACTGTTACTCTTGAGGTTGTCATCCTCTCAGTACAGGTGTTTGTGTCGTTATGTTAGTTGGAAGTCTCCTAGTTCTAGTTAGTTTAGGTCTCTAGAGGTGTGTTGACATGACATCTCCCTGAGGAGGTAGATCTAGCGTTGAATAAGCCTCAGGGTCAGATGTGATATGAGGAGGTCCTTAGAAACTGTTACTCTTGAGGTTGACATCCTCTCAGTACAGGTGTTTATGTCGTTATGTTAGTTGGAGGTCTCCTTGTTCTAGTTAGTTTAGGTCTCTAGAGGTGTGTTGACATGACATCTCCCTGAGGAGGTAGATCTAGCGTTGAATAAGCCTCAGGATCAGATTTGATATGAGGAGGTCCTTAGAAACTGTTACTCTTGAGGTTGTCATCCTCTCAGTACAGGTGTTTGTGTCGTTATGTTAGTTGGAAGTCTCCTTGTTCTAGTTAGTTTAGGTCTCTAGATGTGTGTTGACATGACATCTCCCTGAGGAGGTAGATCTAGCGTTGAATAAGCCTCAGGATCAGATGTGATATGAGGAGGTCCTTAGAAACTGTTACTCTTGTGGTTGACATCCTCTCAGTACAGGAGTTTATGTCGTTATGTTAGTTGGAGGTCTCCTGGTTCTAGTTAGTTTAGGTCTCTAGAGGTGTGTTGACATGACATCTCCCTGAGGAGGTAGATCTAGCGTTGAATAAGCCTCAGGATCAGATGTGATATGAGGAGGTCCTTAGAAACTGTTACTCTTGTGGTTGACATCCTCTCAGTACAGGTGCTTGTGTCGTTATGTTAGTTGGAAGTCTCCTTGTTCTAGTTAGTTTAGGTCTCTAGATGTGTGTTGACATGACATCTCCCTGAGGAGGTAGATCTAGCGTTGAATAAGCCTCAGGATCAGATGTGATATGAGGAGGTCCTTAGAAACTGTTACTCTTGTGGTTGACATCCTCTCAGTACAGGAGTTTATGTCGTTATGTTAGTTGGAGGTCTCCTGGTTCTAGTTAGTTTAGGTCTCTAGAGGTGTGTTGACATGACATCTCCCTGAGGAGGTAGATCTAGCGTTGAATAAGCCTCAGGATCAGATGTGATATGAGGAGGTCCTTAGAAACTGTTACTCTTGTGGTTGACATCCTCTCAGTACAGGTGTTTGTGTCGTTATGTTAGTTGGAAGTCTCCTTGTTCTAGTTAGTTTAGGTCTCTAGATGTGTGTTGACATGACATCTCCCTGAGGAGGTAGATCTAGCGTTGAATAAGCCTCAGGATCAGATGTGATATGAGGAGGTCCTTAGAAACTGTTACTCTTGTGGTTGACATCCTCTCAGTACAGGAGTTTATGTCGTTATGTTAGTTGGAGGTCTCCTGGTTCTAGTTAGTTTAGGTCTCTAGAGGTGTGTTGACATGACATCTCCCTGAGGAGGTAGATCTAGCGTTGAATAAGCCTCAGGGTCAGATGTGATATGAGGAGGTCCTTAGAAACTGTTACTCTTGAGGTTGACATCCTCTCAGTACAGGTGTTTATGTCGTTATGTTAGTTGGAGGTCTCCTTGTTCTAGTTAGTTTAGGTCTCTAGAGGTGTGTTGACATGACATCTCCCTGAGGAGGTAGATCTAGCGTTGAATAAGCCTCAGGATCAGATGTGATATGAGGAGGTCCTTAGAAACTGTTACTCTTGAGGTTGTCATCCTCTCAGTACAGGTGTTTGTGTCGTTATGTTAGTTGGAAGTCTCCTAGTTCTAGTTAGTTTAGGTCTCTAGATGTGTGTTGACATGACATCTCCCTGAGGAGGTAGATCTAGCGTTGAATAAGCCTCAGGGTCAGATGTGATATGAGGAGGTCCTTAGAAACTGTTACTCTTGAGGTTGTCATCCTCTCAGTACAGGTGTTTATGTCGTTATGTTAGTTGGAAGTCTCCTCGTTCTAGTTAGTTTAGGTCTCTAGAGGTGTGTTGACATGACATCTCCCTGAGGAGGTAGATCTAGCGTTGAATAAGCCTCAGGATCAGATGTGATATGAGGAGGTCCTTAGAAACTGTTACTCTTGTGGTTGACATCCTCTCAGTACAGGTGTTTATGTCGTTATGTTAGTTGGAAGTCTCCTTGTTCTAGTTAGTTTAGGTCTCTAGAGGTGTGTTGACATGACATCTCCCTGAGGAGGTAGATCTAGCGTTGAATAAGCCTCAGGATCAGATGTGATATGAGGAGGTCCTTAGACACTGTTACTCTTGAGGTTGTCATCCTCTCAGTACAGGTGTTTGTGTCGTTATGTTAGTTGGAAGTCTCCTAGTTCTAGTTAGTTTAGGTCTCTAGAGGTGTGTTGACATGACATCTCCCTGAGGAGGTAGATCTAGCGTTGAATAAGCCTCAGGATCAGATGTGATATGAGGAGGTCCTTAGACACTGTTACTCTTGAGGTTGACATCCTCTCAGTACAGGTGTTTATGTCGTTATGTTAGTTGGAAGTCTCCTAGTTCTAGTTAGTTTAGGTCTCTAGATGTGTGTTGACATGACATCTCCCTGAGGAGGTAGATCTAGCGTTGAATAAGCCTCAGGATCAGATGTGATATGAGGAGGTCCTTAGAAACTGTTACTCTTGAGGTTGTCATCCTCTCAGTACAGGTGTTTGTGTCGTTATGTTAGTTGGAAGTCTCCTTGTTCTAGTTAGTTTAGGTCTCTAGATGTGTGTTGACATGACATCTCCCTGAGGAGGTAGATCTAGCGTTGAATAAGCCTCAGGATCAGATGTGATATGAGGAGGTCCTTAGAAACTGTTACTCTTGAGGTTGACATCCTCTCAGTACAGGTGTTTATGTCGTTATGTTAGTTGGAAGTCTCCTAGTTCTAGTTAGTTCAGGTCTCTAGATGTGTGTTGACATGACATCTCCCTGAGGAGGTAGATCTAGCGTTGAATAAGCCTCAGGATCAGATGTGATATGAGGAGGTCCTTAGAAACTGTTACTCTTGAGGTTGTCATCCTCTCAGTACAGGAGTTTATGTCATTATGTTAGTTGGAAGTCTCCTGGTTCTAGTTAGTTTAGGTCTCTAGATGTGTGTTGACATGACATCTCCCTGAGGAGGTAGATCTAGCGTTGAATAAGCCTCAGGATCAGATGTGATATGAGGAGGTCCTTAGAAACTGTTACTCTTGAGGTTGTCATCCTCTCAGTACAGGTGTTTATGTCGTTATGTTAGTTGGAAGTCTCCTCGTTCTAGTTAGTTTAGGTCTCTAGAGGTGTGTTGACATGACATCTCCCTGAGGAGGTAGATCTAGCGTTGAATAAGCCTCAGGGTCAGATGTGATATGAGGAGGTCCTTAGACACTGTTACTCTTGTGGTTGACATCCTCTCAGTACAGGTGTTTATGTCGTTATGTTAGTTGGAAGTCTCCTTGTTCTAGTTAGTTTAGGTCTCTAGAGGTGTGTTGACATGACATCTCCCTGAGGAGGTAGATCTAGCGTTGAATAAGCCTCAGGGTCAGATGTGATATGAGGAGGTCCTTAGAAACTGTTACTCTTGAGGTTGTCATCCTCTCAGTACAGGTGTTTATGTCGTTATGTTAGTTGGAAGTCTCCTTGTTCTAGTTAGTTTAGGTCTCTAGAGGTGTGTTGACATGACATCTCCCTGAGGAGGTAGATCTAGCGTTGAATAAGCCTCAGGGTCAGATGTGATATGAGGAGGTCCTTAGAAACTGTTACTCTTGAGGTTGACATCCTCTCAGTACAGGTGTTTATGTCGTTATGTTAGTTGGAGGTCTCCTAGTTCTAGTTAGTTTAGGTCTCTAGATGTGTGTTGACATGACATCTCCCTGAGGAGGTAGATCTAGCGTTGAATAAGCCTCAGGATCAGATGTGATATGAGGAGGTCCTTAGAAACTGTTACTCTTGTGGTTGACATCCTCTCAGTACAGGTGTTTATGTCGTTATGTTAGTTGGAAGTCTCCTCGTTCTAGTTAGTTTAGGTCTCTAGAGGTGTGTTGACATGACATCTCCCTGAGGAGGTAGATCTAGCGTTGAATAAGCCTCAGGATCAGATGTGATATGAGGAGGTCCTTAGAAACTGTTACTCTTGAGGTTGACATCCTCTCAGTACAGGTGTTTATGTCGTTATATTAGTTGGAAGTCTCCTAGTTCTAGTTAGTTTAGGTCTCTAGATGTGTGTTGACATGACATCTCCCTGAGGAGGTAGATCTAGCGTTGAATAAGCCTCAGGATCAGATGTGATATGAGGAGGTCCTTAGAAACTGTTACTCTTGTGGTTGACATCCTCTCAGTACAGGTGTTTATGTCGTTATGTTAGTTGGAAGTCTCCTTGTTCTAGTTAGTTTAGGTCTCTAGAGGTGTGTTGACATGACATCTCCCTGAGGAGGTAGATCTAGCGTTGAATAAGCCTCAGGATCAGATGTGATATGAGGAGGTCCTTAGAAACTGTTACTCTTGTGGTTGACATCCTCTCAGTACAGGTGTTTATGTCGTTATGTTAGTTGGAAGTCTCCTAGTTCTAGTTAGTTTAGGTCTCTAGATGTGTGTTGACATGACATCTCCCTGAGGAGGTAGATCTAGCGTTGAATAAGCCTCAGGGTCAGATGTGATATGAGGAGGTCCTTAGAAACTGTTACTCTTGAGGTTGACATCCTCTCAGTACAGGTGTTTATGTCGTTATGTTAGTTGGAAGTCTCCTTGTATTATATGTTCAAACTTGATGTTTCTATATCCCTCTTTTTGTATTTTTCCAGGTGCCGGCGAGTCGGGGAAATCAACAATAGTCAAACAAATGAAAATTTTACACGTTAACGGTTTCAGCGAAGAGTAAGTTCTCCTTGTATTTTTTTACATCTCGTTTATTCTGAAACCGTCTTTTGGGGACTGATACACGATTCTCTTCTGTTTTATAGAGGATTCTTTTATAACCATGTTTTCACCACTAATGCAAGCTATTGCAAGGAATGGCAAACTATTGAACCTCCAACCGGCGCACAGTGGTCCAAATCGCGGATCCATCTGATCAAAAATCGTAGCTAATACAACGATCTCCCAACTTACAATGTATATAGGTTTTCATATAGATTTTTAAACGACAAACACGATGGTGAAACCCGATTTGAGCTAAATTTTTTATTTGAAATGATATTGTAGGTTATTCCACACAAAAAAGAGGTGTTTTGAGAACTGCGCTGGTACATACATATTTTATTAATGTTTAACATTAATTTAAACATTAATGACATTTAACAGCATTTTATTAATTTAACAAAAGATAACCCATCCATTTATTATTGTAAACAATAAAATTTCATGACAATGAGATATCATTTAGATGCGTATCGAGATGCGTATTATACCATAATAGTTCTCAGAAGACGTTGAATTCCGGCCTGCTGTGCCACTCCACTAGCGCTACCTCTCGGCCTGGAGGTCAACTTGTACCAACTCCTTCCTTCGCGGTTCGTTTCAAACCGTGCAATTCAACCTCGATTATATATCGATGTTGAAGTGGATTATGTATCGATGATGTCAACATTCGATGGTAACAGTTGTGTACTAATCAGTTGTTTGGGGGATGTTTTTATTCCGCAACCCCGTCCACTTGATCTATTTGTCCAAAAAATCTATATATAGTACTAATCAGTTGTCATATATGGTACTAATCAGTTGTTTGGGGGATGTTTGTATTCCGCAACCCCGTCCACTTGGTGTCCAACTAATCTAGAATAAAAACATCCCCCAAACAACTGATTAGTAGCATATAGATTAGTTCGACAAATAGATCAATCTAAAGTCATAGGTATATTGCATTGTAAAAATGAAAATAATATTATGTCAGTTTGGGAGAAACTGGGAGAAACGAGTGAAATCTATATATAATAGCAACATTCGATTATCTCGATAATTGAGTTCACTGGGCGTATAATGCACTAGTACCGTCGGTCACACCGAAGAAGTGTGATCATCATTGGGCATTTTAGGTTGAATTGCACGGTTTGAAACGAAGGAAGGAGTTAGTACAAGTTGACCTCCAGGCCGCGAGGTAGCGCTAGTGGAGTGGCACAGCAGGCCGGAATCCAACGTCTTCTATAGTTCTCGTCAAGTTACATGACTGCGCCATGTTTCAAGTAAATAATAAACAATATTCGTATTAACTTATTTAATTTACAATTCGTACACTCGACATGGACTATCACAACAACATGAGTAAAGCTAATTCGTGTAACACTAAGGTTGGTTGGTTGGTTGGTGGTGGCATGGCTTATCTTCTAACAATCACAGTCGCTGCTGTCACTCGAAATTGTAGGAGAATCAGTGAAAAGTTGTTGAACCTCGCCGTCCAATTGATTCAGGTCTTTGGCAGTAGGTGGAGGTCTTAAACTCGTTATGAGGGGATCAGAGGAGACTTGTAAAATGTGCATGCAAAATGTCACTATTCGTATTAGCCCATTGAATCGGTGATCACTGTCTCTGAAGAAGATTGATTGATTGGTTGATTGATTGTTTTATTTATTAACCAGGGAAGGTTAGGGCCTTGAGGCCCTCTCTTCCACCATCCCTGGATGAAAGATTACAAGATTCCTCTTACAGTCATAATTCTATGATATACCTACTTGATGCATAAATCTTAAAAAGAAAACAACAAAAAAAAAAAAAAAAAAAAAAGAACTATGTACTTATATGAAGAAGAAGAAGAAGAAAGAAGAAAAACGTTTATTGAAAAGAAAGGTTACTTTTACATAGTAAATAATGCCTAATAAACATTACGAAATGGTTCTGTGAACCGCCTGTCGGAAGCTCCGGGTTTTGGCCGATATATTGTTCATATTTATTGAATATAAAGGATCTCTACAGTTTTTTTTTTTTTTCCTTTTAGTAACAAAATTAACAGAGTGATGGTGAAGCAAAAATGGCAAAAATAGAATGAAATGGATGTAGCCGTAGTACGAGTGGATTTGCACAATTTTTTTTTTTTTTTTTTTTCTTTTAGTAACAAAATTAACAGAGTGATGGTGAAGCAAAAATGGCAAAAATAGAATGAAATGGATGTAGCCGTAGTACGAGTGGATTTGCACAATTTTTTTTTTCTTTTTTTCTTTTAGTAACAAAATTAACAGAGTGATGGTGAAGCAAAAATGGCAAAAATAGAATGAAATGAATGTAGCCGTAGTACGAGTGGATTTGCACATGTGGATCAGGTTCATTGTCATCAGAAGTTGTATTCCGTGACGAGCATCCTTCTGTATGGCCACGCTGGGGTACAGAAACGGATGACTCTTCCCCAATCTTGTGGACTGTTGAGGTAGCGCACCGCTTCTTCACACTCCAATACACCCCTCTGAAATGCAGTCCTCCTGAACTCTGCCAGCACTTGGCACGTGCACAAAAAGTGGAAGGTGCTCTCAAACTCTCTCCGATTGCACATTGAACACTGTTCTGCTGAAGAATGGGTGTCGAGGTATGGTTTGAAATTCAGATTTAATACCTCAGAGCGCAGTTTGAATAGCCATCTGAGTGTGCTCATTGGGTGATTTGAAGGTCTGAGTAGGCTGGCAGGTTTCACTTTAGGGTCCAGTTCTCGGTATAGAGTATAAGAATTGGAAGTCTCGCCTCTTTCCCTGTAACTTGCTCTCTTGTCATTAATTAAGTTGGCCAAAATTCTGTCCGCGTCAGCTTTAAGAAGCGAGCCATCGAATGAGCTTAAGTTGTTGGCAATGCCATATTTTGTAACAAGGGATCCGAAGTGTCCAAATGTATATGTAATGTGTATATGTAATGGCTGGCACATTATCTCTACCGTAAAATCATAACCATCACTGTCTCTGTTTCGGATGGATAACAATCTTTTTTGGCGTTTAGTACCACATGATATGACGGATACTTAGGGATTTTCTTGGCATTTACACCTTTGCGGAGTAGTAGGTATTGGTGTTTGGTGAGTTGAGCTCCAACGATTAACGCCAGTGCTTCCTGAGGAGCATATAACGTGGAATCCATTTCAATTCGTTTTTTGTATTTTTTTTTTTTTTTTTTTTTTTTTGACATTTTATGTCTTTACTCAGGCACATAACTCGAAAAACGTTACACAAAAGCGTCACACGAAATCGTCACGAAAATTTCTGATGATTTTCGCTTACAACCGATTCGTTGCTACGGAACTTTATCGTCGCCAGTTATGATCGTACAGAAATCGTTCACCACTCGTTGGATAGCTCTCGATTTACTTAACCATATTACGTTAACCACTGCGGAGTGCGTGGCCGACAAGCTGCGGTATGAGCGTGATTGTTTAAATAATTGTTTACACACAGGTGATCATTCTCAATAATTTATATTGTCTATACGAATGCAAGCTTCATATTATGAAGTTCATAATTTATGATGAACCCTACAATTAAGTATAACAACTACGCTACTGGGGTCGGTGATGTAGCATTGTTCGAAGGTTCTTGAATCACTTCTTTAAAGACATAAAATGTCCCAATGTGTTGCAGACTCGTATGCAAACATTTAATTCTCGACTGTATCAACAACAGGATGGAGTTGACATTCTTTTGACATTTTCATGTCTTTGCTTTGGCACATAAACTGAAACGGGAAAAATTTGTTCCCTTGATTCACCCTTTCCCTCAGATCACGTCAGAACACAAGCGACAGGCGGGCCACTACGTCAGACGCACCTATGACGCACGAGCCTATGACGTCAGAAGGCTGGCCGGAGGCTAACTATTACGTCAGAGCCTATGACGCACGAGCGTATGACGTTAGACGGCTGGCAGAAGGCCAACTAGTACGTCACAGCCTATGCCGTAAGAGACTATGACGTCAGACGGCTGGCCGGAGGCTAACTATTACGTCAGAGCCTATGACGCACGAGCGTATGACGTTAGACGGCTGGCCGGAGGCTAACTATTACGTCAGAGCCTATGACGCACGAGCGTATGACGTTAGAGGGCTGGCCGGAGGCTAACTATTACGTCAGAGCCTATGACGCACGAGCGTATGACGTTAGAGGGCTGGCCGGAGGCTAACTATTACGTCAGAGCCTATGACGCACGAGTGTATGACGTCAGACGGCTAGCAGGAGGCAAACTAGTACGTCACAGCCTATGCCGTAAGAGCGTATGACGCATGCAACCCTGCTGGTACCAGGTGTGGGAGTACTTGGACTAGAAGGTTTTAGGGTACCTTGTAACCAAGTATTATATTTAGCACAGAAACGATTTGTATTCCTGTAGCATTTTGCCCAGAAGCGTTTAAAAGCTTTCAAAAAGTTGCTGACTTCAGAAAATTATTTAATAATTTCAGCTTTTTTCTCCTCTGGGTAGCTTTGAATTATACCATATTTGTTCGAAATATGTGCAAAAATAATTTAATTACCTTATGCCAAATCAAAATTGCTAGCCTTTAACACATCAAATTGCTAGCCCTAACCATCCCTGTACTTGAAACTATTTTCCGGTTCTCATTGGTTCCCTAAAATTAAGAGTATTTTCAAGATGAATACTTTAGTCATTATTTCTTCTTTTTCTAAAGTCTTATTAATAATTAATTATAATTCATAATAATAATAATTAATCTATCATTCAGTAATCGAGACAGAAGGGTGATCTGCACAAAGAAGATAATAAACCGTTGTGTCAAGAATTTGCAGAGTTTTTGGAAAATGAAATACAGTTCGTACATGCGTGTTTTCTCTCTCGATTCTCAAGACCTGTCGCGTCTAAAATATTCTAATGGATTCCCACGTTTATTTCTCTCCTCTTTAAAAGAAAAAAAAAAAAAAAAAAATGTTTTTTTGGACACCCGCCACTCGTCTCGTATTTTTAGAATCTCGCTTCGTCCAGAATGAGTTCCGTTCATTTCGTTACTTTTTTTTTTTTTTTTTCTCGGTCTCTCTTTTTCTCTCTCTACCAACGAGTGCATACGAGGAGTTTGAATGAGGAGGGGGGTCAAACTAGGGATGCCACATCGAAACCAAATAATCGATCATTTAAGTACGTATTAAATTTCAATGATCAAATTATCAAATTTTGCTTTCCGATTTAGATTCGAAAAATCGAATTGAAAAAAACTCTGCAAATTCATGGCACTACGGTTTATTATCTTCTTTGTCTTCATGATGTAAATACATAATATGATACATAATAATAATAATATTATTATTATTCGAAAACTGATTAATCAGTATTAATCATCGATTAATAAAAATAATCGGCAGCTAAACATCGATTAAAATTAATCGATTATTTATTTGCATCCCTATTTCAAACGCGTTTTCGACGTTAGTCTTTTAGCGAATTTTCAAAGAAAATGTAGCTATTGTTCTCGGTCCAAAATTTTTGAAACTCGAATTTTCGAAACATTTTCATACCAAAATGCGTTTCAGACCAGCCTGAATCCACTGCCAAAAGACACCAGAAATTATAATATAATTATCTCAACATACTTAACATACATATTATGTATGTTAAGTATGTTGAGATAAAAAGTTCAAATTTGCACAAAAAATCTGTCTTGGCAATCGACAGGCTTAGTTCGTAGATGGGCAGAATTGGGCCACTCTACGGGGGGGGGGGGAGTTTTAGGGGGTTTTTAGGGTTAGTTTTTTTTAACCCCCCCTCAAAATTTGTTGGTTTACGTTTCAAGATACGTAGATTCAGAAAATCGAATAAAAAAAAACTCTGCAAATTCTTGACACAACGGTTTATTATCTTCTTTGTGCAGATCACCCTTCTGTCTATACCAGACTGTGTTGCAAATCGGCACCATACCATATTCTCACCGTACTCATACCATACCATACGAATTTCTTTCCTATCATACCATACTGTATTATACCAAATCATACATACAATAATATACCATACCATACTCATACCATGTCATACAAACCGAGTGAATATTGAAATGTCATCCATTTCTGACCTAGGTATATTTAAAATTTCAAGTATCTAGCTCATCATCAAAATTTAATTTGTTTAAACAAATAGGTATTATTTAAACAATTTTACAGACAAGAAACCGAGTGAATATTGCATTGTGATCCAGTTCTGACCTATTTTTAAAATTTCAAGTCAATAGCTCATCATCAAAATTTAATTTGTATTATTACAAATAGGTATTATTTAAACAATTTTACAGATGAGAAACCGAGTAAATATTGCAATGTGGTCAATCCCCGACTCACGGTTAAAATTTCTAGACTGTAGTTAACAGGGAAGGTTAAAAAAAAAGGTAGTTTTATGCTGGGGGGGGGTGATATTTGATGTTGACCGACCTAACGGCCGTTTTCGACGCGAAGTTTAGTGTTTTTCCTAAACCTTTGCGCGCTCACTGTGAACGAACGGCTGGTCGCACAAAAATCCAATTGGTCTTAAAAGATTCGTAATTTTTCAGGTCATTCAAAACTGAACTAAACATTACACGGTTCAGTTAAATATTTAGAGATATGACATTGTCGAAATTTTAAATTTCGTTTTGAACCCCTTCCCCTTGACCTAGGGTTATGAAAAGTTTCGAGGATCATTGTGGGGTTGGTCGAAACCCATAAAAAAAATTTCGTAATTTTAACTCAACGCTAACTGGGCAAAGTGCCGCTGACGGGGGACGGACGGATTTTTTTTAATTCGATTTTCTGAATCTACGTATCTTGAAACGTAAACCAACCAATTTTGAGGGGGGGTAAAAAAATTTTTTTCTTTGGGCGATTCCAATGGTTCATTATCGAAGATAATCAACCAAAATATCGATACGAAGTGTGTGTGATTTAGTTTGACCGTCAGTAAGAATGATGTTGAGGGATGTCGAGATTCGGTCAAATTTCAACCACGGATCAATCTAAATTTGATCGACCCTCGACATCCCTCAACATCAATTGGACGGCTTTAACCAGAAGGAAAACAACCACAAAAACTGGCAAAATGAGATAAGAACACTATGAGATGGGCTAGGTCGGTTTACGCTTTCATAAAAATTAAATGAGGAAAAAAAGAGTTCACATTTAAAACTTGAATATACATACATTTTTCGACCTCAAACAGTTTCGTAAATAGGTCGTTAAGTACCCGAGGTACCTTCTGGGGGTCAGTAGGAGTCAAGCTATCACAGAAAATTATAAAAATGGATAAAACAATAGAGAAAAAGAGCTTAACCACTTCACAAGCACCGTACCCCTTTCGAAATCAGACGGCTCGCAGGAGGTCAACTAGTACGTCAGAGCCTGTGACGCACGAGCCTATGACGTCAGACGGCTGGCAGGAGGCCAACTAGTACGTCAAAGCCTATGACGCACGAGCCTATGACGTCAGACGGCTGGCAGGAGGCCAACTTGTACGTCAAAGCCTATGACATGTACAGCTTTCGTACAAGTACGCCACCACGAGGGACATTTTATGTCTTTGCGCCCCCTCCCACACCACGTACTTACTTCATTTTTTTGTAAACAATTATTTAAACAATCACGCTCATACCGCAGCTTGTCGGCCACGCACTCCGCAGTGGTTAACGTAATATGGTTAAGTAAATCGAGAGCTACCCAACGAGTGGTGAACGATTTTTGTACGATCATAACTGGCGAAGTTGAAGTTCCGTAGCAACGAATCGGTTGTAAGCGAAAATCATCAGAAATTTTCGTGACGATTTTCGTGTGACGTTTTTCGAGTTATGTGCCAGAGTAAAGACATAAAATGTCAAAAACCTTGAGCTATGAACAGGCCCTTTACTGGTCCGATGTCAAATTGCGACTGGAAGATTGATTGATTGATTGAAGCGTTTATTTAATAAACCTGGGATAACAGGTTAAGGCCCTCTCTTCCCTGTTCCACAATGTAATACATGTTTTTAATGCCTCTATCAGCTATTGATAATCAATATAATAATAAATCAATATATCCATATTCTGAATGAAAATAATTAAATAAAATCTTCACTTCCTACTCAGTTACAAAAAACAATTAAAAATAAAACTTTATATAAAACTAAATAAATTCTTCTTTAGTAAATAAATTCTCACTTCAAGAGGCTATATTCGTTTTTATATACCGCCATTAGGATAAGAGCATTTATAGTCAATGAAGGATTTCTCTACTGACCATATAGTATTCTTTTTTTTGCCGAATGTAAAAGGTAAAAGTTAATAATAATTTTCGAAAATCTATTTTCTTAGGGAATAAGTTGAGAAAATGTTCTGTTTCCTACTACAATGTGTAAGCATCCTTCCAGGGTTGCATGATTTAAATCACGATTTAAATCAGTCAATAAAAATCGTGATTTAAATCTACCGTTGAAAAGGCGGGGGAAAAAAGTGAATTTTCTCTAAAAACTAGAAATTGTTCGGGATCGGCAGAAGGACTTCAGTTATTAATCACCTCTAATACACAGCATCACTACTTCATATTGATGCTGTCGTATCAGCTGTCATATCAGGCTGGCACCTCCTAGAGATCGGTATCGTATGCTAAGGTATCGATATAAAAAATATCGATATCTTATCGTTGCGATATATTGCCTATCGATTTATCGACCTTGAATACATATATATATCGATATAACAAATATTTCTAAGATGCTTCTTATGCCATCTCCTCAATGAACAACATTGCTTACTTTAATGTTACAATAAGTAAAACTTTTGCAAAAAAATGAATATTTTGTATTTAAATTTAAAAAAATCCGATTTAAATCAAAAAAATCCGATTAATTTGATTTTTTTTTAAAAATCGTAATTTTTTTCAACCCTGCATCCTTCCGAACATTGTGTTTAAAATGCATATTAACCAACTCTTGTAATATCTCCGGATTTATACAATAAAACATTTCATTCATTCATTCAATGTTATCTTCGTAAATATATTGATTTGTTTGTACTGTGAGTTTCGTCGGCTTTTAAACGGTCTTTTATGTGTTTCAGGGAGAAACGGTTAAAAATCGAAGATATCAAGAAGAACATTAGAGATGCGATCCTAGTGAGTGGAATTGCTCATAAATACTCGTAAATATACAGGTGGTTCTTAATGAACGTACCACCGTTTTTATTTCGATATAAAGAGAGGTAGCAAAAAACACGTCGAAGTAACGTCCCCTTAATTTTTCACGAAGAATTCAACGATCACATTTTTGTGCGCCGCGCATGCGCGCAAATGCAGTTTACGCGTGTCAACTTGATTTTTTCATATGGGAACCCCCATTTTTTATTGCAGATTCGGATTCTACGTCAAATTTCATGAACTTTTTACTTCGACGACTTTTTTGTTTGGGTGTACCCAAGAGCGTCCAGAACCGCCCAAAGTTGGCACTAACGTAATTTCGATAAGATGGAAAAAACCCCCAGTGTGACACATGAAATGTCACTATTTTTCGATACTGAATAACGTGGTGACATCAGTTTTTTTTATTGGACTCGATTAAACCGGGATTACAGCCTGAAACATGCTCGTTTTTTAAGAAAAATCACCTTATCCTGGTTTTAGTTAGATGAGTTGTTAGGCAGGTGGGGTAGGTATCTAAAGTATCTTGTTAAGGCCATGACATGGCCATTGTGATTCAATTTCCCTCGCCCTTTCGCAACTCAGGCTTGAAACCGGCTAAGGCGGTCTTAAAAATCGATTTTGGAAGACAGCGGTCGTCAATTTGTACGACTGCTGTGAAAACCACCTTATCCTGGTTTTAGTTAGATGAGTTGTTAGGCAGGTGGGGTAGGTATCTAAAGTATCTTGTTAAGGCCATGACATGGACATTGACATTCAATTTCCCTCGCCCTGTCGCAACTCAGGCTTGAAACAGGCTAAGGCGGTCTTAAAAATCGATTTTAGAAGGCAGCGGTCGTCAATTTGTACGACTGCTGTGAAAACCACCTTATCCTGGTTTTAGTTAGATGAGTTGTTAGGCAGGTGGGGTAGGTATCTAAAGTATCTTGTTAAGGCCATGACATGGCCATTGTGATTCAATTTCCCGCAACTCAGGCTTGAAACCGGCTGAGGCGGTCTTAAAAATCGATTTTTTAAGACAGCGGTCGTCAATTTGTTCGACTGCTGTGATAATTTTATCTTAATTTTTTCTCTGTAACTTCTTTTTTCATCTCTTTTATTCCTCCAAAGTGTTCGATGGCAGAGAAGGAATTTTTTGTTGTTTTAGTTTAAAAGAAAAATTAACGAGGACTTGGTTTTATTTTTAAATAAGCCAGTCCCAAGCCTGAGTTGCGAAATGGCGAGGGAAATTGAATCACAATGTCCATGTCATGGCCTTAACAAGATACTTTAGATACCTACCCCACCTGCCTAACAACTCATCTAACTAAAACCAGGATAAGGTGGTTTTCACAGCAGTCGTACAAATTGACGACCACTGCCTTACAAAATCGATTTTTAAGACCGCCTTAGCCGGTTTCAAGCCTGAGTTGCGAAAGGGCGAGGGAAATTGAATCACAATGTCCATGTCATGGCCTTAACAAGATACTTTAGGTACCTACCCCACCTGCCTAACAACTCATCTAACTAAAACCAGGATAAGGTGATTTTCACAGTAGTCGTACAAATTGAAGACCGCTGTCTTCCAAAATCGATTTTTAAGACCGCCTTAGCCGGTTTCAAGCCTGAGTTGCGAAAGGGCGAGGGAAATTGAATCACAATGTCCATGTCATGGCCTTAACAAGATACTTTAGATACCTACCCCACCTGCCTAACAACTCATCTAACTAAAACCAGGATAAGGTGGTTTTCACAGCAGTCGTACAAATTGACGACCACTGCCTTACAAAATCGATTTTTAAGACCGCCTTAGCCGGTTTCAAGCCTGAGTTGCGAAAGGGCGAGGGAAATTGAATCACAATGTCCATGTCATGGCCTTAACAAGATACTTTAGATACCTACCCCACCTGCCTAACAACTCATCTAACTAAAACCAGGATAAGGTGGTTTTCACAGCAGTCGTACAAATTGACAACCGCTGTCTTCCAAAATCGATTTTTAAGACCGCCTTAGCCGGTTTCAAGCCTGAGTTGCGAAAGGGCGAGGGAAATTGAATCACAATGGCCTTAACAAGATACTTTAGATACCTACCCCACCTGCCTAACAACTCATCTAACTACAAGTAAACTGATCAAGAGATAAAGTGATTTTTCTCAAAAACGACCATGTTTCAGGCTATTATTCAGGCTTTATATCGAAATAAAGCGCGGTACGTTCATTAAGAACCACCTAGTATACTTCCCAATAAATCGACGTTGTTTATGTCATTCATGTAGAGAAGGAACAGACTTGGCCCCAAAGCTGTTGAGCAAACTTGAGTGGGTCAATCGCTGGATCTCAATTGATCTCGTCGAATGTATAGCTTTTTCAAATTGAATTCGTCCTTTTACAAAATGAATTAGTCGATTTACAAAATGAATTAGTCGATTTACAAAATGAATTCGTCCTTTTCCAAAACGAATTCGTCCCTTTTCAAAATGAATTAGTCCTTTTTCAAAACGAATTCGTCCCTTTTCAAAATGAATTAGTCCTTTTACAAAATGAATTAGTCCTATTACAAAATGAATTCGTCCTTCATAAAGAGGGACCAAATCTTGAAGTAAGGGCGGCGTCCGGAAAACGGTGACGGTAGGCATGCGGTCTTTAAGGCCGGTCTACACGCTCCGTTTTGCACATCGTTTTGACTGCGCAGTTCAAGACGTTCCAGACAAAATGTTGCGTGTAAACCGGAAAACTGTGCAGTTTTGAGTCCATGGAGAAGACTGCGCAGTTGCAGCGATAACTGAGCTCGGGAGCTCTGAAGACTGCGCAAACTTAAAACGTTGTGCAAAACGGAGCGTGTAGACCGGCCTTTATCTCCCGCACATCTTCTCAATGGAGCTCCTTTATCTTCGAATCCGTGATAGCCAAACCATTTTTGTCCTTCAGTTCGAGCAGGCGTTTTCGAAAATTAAAACCGTCGTTCGAGGGACACTTGGAAGTCCGGGAGAACATCCTTTGCATGAAACAATAATAGAGGGTGTATCCGCGATCACCCCCGATGACTGTACCAACTTTGTTATGCATATGCTTTTCCTCATGCCTAGAGCAGCGTCAGGGCAGCCTCTACATTGAGATTAAAAACCGCTCTAAACCTTGTTATAAGTTGGCTTTGTATGAACGTCTTGCCAACTTTCCGTAAATTTCTTATATCAATTATTCCTTGTAAACTTTGTAAATTTCTTCTAAGTATTACATATTTATTAACTATGCAAACCAATGCAATAAATTGTTATTCTCCGAGAAAAGGTATCTGCATATCATTTGGTCCCTCTTTATGAAGGACGAATTCATTTTGAAAAAGGACGAATTCAATTTGTAAAAGGACGAATTCATTTTGTAATAGGACTAATTCAATTTGTAAAAGGACGAATTCATTTTGTAATAGGACGAATTCAATTTGTAAAAGGACGAATTCATTTTGTAATAGGACTAATTCAATTTGTAAAAGGACGAATTCATTTTGTAATAGGACTAATTCAATTTGTAAAAGGACGAATTCATTTTGTAATAGGACGAATTCAATTTGTAAAAGGACGAATTCATTTTGTAATAGGACTAATTCAATTTGTAAAAGGACGAATTCATTTTGTAAAAGGACGAATTCAATTTGTAAAAGGACGAATTCAATTTGAAAAAGCTATATAAGTGGTAATGAAACGTTTGTATTTATTACTTTTTTTTTTTTTTTACTTTTTTTCAGACAATATCAGGAGCGATGTCGACGTTAAGTCCTCCGATAGCTCTCGAACATCCGGCGAATCAAGTGCGCGTCGATTATATTCAGGACGTCGCCTCTCAGCCGGACTTTGACTACCCTCCAGTGAGTTGAGCTGAATTTGTAATGTATGGTTTGATGATTTTTCCCCTTGTTCTCGGGGGGGTTAGGCAATATGCCCACCCAGAGGAGTCGTTGTCCATAGAATACTCTGCTGTAGCAGAGTCAAGTCACCCTTAACCACCTCCTGTTACCCTGGATGCAAAATCTGACGAACCCCTGACAGGCCTGATGAATCCATCAGAACTGTTGTTCATGGTGGCAGAACTGTTTGCGAATTGCATTCCAGTCATAAATCTATGCGACTTTTCCTAAGAACGGATGCAAAAATTATGATGTGTTCGTGAGTGTTCTGAAGAAGCAGTCGCATCTACAGTAACCACTTTCACTGCCACTGCACAGTTTGATTGTTCCCACGGATTCCTCAGATTTGTGGTCATCCAGTGTGACCAAAGCCTTGACCGCCTCTAGCCCTCCAAACCCCTCTCTAACCTTCTCTACCTCCCTTTAACCATCTCTAGCATTCCTTAACCAGCTCTAGCCCTTTTTCTTCTGGGCAATCTGTTGGGGTGCTTCATAGCACTTTAGGGTGCAAACGACCTGCTTTTCAGCATTGCTGGACGGGCGATGCTTGCTAGCCATCAGTGCCTTTTGGCCTCATACTGTCGACAATGCGGAAGTCATGCAGTTTTGCTGCAAAGTCCCTTTGTAACCATCTCCTGTCCTCCTTAACCATCTACAGTAACCACTTTCACTGCCACTGCACAGTTTGATTGTTCCCACGGATTCCTCAGATTTGTGGTCATCCAAACCGAAGCCTTGACCGCCTCTAGCCCTCCAAAACCCTCTGTAACCTTCTCTACCTCCCTTTAACCATCTCTAGCATTCCTTACCCATTCACTTGCCAATCTTAACCAGCTCTAGCCCTTTTTCTTCTGGGCAATCTGTTGGGGTGCTTCATAGTACTTTGGGGTGCAAACGGCCTGCTTCTCAGCATTGCTGGACGGGCGATGCTTGCTAGCCATCAGTGCCTTTTGGCCTCATACTGTCGACAATGCGGAAGTCATGCAGTTTTGCTGCAAAGTCCCTTTGTAACCATCTCCTGTCCTCCTTAACCATCTACAGTAACCACTTTCACTGCCACTGCACAGTTTGATTGTTCCCACGGATTCCTCAGATTTGTGGTCATCCAAACCGAAGCCTTGACCGCCTCTAGCCCTCCAAAACCTTCTCTACCTCCCTTTAACCATCTCTAGCATTCCTTACCCATTCTCTTGTCAATCTTAACCAGCTCTAGCCCTTTTTCTTCTGGGCAATCTGTTGGGGTGCTTCATAGCACTTTAGGGTGCAAACGGCCTGCTTCTCAGCATTGCTGGACGGGCGTTGCTTGCTAGCCATCAGTGCCTTTTGGCCTCATACTGTCTACAATGCGGTAGTCATGCAGTTTTTCTGCAAAGTCCCTGTGGTCCGACAGAAACACTGTCGGGCGTTGGGCCAGATGTAGGTATGTCGGCCTTTTGAGAAGGTTCTCTAGCGCTGCTGTCATTGTCCCAGGTACCACTCTTCGACCTCGTCCCCCTTAACCCTTTGTAACCATCTCCTGTTCTCCTTAACCACCTCAAGCTCCATAACCGTATTCCTCCTTAACCACCTCTAATTACCCTTATCCATCTCTAACCACACAACCACACCCCTCCTACTCTCAACCCTCTATAACCACCCCTAATCATCTCCACCCTTTTTTTCCCGTTTCATCTGAAATCATCTTCACGTTTACGCAGGAATTCTACGAGCACGCAGAGATCCTATGGAAGGACCGGGGCGTCCAGGCCTGTTTCGAGAGGTCCAACGAGTACCAGCTCATCGACTGCGCCAAATATTTCCTCGACCGGGTCTCCGTCATTAAACAACCCAATTACACACCTAATGAACAGGTATTTTCACTTCCACCAATTCCTCATCTACAGTACATTGCAGAATCTTAATTTTTCTTTTTTATGCATATCCACTTATTTGTTTCAGGACATTCTAAGATGTCGAGTTCTCACTTCAGGAATTTTTGAAACCAGGTTTCAGGTTGAAAAAGTCAATTTTCAGTAAGTTCATGTGATGTTCAAATACTTCAAAATGGAACGGTATTTATGGTACTGATAAAAATGGCCCTTCTGTTCCCCAGACTGATGATACTGGCCTTTTTATGTCCCCCCTGACTGGGATGAAGCAACTCTCCCCAGACTAATATGAGACCATCACGACTGACTCTCCCAAAGACCGTTGATATGGTCGCCCTTCCGTCCAGCAGACTGATGATATGGGCGTCCATCTGTTCACAAACTGATGATCTGACCGCCCTTCTGTCCCTCAGACTGATGATGTGGGCGTCCATCTGCCTCTAAACTGACGATATGACCGCCGTTCTGTCCCCCAAGCTGATGATATGGGCGTCCTGCTATCCACCAAACCGTGGTTTAGGGGCCCTTCAATCCTCTGAGGATGTGGGCGTCCTTCTGTCTGCAAACTGATGACATGACCGCCCTTCTGTCCACAAAATGATGATGTGGGTGACCTTCCGTCCAGCAGACTGATGATATGGGCGTCCTGCTGTCCACAAACTGATGATATGACCGTCCTTCTGTCCCCCAGACTGATGATATGACCGCCCTTCTGTTAATCTATCTCATGATGTGGGAATCCTTCTGTCCACAAACTGATGATATGACCGCCCTTCTGTCCCTCACACTGATGATGTGGGCGTCCTGCTATCCACCAAACCGTGGTTTTGGGTTCCCTTACGTCCTCAAACTGACGATATGGGCGTCCTTCTGTCCACAAACTGATGATATGACCGCCCTTCTGTCCCTCAGACTGATGATATGACCGCCCTTCAGTTCCTCTATCTCATGATGTGGGCATCCTTCTGTCCACAAACTGATGATGTGGGTGACCTTCCGTCCAGCAGACTGATGATATGACCGCCCTTCTGCCCCCAAACTGATGATATGACCGTCCTTCTGTCCCTCAGCCTGATGATATGGCTGTGCTCTCCCCCAAAATTAATGATATTGGCACTTCTGTCTCCCCAGATTGATGATAATCCTCTCCTTTTCATAGCATGTTCGACGTGGGAGGGCAGCGAGACGAGCGGAGGAAGTGGATCCAGTGCTTCAACGACGTCACAGCCATAATATTCGTCACTGCCTGCTCCTCGTACAACATGGTCCTCCGGGAGGACCCCACGCAGAACCGTCTTAGGGAGTCGCTCGACCTATTTAAGAGCATATGGAACAACAGGTTCGTACCAAAGCCCCATTTCTGGTTGTGATTAGCTGATAATAATAATTAGCTGGTCCAATGCAAAGCCAAAAAGCTGACTGGTTTTTGGCTTAGCATGGCATTCTAGTTGTTGCAAGTTATCACTGGAACGCCTTTGAGTATCATCTCAGGCCGGCCCAAACCATTTCTAACCCTCCCAAGCCCTCCTTAACCATCACTAGCTCTCCTTAACCCTCTCAAGCCCCCCAAACCATATCTTGCTCCCCTTAACCATCTCTAGCTCAACTTAACCCTCTCTAACCATCTCTAGCTCTCCTAAACGCTGTCAAGCCCTCCTTTAACCCTCTCAAGCCTTCCTTAACCTTCTCTAGGCCTTAATCTCCTCTAACCATCTCAAGCACTCTCTAGCTATCCTTAACCCTCTCTAGCACTCTCAAGCCCTCTCTAGCTCTCCTTAACCCTCTCAAGCCCTCCCTGACCATCTTTAGCTCTCCTTAACCCTCTCAAGCCCTCCCTGACCATCTTTAGCTCTCCTTAATCCCCTCAAGCCCTCCCTAACCATCTCTAGCCCACCTTAACCCTCTCAAGCCCTCCCTAACCATCTCTAGCTTTCCTTAACCCTCTCAAGCCCTCCCTAACCATCTCTAGCTCTCCTTAACCCTCTCAAGCCCTCCTTAACCATCTCTAGCCCACCTTAACCCTGTCTAGCTCCTCTCAATCTTCTCTGTTTCCTTAACCATCTCTAGCTCTCCTTAACGCTCTCAAGCCCTCCTTAACCTTCTCTAGCTCCCCTTACCCATCTATAACCGCATTACACTCAACGTTTCTTCCCGTTTCGTTTCAGATGGTTACGAACTATATCCGTCATACTGTTCCTAAACAAACAAGATCTTCTTGCGGAGAAAATCAAAGCAGGCAAATCGAGGCTGGAAGACTATTTCCAGGTAACAACCTTTGAGCCAATCAAACTTTTGTCGATATCGTCTTTTCAAACGGGTTTTTAAACGGTACATTTCATTTACAGGACTTCTCACGCTACGAGACTCCCGTCGAGGCAGACATAGGGAACGAGGACCCACAAGTCGTCCGGGCCAAATATTTCATACGAGATGAATTCTTAGTAAGTGTTGAACTTGGTTATCGTCGTTGAGTTTCAAGGTTTTTTTTTTAAAATGTTCTATGCGTTGGTAGATGTGTATGAAATGAAGGTCGGACGGACGAGTTGCTAATGTTTCCAACATGGCTGCCATATGGCTCAGGGTTGCCAACCTTTTTTCCCTCAAAACCCCCTGACCTATAGTACAAAAACCCTGAAAAACCCCTAACTTGGACAAAATAACCCGATACATTCCTTCCCACCAAAAAATCCTAAATCTAGGGGGGAAATTCCCTGACTTGGCAACCGTGATAATATCATATTATGGCTCCCAACATTATCTAACCTTTATAGCAGAGAAAAGGGATCACGTTCATCTTCGGTTCGGAAAACGCCAAAAACCTCGAAATTTTGGACGTTGTCTCGGTTTTTACACACAAGAGCGTTTGGAGAAAAAATTGAAAAATTGTCGCTATATGTATATAGGATGGTCCAAATTTAAAATTTAGGTGCTCTCTGAACTCAGAATTTAATGCTCTACAACTTGGTTTCTATGAGTTTTTCATACAGAGTGAGTATTCACGAATCACAGACGTCTAAAAGTCGTGTTATTGCAGTTTTCACTAAAGTTGGAAAAAAATTGGCTTTTTTTGATCGTCGATGGCGGCCTTATAAATTGTTCGAAATGGAAACTTGAGGATGTCATTGGACGCAGAATTTTATGCTCTTCAACATTGATTACTGGGATTATTTACGTAAGATCTTTCGTTCCCAGGATATAAGCGAAAAACCGAGACAACGTCCGAAATTTCGAGGTTTTTGGCGTTTTTCGACCTGACGCCGACCAGCTAGGGGGCACAAAATTTGAAATTCGGATTCAGCGACCCAAAAAAACATAAAAATCAGTTAAAAAACCTACTACCTCAATTTAATAAAAAATAATAAAATAATAATAAAAATACTACTATTATTCACCCCATCGCCAGTACTTTAATCACTATTCGTTCTCCTTCCAGCGCATCTCGACCGCCTCGGGAGACGGCAAGCACTACTGCTACCCGCACTTCACCTGCGCCGTCGACACCGAGAACATCCGCCGCGTCTTCAACGACTGTCGGGACATCATTCAGCGCATGCACCTCCGCCAGTACGAGTTGCTGTAAACGACGTTGGCGTGAAGAAAAAAAAATAAAATAAAATTTTAAAACAAAAAAAAAAATACAAAAAAAGAAGGTAAAATATGAAAAAAAAGAGAAGAGAGAAAATAGAAAGAAAAAAATTGGTTTGATTGGTTGAAACCACCCGTAGAAAATATTCGGCTTGAAACGACCTGAAGGTAATTTGACTGTTACATTTTTTTTTCTCTAGCAAACAAAATCTGTGGATATTTATTCACCTGACAGGATTCTTTTTCTGAAATCTGTGGGCTTGTGGCAACCCTGATTTATGCGTGGAGACAGTAGATACGTCAGTGGCGTTTGGTCTGGCATGTCAGAAGTACTCCCCAAGATCATCATCTCGTCGTGTTCAGCCGGTTCTAGGGACTTCCATCACCTATCGCCTATTGCAGACCAAAATCGATTGTACCAAACAGCCGCCAGATCCTCGAAATGACGGTTATGTGCAAACTTAGAGTGGTTTGGTTAGTAACAGGCTTGCCAAATATGAAGCCAACGTCCATGAAATGGACTTCCCAGGTGACTCCCGTGTGAAGCGTGACTCCCAGCCTGGAAAACCAGCACCAGAGCCTCCCAATCCTCGAGTAACGTTGTCAGAGTGTTTCATCCTCTATATCGATCCATAAAGACGATTAGAGTTCTGTCAAGCCTGCGTCTCTGGCGGCTGAACACGACGAGATCATAGATGATCTTGCGGAATACTTCTGACAGGCCAGACCAAACGCCACTGACGGGGTTGCCACAAGCCCACAGATTTCAGAAAAAGAATCCTATCAGGTGAATAAATACCCACAGATATACGTGATGTAGCTTAACCGTCGATTAAGTCAAAACCCTCGATTAAGTCTTAACCGTCGATTAAGTCAAAACCGTCGATTAAGTCAAAACTTGAAGTCAGTTTTGCTGTTCAAGAATCATCCTAGGATCATCCTGTGGCGTTTGGTCTGGCCTGTCTGAAGTATTCCGCAAGATCATCTATCATCTCGTCGTGTTCAGCCGCCAGTGACGCAGGCATGACAGAACACCAATCGTCTTTTTGGATCGATATAGAGGATGCACTCTGAGAATGTTACTCGAGGATTGGGAGGCTCTGGTGCTGGTTTTCCAGGCTGGGAGTCACGCTTCACACGGGAGTCACCTGGGAAGTCCCTTTTATGGCTGTTGGCTTCACATTTGGCAAGTCTGTTACTAACTAAACCACTCTGGGTGCACGTAGCGGTCATTTCGAGGTTCTGGCGGAGGTTTGGTATAATCGATTTTTGTTTGCGATAGGTGATAGTCGATAGTTCCATCTAACCTGAAAGTGGTCGCTTTCGGTCTGCAATACAGTCCCAGTGGAACTCTGGCTTCCACAACTGTCCTTCTCCATAAATCCCAATTTGCAGCAAAGGTTCTCCATCTTCTAACATTCAGAATCCTGAGGTCCTTCTCGACGTCATCTAGCCAACGTAAGGGGGGTCCTCCAATGGGCCTTATGCCTTCCAGCTTCCCGCACATCATCCTCACCTTTGGGGCATACGTTCAACGTGTCCCAGCCAGCAGAGCCTGTTACTTTTGAAGACCGCATCCACGTCAGGTTCTTGATACAGGAGGAGCAGCTCGGCATTTGTTCGAATTCGCCATCTTCCTCCTCTGAAAACCGCCCCATAAATATTCCACAGAATCTTCCTCTCCCTCGTTGCCAGTAGCCTTTAATGTTCTTTGGTCAGGACCCAAGTCTCAGCTCTGTAGAGCACAACAGGTCTGATTATGGTCTCGTAGACTACTTTCTTCGCATTCCTGGTGAGACCTCGGAATTGCATGACCCTCTGGAGAGCGCAGAAACAGCGCTAATTCGAGCCCTAATCTCAACCCCAACGTCATTATCCCTCGTCAGAACAGCTCCGAGGTATTCAACTCAGTGCAGACCGGGAAAACTCGATTCCCAACCTGTAGCGATGTTCTCTGGGGCTGTGAGTATAAACCGTCTTTTCCTCGCTTATGCGCAGACCACGCTCCTTTGCCGCCTCCTCAAACTCCTCCAGAGCTCCAGACAAGGCCTGTATCGATCTTGCAGTCAACGCCACATCGTCGGCATACGCCAGATGTTGAGTGAGACTGCTACTGTAACAGTAACAGATCGTACCTCCAGGATTGGTTCTTATCGCCTGAATTGGCCTCTCCATGGCAAGACTAAACAGCGTCAGTGATTCAGGGTCGCCTTGCATCAGCACCACGTTCACTGAGAACAGTTAGATGCAGCGTTTGGAATGAGCCAGTGTCTTGTTTGTTCTTGTCCTCATCATTTTCTATGCACGCGTAACTGCAATACCAAGCTTCGCACGCTTGGCAAACAGTTGCCGCAATGGCTTGGCAATTGGTACAATTTCGTCCTTCCTTGTGTGTTGCCGTCTCTAATCGTCCTTTTGGGTGTTGTGGAGGAGCTTGAGGTGTAAGCTCTACCGCCCTTTACCACTCTGTTGTGAACTGTAGTTGTGAAGTGCTCCATCACGGTATTATTCACCTTAACCTCCGCCGGGGGATTGTAATTAGAGAACTTTCTCGTGTGATAACCATTCGACTCAAGAGCGTTTTGATCAGTGGCTCCTACTGGGTTGGGGCTTCCTCGGGTGTATTCCATACAAAGGGAATACTTGAAGGGTACCGGGAAAAAACAAGGATAGTCACAAAATTGTAATCGTGAGAAAAGCTGATTTATAAGTTTGAAACAGTACACAAATTGTAAACTACCATTTTTTTGACGATTGCAATTTTCTCAGGTGCACTTACTATCCCCGAGACACTTGGCATAATCATATTTATGATAATAAATTTTCAATTAATACGAGAAGTAACTTTCTACAATAACTCCAAATTTACTGGAACAAAACAAGGAATGTCACAATACCTATCCTATTAAGTCAGAAACAAAACTTCCTTATCAAGTAGGTGACTCAGCAACAAGCTGTTTTGAATAGAATATGCATTTGAAAAAACATTATTGGTGCGGCAACTTGTTATAAAAATCTTGATTATCTGGGTGGCAAAATTCTTTCAAAACTTGGAGATCGTCATACTTCGGTTTGGACATTGGCAGGCGATGTTTGTATGATGTTTCCGGTACCTCGAGTTCTCCTGGATTTAATGAACGAGTTTCGTTTGACCTGTCGAACCCTTTTTTATTTCTTCTAACATTGATGGAGTGGCTCTACCAAGCACAATTGTAAGTGCTGCGATGGTACAGAAGACCTGGTTTGTCTTGAGACACTCGCAGTTCCCTCACTTTTTGAATTGGAAACGCGCATTTGGGTGCAAATTTGGGTTGCAGAAACATCGTCCACTGTTTTATGATTTACTTCTTTACAGGGACAACTTTTAACGGCTCTGGTTTCTTCCTTGAAACTCGCAGTAGTTCATACCAATCCTTAGGCAGTTCCATTCTAGTTTTCAGATTGATGAGACCCATATTTTTATCGCATTCCAAGTATGAGTGGCCCCTGATTGGGAAAGTAACTTCGATGGACTCGAGCCTCTTCGCAGTATGAACGAGGTAATAGAGAAATCTTATCATGGTGTAATTTTTATTTTGACCCCCAGCTGAGTCACAGAAGATGTGAAGATGTTTGACGTTCGGATCCAAGTAATTGAAGATAAAATGAAAAAGAAAAGATGAAACTTCATCTGCTCCCTTTTTACTAGCGTATTCAGGGTATGTGTAAAACACTGATCGGGCTGTGGATAGAGTGTGGACTTTGAATGAGTACATTGACAACTGCCTTCGGCAATAAACGTCGTTCGTCGTTATGTTTGGCAATGATATATTTTTTTGGTAATCCAGCGCAATCGCCTCTAGATCCACTCTTTGACGAGACGAAACTCGAGCCTTTTTTTTCCTTTTGTAGAACACGTCTGCTCGTTTTTTATGTAATTCATTCTCCTTTTGCAGTTGCTCCAACTCCTCCTTGTCATCAATGGGATCTAGATTTTTTATAGGGTTGCACCTGTGACTATCCCGGTTTTTCCCCTGCAATGCTTGGACTATTCTTGTTTCTTCCCTGTAGGTTGAATCTTCTTCTTCGAATTTCACTGGACTACCCCGCTTTCAGCCCCATGTTAATGTTATGATCTGATAGTACTCGCGAAGACCAAGAGAATGCGCTGCAAAACGAAGAATTGAAAAAATTGGACTATTCTTGTTTTTTCCCTGCACCCTTCACTTTTTGATCACAGTATCTCGTTTCGACTTAAGAGACAGGCGTTTTGACATCTTCTGGGTCGTTCTTCTGTTTGATATCTTCTGGGACGTTCTTCTGTTTGACATCTTCTGGGACGATCTTCTGTTTGATATCTTCTGGGATGTTCTTCTGTTTGACATCTTCTGGGACGTTCTTCTGTTTGACATCTTCTGGGATGTTCTTCTGTTTGATATCTTCTGGGACGTTCTTCTGTTTGACATCTTCTGGGATGTTCTTCTGTTTGATATCTTCTGTGTCGTCTCTTCTGTTTGACATCTTCTGTGTCGTCTCTTCTGTTTGACATCTTCTGGGACGTTCTTCTGTTTGATATCTTCTGGGACGTTCTTCTGTTTGATATCTTCTGGGTCGTCCTTCTGTTTTATATCTTCTGGGACGTTCTTCTGTTTGACATCTTCTGGGACGATCTTCTGTTTGATATCTTCTAAGACGTTCTTCTGTTTGAGTCCTCCTTTTGCAAACGTGACATTCAAATTGTGAGGGTGTTGTCCGTAAAGCTTGCTCGCTTGCAACGTCTCATACTGTACACACGCCCAAAGTAGAAAGTCCTTGTGATCTGGCAATAAAGACATTTACATTGTCCCCCTAGCGTTTTTGGTGCGCTAAGAGTCTTGAGGGAAATCAACGGATTATCTTCGTATTTCTTTGTCCTTGAAACGATTCCCACAACGAAAAGCCAGTTTCGTATGTAATCCAGTGATTCAGATATCACAGCATTCTTGTTGCATAGAGAAATCAACTATCAGCCCCTTGCGGTTATGGCGACTCTGAATCATACAGATAACACCCCCTTCCAATTCTACTGGCAGGTCTCCCAAAGCGTTGTAATACCAGAGAAATCAACCATTAGCCCTTGTGGTTTGTCATCTACGGATATTTATACACCTGACAAGGTTTTTTTTTGTTGCATCTGTGGGCTTGTGGCAACCCTGATTTATACGGATAACCACAGAATGACCTTCTCGTTCTTACTCGACGTCCCTATTGGGCCTCAACGTCTTTAAATCAAAAATAAATAAATAATAATTATTGATAATAACAAACTTTACACGAAAATTCCATTGGGTCGTTTCTACGAGTGGTTTCAAAAAAATCAAAGCAAAAAGAAGAAAAAAAAAATACAAAAAAAAAAGAAAAAAGTAAAAAAAAAAGAACCATTCACCGTCATTGTAACCACAATCATAACCTTCCTTCCGACTCTACCAGTGTGTGAAAACCCTGATTGTTCCTTCCATCCTTGTCATCTTCATCTAAATGAAAAGAAAGAGAAAAAAAAATGTCAAAAAAAATATATAATATAAAAATATTTAAAAAAATGTTGAAAAGAAATTACTTTGATTTTTTTTTGTTTTTTTAAGAAAAATGATGTTGAAAAAGAATGAAAAAATTAATAACGAAACATCACAGTTTTTTAAAATTATTTCAACAGGTTTTTCCAGGGGGTTCAGTGTTACTAATTGGGTGGAAGGGGGTGAAGGATTCAGGAGGCAGTGGGTTGTGTCAGTCTGTTGTATTTATTTTATGATGTGGATGTCTGGCGGCGGACATCCAAATCTTCCTTATAATATGATAGGTGGTCTAACTTTGTCTTCGCCACCAGATAGCGACGTTCAAATCTGATGGTGGACGACCGATCTGCGTTTTACATCAAGTTTTGATGCCTGAATTCGAACGACCAAATCTGCCCTGATTTCTGGTGGCGGACGTCCAAATCTTCTTAAGAATTCGATTGCTGACCTCTGAATCCGCTCTGATACTTGATTTTGACGTCCGAACTTCCTTTAAAACCAAAAACAGACATCTGAGTCTGCTGTAAAGTGAATGAAAGCATCCTAATCTGCGTCAGATGGGGACATTCGGTGTGCCTTAAAATCTGATTGCTGACATCCAAATAGGGTTGCTTTGACATCAGAAGGCGTACTTCAAAATCTGCCTTGATATCTTGTGGTGGACGTCTGAATCTGCTCTGATTTCAGACGGGGCATCCAAATCTAATGGCAGGCGTCCAATATCAGACACCTGAATCTGCTGTCATCCAAAGGCAGACATGTAAATGTGGTCATCTGAAGGCAGACATCTAAATCTGCCTGGAAATCTCGTGGTGGACATTCGAATCTGCATCAGAACCTGATGGTGGCTGTATGAATTTGTCTTGACCTCCAAATCAGCGCTGATGGCGGGCGGTTGATCTTTGTTTGAATCTGAAGGCTCACATCTAATTCTGCTGTCATCCAAAGTTAGGCGTCTAAATCTGCCATGTAATCTGATGGTGGACTCCAAAATCTGCACAGGTATCAGGTGGTTCTCTGCCTTGAAATCTGATGGCTGACATCCGAATTTGCCCTGACCACTGAATCTGCTGTTGTCTGTAGGAAGAAAATCCATATCTGCTGTCATTAAAAGGCAGACATCTAAATCTGCTGTCATCCAAAGGTAGGCGTCTACATCTGATGATGGACTCCAAAATCTGCACTGGTATCTGGTGGTTACATCTTTGCCTTGGAATCTGATGGCTGACATCCAAATTTGCCGTGACCACTGAATCTGCTGTTATCCAAAGGCAGACATCAAAATCTGCTGTCATACAATAAAATACATCCAAATCTACTGGCATCAAAAGGCAGACATCAAAATCTTCCTTATAGTCTGATGGCTGACGTCTAAATTTGCTCTGACCACTGAATCTGCTGTCATCCAAAGGCAGACATCTAAATCTGCTGTCACCCAAAGGCAGACATCAAAATCTTCCTTATAATCTGATGGCTGACATCCGAATTTGCCCTGACCACTGAGTCTGCTTTCATCCAAAGGCAGACATCTAAATCTGCTCTCATCCAAAGGTAGACATCCGAATCTGTTGTTGTCTGAAGACATAGGTCCAAATCTGATGTATGAGGCGTACCTGATCGTTATCCTCCAAGCGTTGCCCTTCACCCTCCTCAATCAGCTGCCATCTTCCATTTCCTTGCATTCGACAACTAAAATGAAATAGTTCGGTCTCACTAGTCAATAAAACAATAAGTCATTGAGACCTTCCAATGCATTTGAGACTTGCAACTAAATGCCAGAAATTGCAAACTGCTGTACTATCGTTGGTTCAGTTCTGTGGGCATGGGGATTGTGAAGGAACTGACTTGTGGTTTGGGTTGGAGGGTTGTATGTCTTCATCTGATTAGGACGTACGTCTGGACGTAATGTAGCAACAATGGTGGTTCACTGCGACCACAATTTGAAGGCTGGAAAAAGAAGTAAACGTTTTGTTGCCAAGAAAGCCTCTGCAGCTGTGGGTGGTCACTGCAGCCCTTGTGTTGTACTTGTCAGCGGAACTATGGCTGGAAAAAACAAGGTTACAGCGTGCTTGTGGCAGCTATGGATGGTCTTGGTTACCATATTTGCAACGATGGCTGAATAAGAGCTTATGGTGTGTTTGCTGAAAAAAAATTGCTTATGTGTGTTTCTGGCTGGCAGTGTTTGGTCGCTGCCACAGCCTCTGCAACGTGGGTTATTCTACTTGTCAAAGCATCAGCAGCTGATAGAAACGACATGCAATGTGTTTCTGGCCTCTGCAGCTGTGGATGGTCTCGGTTACCATATTTGATACTTGTTAGAGGAACGATGGCTGAATAAGAGCTTATGGTGTGTTTGCTGAAAAAAATCGCTTATATGTGTTTCTGGCTGCCACAGAAAGTGGCTGGCAGTGTTTGGTTGCTGCCACAGCCTCTGCAACGTGGGTTATTCTACTTGTCAAAGCATCAGCAGCTGATAGAAACGACATGCAATGTGTTTCTGGCCTCTGCAGCTGTGGATGGTCTCGGTTACCATATTTGATACTTGTCAGAGCAACAATGGCTGAATAAGAGCTTATATTGTGGTTGCTGAAAAAAATTGCTTATGTGTATTTCTGGCTGGCAGTGTTTGGTCGCTGCCACAGCCTCTGCAACGTGGGTTATTCTACTTGTCAAAGCACCAGCAGCTGATAGAAACTACATGCAATGTGTTTCTGGCCTCTGCAGCTGTGGATGGTCTCGGTTACCATATTTGATACTTGTTAGAGGAACGATGGCTGAATAAGAGCTTATGGTGTGTTTGCTGAAAAAAATCGCTTATATGTGTTTCTGGCTGCCACAGAAAGTGGCTGGCAGTGTTTGGTTGCTGCCACAGCCTCTGCAACGTGGGTTATTCTACTTGTCAAAGCATCAGCAGCTGATAGAAACGACATGCAATGTGTTTCTGGCCTCTGCAGCTGTGGATGATCTCGGTTACCATATTTGATACTTGTCAGAGCAACGATGGCTGAATAACAGGTTATGGTGTGATTGCTGCAAAAACATCGCTTATATGTGTTTCTGGCTGCCACAGAAAGTGGCTGGCAGTGTTTGGTTGCTGCCACAGCCTCTGCAACGTGGGCACAGCATCAGCAGCTGATACAAACTACATGCAATTCGTTTCTGGCCTCAGCAGTTTAGATGGCCACTGCAGCAGCATTTTGTTCTTTTCTGAGCACTGATGGCTGGAAAAAACAACCTCGCAACGTGTTTCTAACTGCAGATTTGCAGGGCTACTTCGTCTCCATCGCCAAATCTCGCTATCGACGTCATGATTCTCTCCGATGCTATTTCAATATCGAAATACGGAGAAAAAAAAACCCTCGGTTTTCTCCCGCCCCTTCATTTTGACATCACCCAGTCGTTGCTCCGTCGAGCCCGGATCAGACTGAACCTCTTACAGGTTGACCACCACCTTTTTTGTCTCTTCACCTCCAATTGGTACCACCGCAGCCTCTTCGTATTCAATTGCAAAAAAAAAAAAAAAATTATATATATATATCTTTAAACAAACGTGGACAAGAAATTAAGATTTTTACATAAAGTATGTTTTTTTCTCGTTTTTTGTGAGTATATTAAAAAAAAATTGTGAATCTTTAAGTTTGACCTGTTTTACCAAACCCTTCCCTTTGATTGTTTCTTGTTTGTTGTATTTTTGTTTTTTAAATTTTTCGTCTACTTAGCACATTATTAACGTTTAAGAAGTAAATTTAAAAATATATAAATTATTGTAAACGTGATTTTAATTATTAATTTATAAATATATATAAATATATATATTTAAACAAATCGATTGTGAAAGAAATATTACTCGAAAAAATATATAGGTATAATAGAAGTGTTGGGTTTGTTTTATTGACTTCAAACCTTGTTTTTGTTTTGAACAATTTGAGTTGTTCAGTGTTCGAAAAAAAATTGAGAAACACTTGAGCGAATGCTCGTGAACGAGGAAAAAGCGACACTTGAGTGGGCGTCGAAAAAATGTCGAAATATCAAGTTGGTGTGGTACGAGTTGAAACGAAACAAGAAACTACAGGAAAACGAGGGGTTCATTAAATGAATTTTGTAAGTACTTCCTGCGTTGAGCTGCCTTAACTGAAATTTGGCGCCACTTTTTGGGTTTAACCCGCTCCGACACAACCTGGTCTCACAGACCCCTATGATGATCAGATGCATTAAAGTATAATAATTATGCCTAAAAAAATGCCTTAATGTCAGATGCATTAAAGTATAATAATTATTATTGAAAATTGAAATTGAAAAAAATTTTATTGTACATAGGACTAGTCCCTCATAGTGTACATCAAATGACTTAAGATTAATGACGTTATACAAATACAATAAAATATAGAAAAAAAAAGAAGTAAGGACGGAAGTAAATACAAATTAAAGTAGATAGGAAAAGAAAGGGATATGAGAAGAGATTTATGTCAAGGGAATGTAATTTATGTGGTTTAAAATTATTCGAACTTTTCTAAAAAAAATGCCTTAAATCTTTTGACCATTACTGATAATTGATTCAATAAATAAAATACACAGTTTATCTCACGAGAAAGTTCTGTATTTCACGCGACGAGGAACAAAGTCATACTATAAACGTAAAAACTCTGCAAATTCTTGACACACCGGTTTATTATCTTCCTTGTGCAGATCACCCTTCTGTCTATACCAGACTGTATTGCAAATCGGCACCATACCATATTCTCACCGTACTCATACCATACCATACGAATTTCTTTCCTATCATACCATACTGTATTATACCAAATCATACATACAATAATATACCATACCATACTCATACCATGTCATACAAACCGAGTGAATATTGAAATGTCATCCATTTCTGACCTAGGTATATTTAAAATTTCAAGTATCTAGCTCATCATCAAAATTTAATTTGTTTAAACAAATAGGTATTATTTAAACAATTTTACAGACAAGAAACCGAGTGAATATTGCATTGTGATCCAGTTCTGACCTATTTTTAAAATTTCAAGTCAATAGCTCATCATCAAAATTTAATTTGTATTATTACAAAAAGGTATTATTTAAACAATTTTACAGATGAGAAACCGAGTGAATATTGCAATGTGGTCTATCCCCGACTCACGGTTAAAATTTCCAGTCTGTTAGTTTACCGGGAAGATGAAAAAAGGTAGTTTTATTCTGGGCGTCTGGAGGTTGGGTCACCTAACGGCCGTTTTCGACGCGAAAGTTTAGTGTTTTTCCTAAACCTTTGCGCGCTCACTGTGAACGAACGGCTGGTCGCACAAAAATCCAATTGGTCTTAAAAGATTCGTAATTTATTCGTATTTAAATTTTTCGGGTCATTCAAAAGTGAACTAAACATTACACCGTTTCATGAGAATTTTTAGAGATATGACATTGTCGAAATTTCAAAGTTCGTTTTGAACCCCTTCCCCTTGACCTAGGGTTATGAAAAGTTTCGAGGATCATTGTGGGGTTGGTCGAAACCCATAAAAAAAATTTCGTAATTTTAACTCAACGCTAACTGGGCGAAGTGCCACGGACGGCGGACGGACGGATTTTGGTTTATTATCTTCGATAATGAACCATTGGAATCGCCCAAAGAAAAAAATTTTTTAACCCCCCCTCAAAATTTGTTGGTTTACGTTTCAAGATACGTAGATTCAGAAAATCGAATAAAAAAAACTCTGCAAATTCTTGACACAACGGTTCATTATCTTCTTTGTACAGATCACCCTTCTGTCTAGATCACTAGGTCTGAATGTCTATATCCTAAATGTTAGATTAATTATTATTATCAATTATCACTAATTATTAACAATTTTATCAAGTACCTAGTGAAAATTATTATAATTTATTGTTAGGTATTAATAATTCGTATTTATTATTAATAATAATTATTATTAATTATGATCAATTAATACGATATAATTCTGGGGTTTTTAATACTACGTCGGTAATAATTTTTCTATAAAAGAAGTACCTACCAACAAACATTCGAAATTACCTTCATTTCAGTAGCACGAAACGAACCTCAGAACAACAAACTCGACATCACTTAAGCCATATGATGTTCCAAAGAGCTTGTTAGTATGAAAATGGACCTGTATTTCAACAGTTTGAGTCACGATCGTGTTGTGAGGCACAATATTTGAGCCGTCATTGTGAACGAACGGCTGGTCGTACAAAGCTGCGGATGGTCTTAAGAAATTCTACGGAACAAACTCTATCTAAATATGAAATAAAAAACATACCGTTCTATATGAATTTTGCGAGATATGAGATTTTCAAATTTTCAAAATTTGTTTTGAACCCCTTCCCCTTGACCTAGGGTTCTGAAAAGTTTCGAGGACCATTGTGGGGTTGGTCGAAACCCATAAAAAAAATTTCGTAATTTTAACTCAACGCTAACTGGGCAAAGTGGCGCGGACGGCGGACGGCGTACGGCGGACGGACGGATTTTTTTTTATTCGATTTTCTGAATCTACGTATCTTGAAACGTAAACCAACAAATTTTGAGGGGGGGTTAAAATAAATTTTTCTTTGGGCGATTCCAATGGTTCATTATCGAAGATAATAAACCAAAAATCCGTCCGTCCGCCGTACGCCGTCCGCCGTACTTTGCCCAGTTAGCGTTGAGTTAAAATTACGAAATTCGGTTTCTGGGTTTGGACCAGCCCCACAATGGTCCTCGAAACTTTTCATAACCCTAGGTCAAGGGGAAGGGGTTCAAAACAAATTTTGAAAATTTGAAAATCTCATATCTCGAAAAATTCCCATCAAACGGTATGTTTTTTATTTCATATTTAGATAGAGTTTGTTCCGTAGAATGTTTTATGACCATCCGCAGCTTTGTACGACCAGCCGTTCGTTCACAATGACGGCTCAAAGATTGTGCCTCACAACCCGATCGTGAATCAAACTGTTGAAATACAGGTCCATTTTCATACTAACAAGCTCTTTGGAACATCATATGGCTTAAGTGATGTCGAGTTGGTTGTTCTGAGGTGCGTTTCGTGCTACGGAAATGAAGGTAATTTCGAATGTTTGTTGGTAGGTACTTCATTTATAGAAAAATTATTACCGACGTAGGTAGTATTAAAAACCCCAGAATTATATCGTATTAATTAATCATAATTAATAAATACGAATTATCAATACCTAACAATAAATTATAATAATTTTCAGTAGGTACTTGATAAAATTGTTAATAATTAGTGATAATTGATAATAATAATTAATCTAACATTTAGGATCTAGACCTTTAGACCTAGTGATCTAGACAGAAGGGTGATCTGTACAAGGAAGATAATGAACCGTTGTGTCAAGAATTTGCAGAGTTTTTTTCTTTGGGCGATTCCAATGGTTCATTATCGAAGATAATAAACCAAAATAAACATTAACTTAGCTACCTTCCCGGTACGATCGAAAATCGACGATTAATTTCGAAAAGATCGAAATATTCGAACGCTCATTTTGATATCGATTATCCAAAAAGTCGAACCCCATTTTTCGATACAATCGAAATGTCGACTTCGATCATTCCAACCCTTTGAAGCCAACAGTTTGAACAAAAAACACCTCAGTTCGAATTTTCAACGAGCTGAGGCGTTTTTCCTCCAAAACAGGCAACGAACAACACAAAGGTGAGGCAAACAGTGTCGATACTGAGCTATAAGATAAATATCGTCATCGATATCTCACCACCGATACTATCGAATATCGAAATACCAATACGTTGGCTACCAATGGCCATCCCGAGTGGTTGTTAGCAGCTGGGTGGCAGGTGAGCGGTTTTCCCCAGTTGGACAGTCAGTCGCTAAGCGATTGTAGACAGGGGGTATCCGTTTGTTCAAGTCTGCTTCTGAAATAGGGATGGGAATCAATTTCCGATTTTGTGGCTGAAAAAAAATTCTATTTTCCAATGCTGATTTTTATAGGTGAATTGATTTTTTACTTCCAATTATTTTTAAAATCGTGAGTCGATTCTCCGTGAAAAAATTGTGAAAATTCTTTGTTTTTCTAAATTATTTCTGTGCAAAAATCGTGAATATTATTTTTATCATGGGGTCCTACATCTACCTACCCAAGGTGGATGTACCTATCCACCTTTTAACTACCATAGTTATGGAATTAGTTTTAGTATAAGATTTGAACAATTTTATCATAAAAAATGTCGAAAACCCAACTTTTGAGTCTTTTGGGTTTTTAAAATCGATTTTTCTTTCTAAAAAATCGATGTTTTGAAATAAATTTTGGAAGACTCGATTATAAATCGATTAAAAAAAAAATGGATTTGCTATCCTTATTCTAAAACAAACCTGTGGTGATTTTTTCAAGTGGTTTGTTTTTAAGGTAAAGGTGTTCAAGGTGTTCTTCTTTTTGTACCTACGTTGTGGAATTGTTGTTTACCCGCCTGAGATCTTCGATTTAATTATTTAAACGTTGATTAAAAACGTTGGTGAAACTGGCCTTTAGTATGCGATTAAATCAATTTTAATTTGAAAATTTTTCAAAAAATCGAATTTAATTTTTTTGGTATAAAAATCGATTTTTTAGAACAGTTCTTTTGAAGAATCGATTTTGTTCATTCGATTTTAAATAGATTAATAATAGATTTTTTATAACCATTTCCCATTCCAATTCTGAATGAAAGAAGTAGGGATGGCCATAGGTAGCCAACATATCGATATTCGATAGTGTCGGAGGTAAGGTATCGATGACGATATTTACGTATAGCTCAGTCTAACGATATTTACTGAAATATTGGTTGAAAAAAACATTCAATTTAAAAACTACCCATGTAAATAGGTACCTAAGCCCAACTGTAATGTCAATTCTCTGGCAATGAGTTTTTGACTATAGTTTTCATACCTAATAAAAAATTTCAAAAAATTGCATTTCGAGTTTTTTTGTGTACAAAAATCGATTTTTAGAACATTTTTTTGAAGAATCGATTTTGTTCATTCGATTTTAAATGGATTAAAAATAGATTTTTTTATAACCATTCCCCATTCCAATTCTGAATGAAAGATGTAGGGATGGCCATAGGTAGCCAACATATCGATATTCGATAGTGTCGGAGGTAAGGTATCGATGACGATATTTACGTATAGCTCAGTCTAACGATATTTACTGAAATATTGGTTGAAAAAAACATTCAATTTAAAAACTACCCATGTAAATAGGTACCTAAGCCCAACTGTAATGTCAATTTTCTGGCAATGAGTTTTTGACTATAGTTTTCATACCTAATAAAAAATTTCAAAAAATTGCATTTCGATTTTTTTTGTGTATAAAAATCGATTTTTATGGAAAATTCGATTTTTTAAAACAGTTTTTTGAAGAATCGAATTTGTTCATTCGATTTTAAATCGATTCAAATTCGATTGTCAGATTGAAAAGAAAATTTCTTCAAAAGTTCAAATTTGAACTACAGAACTCACCTACCGACTAAAACTACCCTGCACCTCCGGACTTTTCACTGATTCAGTGACGTCAACACTGCGCTCACAAGTTTGTCGGCGTCATCTTTTCTAACCTCAACCTCCACAAATTGACAAGAATTTCTCCCTTGAGGTCAAACCACCGTTTGGTTTCCTCTTTACGTGGCTTTCTTTGTATTTTCTCTCTCATCGGAACTCCCTCGTACAAACAGCGAAACGAATTTGTCGTTTTATTCATTTACGATTCGAATAGTGACGTTCGTGAAAAACACCAAACTGTGATGTGAGTTGTGTCGTGAAGTGATTTTTCAAACGCGAGAGTCATCAGAATCTTCAACTGTTCCGTACGTATTGAGTCCACTTTCACCTCGAAATATCGTCAAAATCGAAAAGTCGAATTCGAACTGATCGAAATCTCGTTATTCACCATTCAGTTTTCACGTCGTCGAAAATCGGGCGTTCGTACGAGTCTAAACAACAGTTTTATCGATCGTACGTGACGTTCGATTTCAACGATTTCTTACGTAATCTTGTGACTTCGTTCTAGTTTTCGTCTTATAACTCAATAACCACGCGTTTTTCGACCAACACCACTCTCTACACTTTGAAAGCTTGTTAAATTTCCAACAATTTAAGACCAATCGCACCTTCGTGAGTTACACAGGGGCCGAGCTATTGCCCTTCAAACATAAGCCACTTTTCCTACAAAACTCAACAATATCGAGTTTATGAGCGATATATCGGCCAAACCGCTCGTCCTACGTGACAGTTGATTAGGAGTGAAGTTGTAGTGCATTTGATTGGCTTTCGTTTAACCCCAGAACGAAAGCTGTGGGCCTAATGGTTCACTCACAAACTCGAAATAACGAAACAATCGATTTTTTAGTACGTTATACTGAAAGATTGTGACTTCGTTCTAGTTTTCGTCCTGTAACTCACGAACCACACGTTTTTCGACGAACACCACTCTCTACACTTTGAAAGTTCGTTAAATATCCAACAATTTAAGCCCAATTGCACCTTCGTGAGTTACACAGGGGCCGAGCTATCGCCCTTCAAACATAAGCCACTTTTCATACAAAACTCAACAATATCGAGTTTATGAGCGATATATCGGCCAAACCGCTCGTCCTACGTGACAGTTGATTAGGAGTGAAGTTGTAGTGCATTTGATTGGCTTTCGTTTAACCCCAGAACGAACTCTGTGGGCCCAATAGTTCACTCACAAACTCGAAATAACGAAACAATCGATATTTTCGTACGTTATACTGAAATATTGTGACTTCATTCTAGTTTTCGTCTTATAACTCACAAACCACGCGTTTTTCGACGAACACCACTCTCTACACTTTGAAAGCTCGTTAAATTTCCAACAATTTAAGCCCAATCGCACCTTCGTGAGTTACACAGGGGACGAGCTATCGCCCTTCAAACATAAACCACTTTTCCTACAAAACTCAACAATTTCGAGTTTATGAGCGATATATCGGCCAAACCGCTAGTCCTACGTGACAGTTGATCAGAAGTGAAGTTGTAGTGCATTTGATTGCCTTTCGTTTAATCCCAGAACGAACTCTGTGGGCCCAATAGTTCACTCACAAACTCGAAATAACCAAACAATCGATTTTTTCGTACGTTATACAGAAATATTGTGACTTCGTTCTAGTTTTCGTCCTATAACTCACAAACCACGCGTTTTTCGACGAACACCACTCTCTACACTTTGAAAGCTCGGTAAATTTCCAACAATTTAAGCCCAACCGCAGCTTCGTGAGTTACACAGGGGCCGAGCTATCGCCCTTCAAACATAAGCATACTTAATCTATATAACCAGTTATTTCTTCAAAAATTCGCTTTTATAGCCATGCTGCATCACTGGATTTTTTCGGTCATTTTGTGGCCGCATCACAAGGTCAATATTGACGTTTGAGAGGGTCAATCGACGTCAAAAAGTCGACAAAATGTGGTTTTTTGGACGCCATACCTTATGATAATGACTGGTCTTCCTCGTGTTTTTGGTTTTTATTAATTTTTTAATAATTTTTTATTAATTCAATTTTCGTTTGTTTTGTCCTTGCAGAAGGCGAGCGCATCTCGGACGTCAAAATGGCCGATTCGGACGACGAATACGACAAAAAGCGAAGGGACAAGTTCCAAGGGGAGCGCACTGAGAGTTACAGAGACAGGAGGAAGGACGAGTGAGTATTTACAAGGTGTCTGTTGTAATAGTAAAATTGCGGTTTTGAATTGCCATCCAGTGATTCCACGATTGCGATAACAGCTGGTCATCTTCGGTTGCTGACGCCTTCAAGATTGCTTGTGCTGATTCCGCTGCCATCTGTGGGTGGAGTCTGATGGTGGATCTTAAGGTGTTTCCCAGGAGGTCGATCCAGAACTCGAACCAGTTCTGGATGTTGTACAGCTGTTAATGCCGCCGTACAGGTCGTTCTGCAGTTATTCTGCCTGTTTTACGTTTATGAGCCTGTCCATAAGTTGTACAGCTGGTACTGCCGTTGTACAGCCATGTACTGGTTCTGTACTGGTTCTGCCATGTACTGCCGTTGTACCACCAGTTGTACAGCAGGTACTGCCGTCGTACAGGTAATTCTGCAGATATACTGCCTGTTCTGCGGCTATGAGCCTGTCCACCAGTTGTACAGCTCGTACTGCCGTCGTGCAGGTGGTTCTGCAGTTATACTGCCTGTTCTGCGTTTATGAGCCTGTCCATCAGTTGTACAGCTGGTGCTGCCGTTGTACAAGTGGTTCTGCAGTTATACTGCCTGTTTTGCGTCTAGTAGCTGGTCCATCAGTTGAACAGCTGGTGCTGCCGTCATACAGGTAATTCTGCAGTTATACTGCCTGTTTTGCGTCTAGTAGCTGGTCCACCAGTTGTACAGCTGGTACTGCCGTCCTATAGGCAATTCTGCAGTTATACTGCCTGTTTTGCGTTTATATGCTGGTCCACCAGTTGTACAGCTGGTACTGCCGTCGCACAGGTAATTCTGCAGTTATACTGCCTGTTCTGCGTCTATGAGCTGGTCCACCAGTTGTACAGCTGGTACTGCCGTCGTACAGGTAATTCTGCAGTTATACTGCCTGTTCTGCGTTTATATGCTGGTCCACCAGTTGTACAGCTGGTACTGCCGTCGCACAGGTAATTCTGCAGTTATACTGCCTGTTCTGCGTCTATGAGCTGGTCCACCAGTTGTACAGCTGGTACTGCCGTCGTACAGGTAATTCTGCAGTTATACTGCCTGTTCTGCATATATGAGCTGGTCCACCAGTTGTACAGCTCGTACTGCCGTCGTACAGGTAATTCTGCAGTTATACTGCCTGTTCTGCGTTTATATGCTGGTCCACCAGTTGTACAGCTGGTACTGCCGTCGTACAGGTAATTCTGCAGTTATACTGCCTGTTCTGCATATATGAGCTGGTCCACCAGTTGTACAGCTCGTACTGCCGTCGTACAAGTGGTTCTGCAGTTATACTGCCTGTTCTGCGTTTATATGCTGGTCCACCAGTTGTACAGCTGGTACTGCCGTCGTACAGGTAATTCTGCAGTTATACTGCCTGTTCTGCGTTTATATGCTGGTCCACCAGTTGTACAGCTGGTACTGCCGTCGCACAGGTAATTCTGCAGTTATACTGCCTGTTCTGCGTCTATGAGCTGGTCCACCAGTTGTACAGCTGGTACTGCCGTCGTACAGGTAATTCTGCAGTTATACTGCCTGTTCTGCATATATGAGCTGGTCCACCAGTTGTACAGCTCGTACTGCCGTCGTACAGGTGGTTCTGCAGTTATACTGCCTGTTCTGCGTTTATGAGCCTGTCCACCAGTTGTACAGCTGGTACTGCCGTCGTACAAGTGGTTCTGCAGTTATACTGCCTGTTCTGCGTTTATATGCTGGTCCACCAGTTGTACAGCTGGTACTGCCGTCGTACAAGTGGTTCTGCAGTTATACTGCCTGTTCTGCGTTTATATGCTGGTCCACCAGTTGTACAGCTGGTACTGCCGTCGTACAAGTGGTTCTGCAGTTATACTGCCTGTTCTGCGTTTATATGCTGGTCCACCAGTTGTACAGCTGGTACTGCCGTCGTACAGGTAATTCTGCAGTTATACTGCCTGTTCTGCATATATGAGCTGGTCCACCAGTTGTACAGCTCGTACTGCCGTCGTACAAGTGGTTCTGCAGTTATACTGCCTGTTCTGCGTTTATATGCTGGTCCACCAGTTGTACAGCTGGTACTGCCGTCGTACAGGTAATTCTGCAGTTATACTGCCTGTTCTGCGTTTATATGCTGGTCCACCAGTTGTACAGCTGGTACTGCCGTCGCACAGGTAATTCTGCAGTTATACTGCCTGTTCTGCGTCTATGAGCTGGTCCACCAGTTGTACAGCTGGTACTGCCGTCGTACAGGTAATTCTGCAGTTATACTGCCTGTTCTGCATATATGAGCTGGTCCACCAGTTGTACAGCTCGTACTGCCGTCGTACAGGTGGTTCTGCAGTTATACTGCCTGTTCTGCGTTTATGAGCCTGTCCATCAGTTGTACAGCTGGTGCTGCCGTTGTACAAGTGGTTCTGCAGTTATACTGCCTGTTTTGCGTCTAGTAGCTGGTCCATCAGTTGAACAGCTGGTGCTGCCGTCATACAGGTAATTCTGCAGTTATACTGCCTGTTTTGCGTCTAGTAGCTGGTCCACCAGTTGTACAGCTGGTACTGCCGTCCTATAGGCAATTCTGCAGTTATACTGCCTGTTTTGCGTTCATATGCTGATCCACCAGCTTTACAGCAGTTATCCACTTGTATCAAACCTCCATACCATAACACTTTAATGTAGCAAAAATTGGCATATCATTTTCGCCTATTTGTTTGGGTTTGGGGTTGTGATGGTTTGCTGATTCTTGTTCCCTAAGAACAGACTGGATATCCCTCTGGGTGGCCATATTACCTCCCCCCCCGAGAACAGGGGCCACTCAACAGCCATATATTACACCCCGAACCCATCGAACAGCTCCTGTGACATCACAGTTCCATTTCTGCCGTTTGACTCTGTTTTTATTCCTTGTTTCAGCGATTGGGGTCGAAGCCGAATGAGGAGCGATTACAGGGACCGCTACTCGTACCAGAACGACGTCCCGCCGGCCAAAAGGATTCGATACGAGTGAGTACCGTTGAAAGTACTCAAAGGGCCGATTCCTCAGAGGTATCTCAGGGGGCTGCACAGTGTGTGGGACTAGATCCCGTCAAATAAGACTGTTTTCTCGTCGTTTCTTTCGAGTTTCAACGTGAAAAAGCCATAAAAACGTCTTAAAAACCTCCCGGCGGTCATGAAATCGTGGAAAACGGGATCGAGTAGGTTTACGAGTCAAATTTCTACCTCCCCAACGTACGAGGGAAATTAACCACAAAAATCACCCCTAACAACATTTTTTCTAAAACGTTTTCAACTCCTAAACTCAGATGAAGTCGTAGAATATTTAGAGAAATTTATCTTTCAAAAGGTGGTGTAAAAGATTTTATTGTGTAGACCTCAATAACATGAATTCAGAGTTTACACACAAAACTTCGAACAGCAAAACTTTTTGTAGCCAAAAAACCTCGAATTTATCGCACTTTTTTCGGTTTTGGGCGTATAACTCCGAAACTGTCACTCTTACGCCAAAAGTCACTATATACAAAACTAAAGTTGATAAAATTTCGCGTCGATTAAAAAAAGAAAATCCGAAATCGGTCGAATAGGAAATGTTTTACGATCGATCAAAAAATGGCGATTTTTTTCAATTTTTTGTTAAAAGTGACACTAATCGATTTTCAATGGGATGTACTGGTACAACGTCAAATCCAATCGCCAAACCCTTCGCCCTTATATTTTCAACACCCAATAACATGAATTCAGAGTTCACACACAAAACTTCGAACGGCAAAACTTTTTGTAGCCAAAAAACCTCGAATTTATCGCACATTTTTCGGTTTTGGGCGTATAACTCCGAAACTGTCACTCTTACGGCAAAAGTCACTATATACAAAACTAAAGTTGATAAAATTTCGAGTCGATTAAAAAAAGAAAATCCGAAATCGGCCGAATAGGAAATGTTTTACGATCGATCAAAAAATGGCGATTTTTTTCAATTTTTTGCCAAAAGTGACACTAATCGATTTTCAATGGGATGTACTGGTACAACGTCAAATCCAATCGCCAAACCCTTCGCCCTTATATTTTCAACACCCAATAACATGAATTCAGAGTTTACACGCGAAATTTCGAACGGCAAAACTTTTCGTATCCAAAAAACCTCGAATTTATCGCACTTTTTTCGGTTTTGGGCGTATAACTCCGAAACTGTCACTCTTACGCCAAAAGTCACTGAATACAAAACTAAAGTTGATAAAATTTCGAGTCGATTAAAAAAAGAAAATCCGAAATCGGCCGAATAGGAAATGTTTTACGATCGATCAAAAAATGGCGATGTTTTCAAATTTTAGCAAAAAAGTCACACTACTCGATTTTGATATGTTGTTTTGGTACAACGTCAAACACAATTGCCAAACCCTTCGCCCTTATATTTTTCAAACCCAATAACATGAATTCAGAGTTTACACGCGAAATTTCGAACGGCAAAACTTTTCGTAGTCAAAGAACCTCGAATTTATCGCACTTTTTTCGGTTTTGGGCGTATAACTCCGAAACTGTCACTCTTACGCCAAAAGTCACTGAATACAAAACTAAAGTTGATAAAATTTCGAGTCGATTAAAAAAAGAAAATCCGAAATCGGCCGAATAGGAAATGTTTTACGATCGATCAAAAAATGGCGATGTTTTCAAATTTTTGCAAAAAGCGACACTACTCGATTTTCAATGTGATGTACTGGTACAACGTCAAACCCTTCGCCCTAAAATTTGTAGAGCGTCAATCTGAGCGTCGACCTACAGGCGTATTTGAGGGTTGTCACCTTTTTTTTTAGCAAAATCAAATTCGCCTGTTTGACGTACAATTGCCGCCGAACGTCTTGACGGATTTCAACGTTTGAGACGCCTTCCGACGCAAAATTTACCGTTCTTTAAAAACGAAAAGACTGACATTTTCTGTAGGAAGCGTACTTTTCGAATTATAGGCGAAAAACCGAAAAAAAAACGTACGAAATTTTCAAAAAACCGGTAGGTCTACGATTCCACACTAATACTCTACACACTCTGAATCTGCACGTTGTTTTTTGGCGCTTTTCAAGTAACCTTGAAAACCACTCAATCACCTTATTTATTTCTCTCTCTCTAAATTTTTTGTAAATAAACTAATTCCAACTCACTGACACTCATCCCCCCCCCCTCTCTTTTTCACTCCTTCTCCTACACATTTCAACATCCAACTCTCTTCAACTCTATCAAATACTCCTAAAACTCCACATTTCACGTCAAAATTTTGACATTTTTGTAATTTTTTTTTTTTCACGTTCAAAATGGTGTAAATTTCCTTAATGTAATGTTTGACACTCCCAAAATACCACTAAAAATGTTGATTTTTTTCAATTTTGGTTTATTATCTTCGATAATGAACCATTTTTCAAACTGGTTGAAAATTTCATTCAACTTTTGGCGTTGAAAAACATCTGATCAAAACTATTTTTTACGTCTCCTCTAACACCGTTTTAACCTGTACAAATCCCAACTGAAACTCCAAATTTCACGTCAAAATTTTGAAAATTTCGTAATTTTTTCACGTTCAAAATGGTGTACATTTTCGTTAATGTAATTTTTGACACTTCCCAAAATGCCACTAAAAATGTCGATTTTTTTCACGTTTTTGTTCGATTTTTAAAATTTTTCAAATTGGTTCACCCTGTTAACCCGTACGAACGCATCCTCCTTGTTCTTCGCCCATTTTCCCCCCTCCAAACTCCAAATCTCTTGAACTCTGTCAAATTCTACTGAAACTCCAAATTTCTCGTCAAAATTTTGAAATTTTTCGCGTTCCAAATGGTGTAAATTTTCGTTAACGTAATTTTTGACACTTCCCAAAATGCCACAAAAAATGTCGATTTTTTTCACGTTTTTGTTCGATTTTTCAAATTGGTTCACCCTTTTAACCCGTACGAACGCATCCTCCTTGTTCTTCGCCCATTTCCCCCCTTCAAACTCCAAATCTCTTCAACTCTGTCAAATACTGCTGAAACTCCAAATTTCACGTCAAAATGTTGAAATTTTTTTGTAATTTTTTTCGCGTTCAAAATGGTGTAAATTTTCGTGAACGTCATTTTTGACACTCCCAAAATGCCACTAAAAATGTCGATTTTTTATCGTTTTTGTTCGATTTTTTGAATTTTTCAAATTGGTTCACCCTGTTAACCCGTACGAACGCATCCTCCTTCTTCTTCGCCCATTTTTCCCCCCTCTCCTTTTTTAACGCTCTTCTTCTTCCCCCCCCCCCCCGCATCCCCCCCCCTCCATCGTCTCTTCCCCCTTCCACCGTCCCCTCGATTGCTTTCCTGCTGCTTTAGGACCGATGACGTCAGGAACATGAGGTTCCAACCCCCGTTCAATGTTTGGGCCCCCGAGCCGAGCTTTGGTGGTGGTGGTGGTTTCGGTGGTAACGCGAGGTGAGTGAACCAAAATTATTTTACCTTTTTTTTGTGCTGGCGGTATTTGAAATTTTTTTTGGGTGATTTCCGTTTGTTTTTATTTGATTTTTTTTTTTTTGCTCACTTTGGGTCGCACCATTTTTTTCATCTGCTCGGTAGCTTTTTTTGAATCGTGACTCGCATTTTTGGACGGTATATATCGATATTGTTATCATAAAGATGTACTTTAGAATATTGAATTACCCCTTCAAAAACCTCTAAATCGACTCATTTAACGTACAATATCCTCCTTAAGAACATTTTCTAAAACGTATATAATTTCTAAACAAGGACGAAGTCGTAGAATATTGAATTACGCCTTCACAAACCTCTAAATTTCCAAGGTTTTTATTTTTAGACAAAGTTGAAAGTGGGGAAAATTAAATGACTCGTTCGGCTAAAAAAAAAAAATGTTTTTTTGTTTTTTTTTGAAATGTTAAAAAACGCTTCTAATACGCATTTTACATCAAAGTACCTAGTTATTTCTTCGAAAATTCGCTCTTATTGCCATGCTGCATGACTGTGGATTTGTTGTATATAAAACCAAAACTATACCGTGCTGTACAGTATTATTTTTTGTTTAAACTAAATTTTTCCCATCGAACCAAAATTGAACACATCGCACCTCAAGAATAGTAGTATGACAAGTCGAAAAATTCGATTTTCGAGTTGTACCCATTCGCAGACAGATCTTGACGAGCCCTACTAGAATATAATGTATTCACCATCGTATTCACCATTAAAAAAACCTTTAAAATGAATGTTTCATTTTGGGAATTTATGGGTAATTTCTCCCCAACACCCCCCCCCCCCCCCCCCCTTAGAGTGGTCCACCTACGAAATTAGCTTTTTGGTAGAATTGAGAAAGTTCAAAATTTTTGTGCGAATTTGAACTTTACCGCCTGGAGTGACACATACATAAAAGGCAGTGGCGTAGCGTCAGGGCAAGCGCAGGAAGCGGCGCTTCCCCCCAAGAAATGAAGAATGTAGGTAGAAGTTGAACAATGACAACATTTAATAATAAAAATCCCGAAAAAACCCGATCACCTAGCCAGCCAGCCTTCTGACGTCATAGGCTCTTACGGCATAGGCTGTGACGTACTAGTTGCCCTCCTGCCAGCCGTCTGACGTCATACGGTCGTGCGTCATAGGCTCTGACGTACTAGTTGGCCTCCGGCCAGCCGTCTGACGTCATACGCTCGTGCGTCATAGGCTCTGACGTACTAGTTGGCCTCCGGCCAGCCGTCTGACGTCATACGCTCGTGCGTCATAGATGCGTCTGACGTAGTGGCCCGCCTGTCGCTTGTGTTCTGACGTGATCTGAGGGAAAGGGTGAATCAAGGAAACAATTTTTTCCCGTTTCAGTTTATGTGCCAAAGCAAAGACATGAAAATGTCAAAAGAATGTCAACTCCATCCTGTTGTTGATACAGTCGAGAATTAAATGCTTGCATACGAGTCTGCAACACATTGGGACATTTTATGTCTTTAAAGAAGTGATTCAAGAACCTTCGAACAATGCTACATCACCTACCCCAGTAGCGTAGTTGTTATACTTAATTGTAAGGTTCATCATAAATTATGAAGCTTGCATTCGTATAGACAATATAAATTATTGAGAATGATCACCTGTGTGTAAACAATTATTTAAACAATCACGCTCATACCGCAGCTTGTCGGCCACGCACTCCGCAGTGGTTAACGTAATATGGTTAAGTAAATCGAGAGCTATCCAACGAGTGGTGAACGATTTTTGTACGATCATAACTGGCGAAGTTGAAGTACCGTAGCAACGAATCGGTTGTAAGCGAAAATCATCAGAAATTTTCGTGACGATTTCGTGTGACGCTTTTGTGCAACGTTTTTCGAGTTATGTGCCAGAGTAAAGACATAAAATGTCAATATGTAATACTTGCCTGCATTGCTGTTGTTGACCAAACTTCAAATGCGTTTTCCCAACATTTAGGATTTTTGACTTTGTCACACTCCTATTCTTGAGGTGCGACATGAACACGCCTGTTGTATGTAGTTGTCCAATTTGTAATTACCCTGTTTTTGGACGAAAATTCACTGTCCCATAAGGAGGGTTCACATTGGAGCGGAAAGACCGGATTGCGGATTGCTCTGTGATTGGTCAGCTTCGAAGGTTGAGGGTGTACTTCCATGGCCTTGACGGATCAACCTGAGTTCACATGTATCCGGAAAGTGCGTACTGCTCTGTGATTGGTCGAGGCCATGGAAGTACACTCCCAACCTTCGAAGCTGACCAATCACAGCAATCCGCAATCCGGACTTTCCGCTCCAATGTGAACCCTCCTTCACAGAGCAATCCGCAATCCGGACTTTCCGCTCCATGTGAACCCGCCTTGAGTCAATTTGTAGCTTCGATTTTCGACTGTTTCGCTGGGTAAGACAACTCGATTTATAACCTCACCTTCCCCCACCTTTTTCCCCCTTCGTCTTTCAGATCCTCAGAATTCGAGACCCAACCGCCGATCATGACGTTCAAATCGTTCCTTCAAACTCAAGACGACAACATAACGGACGAAGAGGCGATCGCCAAATACGCCGAGTACAAACTCGAATTCCGGAGGCAGCAGCTCAACGAGTTCTTCGTCGCCCACAAAGAGGAGGAATGGTACGTTGCTATTTCTTTTTCGTGGCTCAGCCCACTTGTTATTGTCGTGTGTAACGTACGGTTTGCTGAGTTGCCCCTGTGCCCGGGGAGGTTAGGCAATATGCCCACCCAGAGGGGTATCCTGGCCTGCATTCACAGACCTGGGTATCCACTGTGTGGTTAAAACAAAAACTCGGGAAGCAAGGGCACTCAGCAAACCATCACACGTATCATTATTACATTTGTGGGGGTGTCGATTGTGCGTATGCAATTTTATCGAATATCAAAGCAGAAATTGCGATCTTTCAGGGGAAGAATGTTGATTTTTCTAGAGTTTCTGGTGGTTTTTAACGTAAAATATCACTGGTTAAAGGGGCGGAAGTGGTTTGAGGAAGTGGCGTGGATATGTCTTGTAGGGCTGATGTTGGGGATGCTGAATAGTGGAATATTAGAAGGTCAGCTGTGAGGGACTTGAGGGAACTGTAGAAGACACGTCTGGTCTCTGTTGGAGCATATAGGTAGCTGTGAGGGCCATGTGAGGGCTGTAGTCAACAAGCAACTACGGGGCTGTTGGGAGAAATCAGTCCTAAAGGGCCATTTGGTAGGTAGAACGTACATGTTCAATAGTCAGCTGATTGCCACTGTTCTGTGAGGTTGTGGGAGCCTGTATCAGCAGTGAGAGCTGTATTCAGAAGAGTCTCCTGGGAGAGCTTTCCATCATTTCAGTGAGGCACTTTGGTTCGCCTTAGGACCATAGTCTGCTGATTGCCACTGTTCTGTGAGGTTGTTGGAGCCTGTATCAGCAGCAACAGCCTTACTCAGAAGAGTCGCCTGGGAGAGCTTCCATCGTTTCAAGGAGGCAATTTGGTTCGCTTCAAGTCCATAGTCAGCTGATTGCCACTGTTCTGTGACGTTGTGGAAGCCTCTGTCAGCAGCAAGAGCCTTATTCAGAAGAGTCTCCTGGGAGAGCTTTCCACCATTTCAGTGAGGCAATTTGATTTGCTTCAAGTCCATAGTCAGCTGATTGCAATTGTTCTGTGAGCTTGTGGGAGCCTGTATCAGCAGCGAGAGCCTTACTCAGAAGAGTCGCCTGAGAGCTTTCCATCATTTCACGGAGGCAATTTGGATCGCTGCAAGTCCATAGTCAGCTGAAGGCCATTGCTCTGGGAGGTTGTTGGAGCCTGTATCAGCAGCGACAGCCTTATTCAGAAGAGTCGCCTGGGAGAGCTTTCCAACGTTTCAGGGAGGCAATTTGGTTCGCTTCTGGACCATAGTCTGCTGATTGCAATTGCTCTGGGAGGTTGTCTCTGTGTCATTTAGAAGCCAGTGTCAGCTGGGTGGGCCACAGCTCGTAAAAATCAAGTCCTGGGGGCGATCGTCAGGTGTGTGGGTCAATGCTCTGTGAGGTTGCTTGTTTTGGGCTATTTGGCAGCCTTTATCAACCTTGAGAGTCGTATTGGCGTGGCATTCCAGAGGAGGGCCTGCTTAGGGCAACAAAGCCTGCTTTAGGGCCTATTTGATAATGCTAGTGCTCAGTGAGTTTGGGTCTGTGTTGGAGCCTTTTGTACGCCAGAGACGGCAGAGAGGCTCATATGAGAGCTCGAGTCAGCAATCACTTTTGAAGCCTTTTTGACTCTGAGCCAGTTGTGAGGGCCATTTGGAAGCCAGACTTAGCTGTGACGATTGTTTTAATGCTCGAGTCAGTAGAGCTTGTGCTTCAATCAGTTCTGTAGGGACCATTTCGATGACTCACTCAAGCAAAGGCTCATGCGTGAGCTCCAATCATCTGGAGGGCCTTGGATGCCTCAGCAGAGGCTCCTGCTTGAGCGCTGATCAGTTCTGTAGGGACCATTTGAATGCCTGAGTCAGTAGAGGCTCTTACTTGAGCTCCAATCTGTTCTGGATGGCCTTTGGATGCCTGAGTCAAGCAAAGGCTCCTGCTTGAGCTCCAATCAGTTCTGGAGGGAACATTTAGATGCCTGAGTCAAGCAAAGGCTCCTGCTGAGCTCCTATCAGTTTTGGAGGGCCTTTGGATGCCTGAGTCAAGCAAAGGCTCCTGCTTGAGCTCCAATCAGTCCTGGAGGGACCGTTTGGATGCCTGAGTCAGCAAAGGCACCTACTTGAGCTCCAATCAGTCCTGGAGGGACCATTTGGATGCCCGAGTCAGCAGAGGCTCCTGCTTGAGCTCCAATCAGTTCTGTAGGGACCATTTGGATGCCTGAGTCAGCAGAGGCTCCTGCTTGAGCTCCAATAGTTCTGTAGGGACCATTGTAATGCCTGAGTCAGCAGAGGCTCCTGCTTGAACTCCAATCAGTTCTGTAGGGACCATTTGGATGCCTGAGTCAGCAGAGGCTCCTGCTTGAACTCCAATCAGTTCTGTAGGGACCATTTGGATGCCTGAGTCAGCAGAGGCTCCTGCTTGAGCTCCAATCAGTCCTGTAGGGACCATTTGAACGTCTGAGTCAGTAGAGGCTCCTACTTGAGCTCCAATCTGTTCTGGAGGGCCTTTGGATGCCTGAGTCAGCAGAGGCTTCTGCTTGAGCTCCAATCACTCCTGGAGGGACCATTTGAATGCCTGAGTCAGCAGAGGCTCCTGCTTGAGCTCCAATCTGTTCTGGAGGGCCTTTGAATGCCTGAGTCATTAGAGGCTTCCGCTTGAGCTCCAATAGTTCTGTAGGGACCATTTGAATGCCTGAGTCAGCAGAGGATCCTGCTTGACTAATCAGTTCTGTAGGCACCATTTGAATGCCTGAGTCAAGCAAAGGCTTCTGCTTGAGCTCCCATCAGATATGGAGGACCATTTGAAGCCTGAGTCAGCAGAGGCTCCTACTTGAGCTCCAATCTGTTCTGGAGGGCCTTTGGATGCCTGAGTCAGCAAAGGCTCCTGCTTGAGCTCCAATCACTGTTGACACGAATCAAGCTGTATCTAACCCACAAGGCATATCCTGCTCCCTTGGACCACTTCGAATCACTACCTACACATTCACGAATTTACCTCTTAAAACTCCAACATTCAACACATTAGGTACACTGGAACACCCCCACAATATCACACAATTCTGTAAATAGTTGTTTATTATTTATTTATCCATATTTAGATAATCTAAATTATTTATTTTATTCAATTTAAACCAACTTAAAATTCTCGTTTATTTCCAGCAACATTTTATATCGTCTGTCTTATGAACCGCAGAAACCCGCTCGCACCAAAAAAACCTCCCTGCGAAAAACTCCCACTTTTTTTGTTTTTGGTTTTTCCCTAGTTTTTGTTTTGGATTATTTTCAACAAAAAATTATCTCTTAGTCAAAAAACCGTTTACCAAAAAAATGACGAACTTCAAATTTTTATAAATTGTGCGTGGAAACCAAGTCCGTATCGCGGTTCCGTAGATGAGTTAGGGCTTTTCTTACACCGATCGTTCGTTTATAACGATGAGGTGGACTTCAAAATTTGTTCCTCCCGCTATCGCATTGGTCGAAAAATTTCAAATTTTTTTCAAAATGTTAAATTTGTTTAGTTGTTGAAACGTCGACATTGAGTTTTTTTATTTTTCGTGCGAGTAGTTGGGCGTCCGTAAACGCCTGAAAACGGCGTCGTGATGCATGAAAACGGCGTCCAGATGCCAAAAACGGCGACCTGATGCCTTAAAACATATACTGCATCATCCCCATCGTTTACTTTGTAATTACAAGGGGATCCCATCTGTGGGACCCAGAGCAGGTTAGAAAAGGTTTGGGATGGTTTCTGCTTGTTTGGGATTTTTTAGAGCAGTTATGGGCTGGTTAGAGCAGGTTTTGGTGGTTAGGGCAAGTTTTGACTGTTTAGGGCAGGTTGGGATGGCTAGAGCAGGTTAAGGCAGGGTTGGACTGGACAGAGGAGGTTTGGGATTGTTCAGAGCAGTTTTGGGCCGGTTAGAGCAGGTCAGGAAAGGTTTGGGCTGGTTTGTGCAGGTTTGGTATTTTTCAGAGCAGTTTTGGGCTGGTTAGAGCAGGTTTGGACTGTTTGGAGCAGGTTTGAACTGGTTAAAGCAGGTTTGAGCAGGTTTGGACTGTTTAGAGCAAGCCGTAAAGGTTTGGGCTGGTTTGTGCAGGTTTGGGATTTTTTAGAGCAGTTTTGGGCTGGTTAGAGCAGGTTTGGACTGTTTAGAGCAGGTCAGGAAAGGTTTGGGCTGGTTAGAGCAGGTTTTGGTGGTTAGTGCAGGTTTGGATTGTTTGTAGCAGGTTTCGACTGTTTAGAGCAGGTTTGGAATGTTTAGAGCAGGTTTGGGCTGTTTAGAGCAGGTCAGGAAAGGTTTGGGCTGGTTTGATTGCTCCATCTGCATATTCCAAAAGTTCATTCCGTACCAAGAGAGCATCCATGTGCATTATCCATTCGAAGTTACGTCTTCCGAGGGGAGCGACTTTAACGTCGATGCTTGCTATGGTCTCCTGTTCAATATGCTGGGCCTATAACCTGTTCCAAAGTGTTCCCTACATACAGTGATGTAACAGAGTTTTTATATCTTTTGGAATAATGAAGTTCAACAGGTGTTTTACTGGAGTGATTGTTCTAAGACCAAAACTTGATATTCCAATGATGAGGTCGCAATAAACGCCTGATTCGCTATGCTACTCACTCTGTGAAGCTGTCATTTCGTAAGTAAACTTCTTAGCCCTTCACGTTGACGCTTCCCAGGCCCTGGATCAGCTGAGTGGCTCCTAAAGCTAATTGCTACGCTATTCACTCGATGAAGCTGTCATTTGATAAGTAACCTCCTTAGCCCTTTACCTTGACGCTTCCCAGTCCCTGGATCAGCTGAGTGGCTCCTAAAGCTAATTGCTACGCTATTCACTCTATGAAGCTGTCATTTGATAAGTAGCCTCCTTAGCCCTTTACCTTGACGCTTCCCAGGCCCTGGATCAGCTGAGTGGCTCCTAAAGCTAATTGCTACGCTATTCACTCTATGAAGCTGTCATTTGATAAGTAACCTCCTTAGCCCTTTACCTTGACGCTTCCCAGTCCCTGGATCAGCTGAGTGGCTCCTAAAGCTAATTGCTACGCTATTCACTCGATGAAGCTGTCATTTGATAAGTAACCTCCTTAGCCCTTTACCTTGACGCTTCCTTGGCCCTGGATCAGCTGAGTGGCTCCTAAAGCTAATTTCTATGCTATTCACTCTATGAAGCTGTCATTTAGTAAGTAACCTCCTTAGCCCTTTACCTTGACGCTTCCCAGGCCCTGGATCAGCTGAGTGGCTCCTAAAGCTAATTGCTACGCTATTCACTCAATGAAGCTGTCATTTGATAAGTAACCTCCTTAGCCCTTTACCTTGACGCTTCCCAGTCCCTGGATCAGCTGAGTGGCTCCTAAAGCTAATTGCTATGCTATTCACTCTATGAAGCTGTCATTTGGTAAGTAACATCCTTAGCCCTTTACCTTGACGCTTCCCAGGCCCTGGATCAGCTGAGTGGCTCCTAAAGCTAATTGCTACGCTATTCACTCTATGAAGCTGTCATTTGATAAGTAACCTCCTTAGCCCTTTACCTTGACGCTTCCCAGGCCCTGGATCAGCTGAGTGGCTCCTAAAGCTAATTGCTATGCTATTCACTCTATGAAGCTGTCATTTGATAAGTAACCTCCTTAGCCCTCACCTTGACGCTTCCCAGGCCCTGGATCAGCTGAGTAGCTCCTAAAGCTAATTGCTACGCTATTCACTCTATGAAGCTGTCATTTGGTAAGTAACCTCCTTAGCCCTTTACCTTGACGCTTCCCAGGCCCTGGATCAGCTGAGTGGCTCCTAAAGCTAATTGCTACGCTATTCACTCTATGAAGTAACCTCCTATTCATTGCTACGCTATGAAGTAACCTCACTCTATGAAGTAACCTCCTATTCATTGCTACGCTATTCACTCTATGAAGTAACCAGGCCCTGGATCAGCTGAGTGGCTCCTAAAGCTAATTGCTACGCTATTCACTCTATGAAGTAACCTCCTATTCATTGCTACGCTATGAAGTAACCTCACTCTATGAAGTAACCTCCTATTCATTGCTACGCTATTCACTCTATGAAGCTGTCATTTGATAAGTAACCTCCTTAGCCCTTTACCTTGACGCTTCCCAGTCCCTGGATCAGCTGAGTGGCTCCTAAAGCTAATTGCTACGCTATTCACTCTATGAAGCTGTCATTTAATTAGTAGCCTCCTTAGCCCTTTAGCTTGACGCTTCCCAGTCCCTGGATCAGCTGAGTGGCTCCTAAAGCTAATTGCTACGCTATTCACTCTACGAAGCTGTAATTCGGTACGTAGCCTCCTTAGGACTTTAACATGACGCTGAGTGGCTAAAACATTTTCCATGCTTACAGACATTTAGCCGTAGGACCGCAAGTCCGCATGCCCGAGTTTAATTTCATTTCTCACTCAAAATTCCTAAACACTTTTTCGACCTCTGCGAAAATCCTACTATTAATTTCAAAAACCCTCACCCCCAAAAACAAAAACATTCGCGCGCCTTGCGCCGTAGAGCGCCACTTTCTACCCGAAAACGACACCGAAATCGTATGAACACCTAAAGGAAAATCTCGGACAGTATTACTTTGTTTATGGTAGCTGTTCAGAGTTTTCCACGTCGCGATGTTGTTGCACTGGTTTTTATATTTTTGGCGGGGGGCGAATTCGGTAAATAATAATGAGGGAGAAACCGCTGCGAAGGTGAGAAATTACTTGAGAAACCTATTGAATATTCTATTTTAACAAATTTATTTTTAATTTATAATTGAATAGTACATAAGGGATTATGATTGTATACAGTACGTTAATATTAGATCTTGATTTTTCTTTTATTTATTTTATTATTTTTTTTAATCAGTGAAGTCATTTACGTTGTTGATATTTATGGGAGAAAATTTCAACGGGAAGGTTTCAATAGTAAGTTACATAAGATGACGCTGGGTTTGCAGCTGGTTAGAGCAGGTCAGGGCTTTCCAGAGAAGTTTTGGGATGGTTAGAGCAGGGTTGGAAAGGTGTGGGCTGATCAGAGCAGTTTTGGGCTGGTTCGTGCAGGTTTGGGGTTTTCAGAGCAGTTTTGGGCTGGTTCGTGCAGTTTCGGGGTTTTCAGAGCAGTTTTGGGCTGGTTAGAGCGGGTTAGGAAAGGTGTGGGCTGATCAGAGCAGCTTTGGGCTGGTTCGTGCAGGTTTGGGGTTTTCAGAGCAGTTTTGGGCTGTTTAGAGCAGGTTAGGAAAGGTGTGGTCTGATCAGAGCAGCTTTGGGCTGGTTCGTGCAGTTTTGGGGTTTTCAGAGCAGTTTTGGGCTGGTTCGTGCAATTTTGGGGTTTTCAGAGCAGTTTTGGGCTGGTTTGTGCAGGTTTGGGGTTTTCAGAGCAGTTTTGGGCTGGTTAGAGCAGGTTAGGAAAGGTGTGGGCTGATAAGAGCAGCTTTGGGCTGGTTCGTGCAGGTTTTGGTGGTTAGAGCAGTTTTGGACTGTTTAGAGCAGGTTAGGAAAGGTTTGGGCTGGTTTGTGCAGGTTTGGGATTTTTGAGAGCAGGTTGGGGTGGTTAGAGCAGGTTTGGACTGTTTTGGGCTGATCAGAGCAGCCTTGGGCTGGTTCGTGCAGTTTTGGAGTTTTCAGAGCAGTTTTAGGCTGGTTAGAGCGGGTTAGGAAACGTTTAGGCTGATCAGAGCAGCTTTGGGCTGGTTTGTGCATGTTTGGGATTTTTCAGAGCAGTTTTGGGCTGGTTAGAGCAGGTTAGGAAAGGTGTGGGCTGATAAGAGCAGCCTTGGGCTGGTTTGTGCGGGTTTGGGGTATTCAGAGCAGTTTTGGGCTGGTTAGAGCGGGTTAGGAAAGGTGTGGGCTGATCAGAGCAGCTTTGGGCTGGTTCGTGCAGGTTTGGGGTTTTCAGAGCAGTTTTGGGCTGGTTAGAGCGGGTTAGGAAAGGTGTGGGCTGATCAGAGCAGCCTTAGGCCGGTTCATGCTGTTTTGGGGTTTTCAGAGCAGTTTTGGGCTGGTTAGAGCAGGTTAGGAAAGGTGTGGTCTGATAAGAGCAGCTTTGGGCTGGTTCATGCAGGTTTGGGGTTTTCAGAGCAGTTTTGGGCTGGTTAGAGCGGGTTAGGAAAGGTGTGGGCTGATCAGAGCAGCTTTGGGCTGGTTCGTGCAGGTTTGGGGGTTTCAGAGCAGTTTTGGGCTGGTTAGAGCGGGTTAGGAAAGGTGTGGTCTGATCAGAGCAGCTTTGGGCTGGTTCGTGCAGGTTTGGGGTTTTCAGAGCAGTTTTGGGCTGGTTAGAGCGGGTTAGGAAAGGTGTGGGCTGATCAGAGCAGCTTTGGGCTGGTTCGTGCAGGTTTGGGGTTTTCAGAGCAGTTTTGGGCTGGTTAGAGCAGGTTAGGAAAGGTGTGGGCTGATCAGAGCAGCTTTGGGCTGGTTCGTGCAGGTTTGGGGGTTTCAGAGCAGTTTTGGGCTGGTTAGAGCGGGTTAGGAAAGGTGTGGGCTGATCAGAGCAGCTTTGGGCTGGTTCGTGCAGGTTTGGGGGTTTCAGAGCAGTTTTGGGCTGGTTAGAGCGGGTTAGGAAAGGTGTGGTCTGATCAGAGCAGCTTTGGGCCGGTTCGTGCAGTTTTGGGGTTTTCAGAGCAGTTTTGGGCTGGTTCGTGCAATTTTGGGGTTGTCAGAGCAGTTTTGGGCTGGTTTGTGCAGGTTTTGGGTTTTCAGAGCAGTTTTGGGCTGGTTAGAGCGGGTTAGGAAAGGTGTGGGTGATCAGAGCAGCTTTGGGCCGGTTCATGCAGTTTTTGGTGGTTAGAGCAGGTTTGGACTGTTTAGAGCAGGTTAGGAAAGGTTTGGGCTGGTTTGTGCAGGTTTGGGATTTTTGAGAGCAGGTTGGGGTGGTTAGAGCAGGTTTGGACTGTTTTGGGCTGGTTAGAGCAGGTTACAACAGGTGTATAAATAATTCATTTCCCTACCTTTGAAATTTGATTCCCGTTAGGAATTTATCGTTTACATTTCAAAATTTGTTAGTATGTAATATCAGAATCTTAACATAATGTTAATAAATTTTATTGTGACACTTTCCACTTCTTTGATATTAACGGGTTTTTTTCGTCTGGGGGATCTTGCGCCAAATTTTAAATTTGGCCGCCTCCGACAAAAAAACACTTTTCTTCTTTTTTGGACAAAAAAATTTAGGTTCAAATTGAAGTACCACCCTGAGGACTCGATGAAGCGGAAGGAGGAACTCAATAACGCGTTGAAGGTGAGCTCATTTCACGACCTAATTTATTATTTGATTTTATAGGTAGCCTGAACAGTCTGAATACAAGAAATAATGGTCAGGAAGCAAGGTGTAGGATATTCCAAAATGACTGTTTTTGGAAATTGGCACATAAGTATGGTTAAAATTGGTCCAATTTCAAAATTTAGGTGTTCTTCGAACTCGTCGTTAAATTCTGTACAACTTTGATCCTCAGAGTGTTTTGATAGGACCAGTACTTTGGATGCTACAGACGACAGAAAGTCGTCTAATGGTACATTTTAGCCAATATGGAAAAATGGCCGTATTTCAGCCGTCGATTACTACCTTATACATTGGTTCAATTTTAAAGCTGGGGAGGTCAATCGACGCAGAATTTAATGGTCTATAATTTGTCTAATGGTAAGGTTTTCGCTAGAATGCGTTGTTAAGGGGTTATACGCGAAAAACCGAAATAAGTCCGAAAATTTCGACGTTTTTGGGCCACCAAAAGTTAAGCTCACCTCGTGGAGAGGCACAAACTCAGATTACTAGTTTTCAAGACTATCGAAAGGTTTTAGAACGATTTCCTGCTTTCCCCCATTTACTTCGGGGTCCGGTCCCTTTCAGGTCTAATTTTACTGGACTACATCCTGAATCCACTGCCAAAAGACACCAAAAATTATATGTATGTTGAGTGTGTTGAGATAAAAAGTTCAAATTTGGACAAAAAATCCGTCTTGGCAAAATCGACAGGCTAAGTTCGTAGATGGGCAGAATCGGGCCACCCTAAGGGGGGGTTTTGGGGAGTTTTAGGGGGGAATTCCTCGTAAATTCCCAAAAATGAAACATTCTGACAAGTGACACCTCATTTTAAAGGTTTTTTAATGCTGAACACGATGGTGAAGTCAGAATTGCTATATCTCATTCGGTTTTTTCTTTTTTTTTCTTTTCTTTTTTTCTCATCGGTTTGTTGGATTTTGCAGAAAAGGGCTCAAGTCTTCTTGGAGATGCTCGAATCAGGCAGAGTCGACGCCGCTCGTCTCGATCAAGATCAAGGTAAATATCGACCCGAACATACTGAAGTATGTCCTTCCTGCGTTTTAGATAATAATATTAATAATAATAGTAAGTAATGCGTTTTTTTTTCAAAATTCGAAATTTTATTGTGAAAACTTAGGTTGGTAATACGTTTTGTTCTTGTTGAGCCCAGGGGGCGAAAAGCCCAACCCTAAACAAACAGGGTACTAGATAGACGCTATTGTTTATACAGGGTGTCTACAGAAATTATGGGTCAAACTCAAGGAATCAATTCTACGGCTAATTTACAACCAAAAGTGCCTCTTGGAGTTTTTTCATTACTCAACTAAAAAACCGACTTTTTTCACTTTTAAGATTTTTTTCGTGTTTTCGACCTTGTCTCAGTAAAACTGCTCTAACACCCTTAAATTAATGTGTGAAATAAAAGTTAAGGATACCGTTGGAAAGGGCGTTAAATTTTCTATCTCCCTGGTATGAAATCCGACTGTTTAAGACAGTACTTATCGATGAGAAAGTGGCCAAAGTCCAAAATTTGAAGATTCCTTAAAAATCACCGTTTTTTCTTTCGTATTTTGCGCTATTAGTGCGGGGTTCTTTCGGCGTGTACTCCTCGGGAAAAACTTGGTCAGAATCTCAGCTTTCCAACGGTATAACAAAATATGTGTTTACAGTGAAATTGGTGGAGAAGATGACGTTTGAGTTCAGAAAAACGTGGGGTTTTTAGGTGAAAATCGACGGGGGGTGTCAGTCTAGGGACTGCGAGAGGAATGGAATGCTCCCCAGAGGTACGGGAAAACTCCGGAAGGGTTGGGGGGGGGGGCTTTATACCCCCTAAAACCCTGCCCCAGTCATTCTTAACCTTTCCAAGCCGCCCTGGTCCATTTAGACGACCCAAAGGCACCCCTGAGCACTCCCTCAACCATCAGTGAAGTAGCCAGAATTGCGAGAGGTGGGGGAGGGGGGTACAGTCTAAGGCTTTATACCCCCTAAAACCCTGCCCCAGTCATTCTTAACCTTTCCATGCCGCCCTGGTCCATTTAGACGGCCCAAAGGCACCCTTGAGCAGTCCCTCAACCATCAGTGAAGTAGCCAGAATTACGAGAGATGCGGGAGGGGGGTACAGCCTTGGGCTTTATACCCCCTAAAACCCTGCCCCAGTCATTCTTAACCTTTCCATGCAGCCCTGGTCCATTTAGACGGCCCAAAGGCACCCTTGAGCAGTCCCTCAACCATCAGTGAAGTAGCCAGAATTTCGATAAGAGCGAGAGGTGGGGGAGGGGGGTACAGTCTAGGGCTTTATACCCTCTAAAACCCTGCCCCAGTCATTCTTAACCTTTCCATGCCGTCCTGGTCCATTTAGACGACCCAATGGCACCCCTGAGCACTCCCTCAACGAGAGGTGGGGGAGGGGGGTACAGTCACCCCCTAAAACCCTGCCCCAGTCATTCTTAACCTTTCCAAGCCGTCCTGGTCCATTTCAACCTCTCCCCAGGCCTACAGGCATCCTTGATCGTTCCCCATTCTACGCCTTTCTTGTGTGGTTTTTTAAATAGATTTCCCCACCTGACAGTACGATTTGTTTTTCCAGGCGACTCCGTCGGCAAACTTCTGGACGCCGTCGTCATTCGACTCGAAGGCGGCACCGACCTCGACTTGACTGTACTCGACTTGGCAGGTAGTCACATTTTTCGAGTTTTTAAAGTAAATTTGTGTAGAATTGTACTTGATTTGGAAATTGTTCATGTTCAGTCATTTCCTCTGGTAATTGAAAGTCACTTAATATGACTTTGTCGTATTCACCGACGTACAAATCTCATCTTGGGCCCATAACCTGTTGGAACGAGAATTTACGCCTCGTCAAACGGTGTGGTTTTGTGGTTTTTACGTACATTTATAGTAATGTTTGTAGTAATTTCGGTGTATCTACTCACAATCATACCTAGGGCCCATCACCTGTTGGAACGTGAGTTAACGCCTTGTCAAAAGGTGTTGTTTTGTGGTTTTTATATACAGTTATAGTAATTTTTGTAGTAATTTCCGTGTGTCTACTCAAAAATCATACCCAGGGCCCATAACCTGTTGGAACGAGAGTTTACGCCTTGTCAAAAGGTGTGGTTTTGTGGTTTTTATAATATTATACAGTTACAGTAATTTTTGTAGTAATTTCCGCGTATCTGCTAAAAAATCATTCCCAGTGGCCCATAACCTGTTGGAACGAGAGTTTACGCCTTGTCAAAAGGTGTGGTTTTGTGGTTTTTATAATATTATACAGTTACAGTAATTTTTGTAGTAATTTCCGCGTATCTACTCAGAAATTATACTCAGGGGCCCATAACCTGTTGGAACGAGAGTTTACGCCTCGTCAAAATGTGAATTTTTCTTTCTTTCTCCAGAGTTACAGTCATTTCCATGTGACACAGCTATCACGAGGGTTACTTTATGCGGAATGTTTTTTTCCCTATTTTTCAGAAAACGCTAGTAATGAGAAAGCGGCGAAGGAAGCAGCCGAAAAAGCCAACGAGTAAGACAAAGTGCATTCCCGTCGTTTTTTATACACGTCGATCCTGCCCAGAAAGTGGAAGAATCCTTCAATAAAGACTTTTTACATAAAACCAGTTATTTCACAGAAAATTCGCTCTTATAGCCATGCTGCATGACTGGAGTTTTTTAAAAATTTTTCCCCAATACATCGTTTTACTCCAGAAACCGCTATAACACGATCTTACCAGGTAATTTCACATTTTTCTCTTTTTTTCTCTTCAGGGCCAAGTCCAAGGACGACAAAGAGGCGACGGAGAAGGACAAAGGAGGGGAGAAGGAAGGGGAGGGGGAAGAGGGGAAGGCTGATGACGTCATTGACAAGGACAAAGATACAGACGCGGATTCTGGAAAAGAGACGGTGAGTCTTAAAGATATGGAATGTGGGTGTCAACGAAAGTGTCAAAAGAATCCCTCAGATCAGATCAGGACCTGGAAAACTCGCTGAATAATCTATTTTCCGAATTATTAATACTTTTTGGTGTTCTTTGATCAGAGCAAAGAAGATGACGATAAGGAAGATGACGAGGAAGGTGGGGAAAGGAAGAAGGAAACTGACGTGGAAATGGACGATTCCCACGAAGATAAGGGTGAGTCGCTAATCAGATACTTGGTAGGGTCTAGAGAGGGTTATGGGTAGCTAGAGATGGTTAAGAGGGTCTGGAGATAGTTATGGGCAGCTAGAGATGGTTAAAAGGGACTAGAGATGGTTATGGGCAGCTAGAGATGGTTATGGGCAGCTAGAGATGGTTAAGAGGGACTAGAGATAGTCATGGGCAGGTAGAGATGGTTATGGGCTGTTAGAGATGGTTATGAGGGACTAGAGATAGTTATGGGCAGCTAGAGATAGTTATGGGCTGTTAGAGATGGTTATGGGCAGCTATAAATCGTTATGGGCAGCTATAAATCGTTATGGGCAGCTAGAGATGGTTATGGGCTGCTAGAGATGGTTATGGGCTGCTAGAGATGGTTATGGGACTAGAGATGGTTATGGACTGCTAGAGATGGTTATGGGCAGCTAGAGATGGTTAAGGGACTGGAGATGGTTATGGGCAGCTAGAGATGGTTAAGAGGGTCTAGAGATGGTTAAGGGGGACTAGAGATAGTTATGGGCAGCTAGAGAAGGTTAAGAGGGACTAGAGATGGTTATGGGCAGCTAGAGATGGTTAAGAGGGACTAGAGATAGTTATGGGCTGCTAGAGATGGTGATGGGCTAGTAGAGATGGTTAAGAGGGACTAGAGGTAGTTATGGGCAGCTAGAGAGGGTTTAGACGGTCTAGAGATAGTTATGGGCAGCTAGAGAGGGTTAAGAGGGACTAGAGATGGTTATGGACAGCTAGAGATGGTTAAGGGACTAGAGATAGTTATGGGCAGCTAGAGAGGGTTAAGAGGGATGGTTAAGGCTCGGATAAAGATAGTCTGCGATTAAGGATAACTAAGCAGTTATATTGAATTGATAAACAGGTATGAGGGTGCTAGTCAGGCTTTAGTCGAGCATTGAAAACCCGCCCTAAGAGTGACAGGAGATAGTTAAGAAAGGCTAGAGCTGGTTAGGGAGGGTTCATAAATGGTTAAGGAAAGGCCAGAGATTAATCTTCTAATTCTACTCTTTGTGGTTTCAGCAGCGGATCAAGAAGACAAGCAGAAATCCAAATCTCCTCCTCCTGATCACAACGACAAAGGTAAAGTGTGAATCAACAAACCAGCATTCGTAATGTTACATACGGGTTTTCAATGCTCGACTAAAGGCTCGTTAAGTTAAATCTCTGATTAGCACCCTCCATTAATTCCTCTCGCAACTCCAGCAGCTCCATAACACACGTACATCACGTCGGATCCTCCCTGGAGCTCCCTCACTTGCAGTCAAAAGTGTCAATATTTGATTTTCTATGATTCTGATTCTGATTATGATTTTTTTCCCTGTAGATGACGACGAAGACGGGAAAGGCGATGGAAAGAAAGACGAAATCAAGTCCCACGAGATCGATTCAGACGTAAGTGACATCAGACGTTGTAAAAATCTTGTCAATAACATTTGATAAACTTCTGTTCTCGGTCTTTTTGTTTGGCCGCTCTGGGGATGTACGGATCTGTGGAAGCACAGAGTGGATATCCCTCTGGGTGGCCATATAGCCTAACCCCCCCTTGAACAGGGGCACTCAGCAGCCATTACAATTGAATAACGATTTATTCCTCTGTCAACAGAAAGAAGGGGAAGTCGTCCCTTTGACTCCTCGACCTCTTCATCGGACGTCTTCCATCTTCCTGAGGACGATCTCTCCTAGAGTCACCAAAGCCGAATTGGAAGCCATTTGCAAGAAATATCCGGGTTTCCTCAGAGTCTCCTTGTCCGACCCTCAGCCCGAGCAGGTTGGTTTGTACAGATCGCTCGATAGACTTGTTAATTACTAAAACGTAGTAGCATCCGGTACTGCCATCTCCCCTCTTACGGTTTTTGATGGGAACTTGAGGGATCTGCCTTGAACTGTGAATTTCTTCTGTATTCCGCGCCACTATTTGTTTTGATTACATACGAGATTTTAATCACGATTGCTGGTCGCCAGTTCTTGTGATCCGACCTGTACAGAACTTTCTGACCAACGTGAAACGTTTCTGATGCTGATTTCCTCTGGTCTGCATGCTGCTTCTCTTTTGTTTTTAGAAGTTTCAAAGCTTCATTTACACCTTCTGCTATTTTGGGCTTTCGGAGTTCTTCACGAGTCGGAACAAGAGTCCTGGTACGTCTGCTCACTGACCTTTGAACTGGTGATCCAAGTTTTCCACGGAGTGTGTTTCTGTACAAGAGTAACGCTAACTGAAGATCAGAATCCTCGCTAATGCTTTTCATTATTAAATTTGCCTCCTGAACTTGTCTTTCAGCTAAACCGTTGCTCCGTGGAAATCGTGGAGATGACGATCAGTGCTTGAAGTTCCAACAGTTCTGAAATTCTTAGAATTCCATTGAACTGTAACAAGTTCCTTCGTCGGTTCTTACCTCGTCAGGGATCCCGTGAACTGCAAACCATTTCTTGAGACAGTTCACAACTGTTTGCGTAGATTTGCTATTGATCCTTAAAAAAAAAAAAAAAAAAAAGAATAAATAAAAATGGAGTGAGAATCTACTATAAACAGGTAGTCATGTGACTTATATGTGAATATGTCGCTTGCGACGTAGGGGAGACCGTTGTACCTTGGAACACTTCAGTTTTTTGGAGATAATGCTTTGAAATTGGTCAATATTGCCCAGGTCAATATTGACCAATATTTCGGTTCCAACTAGGGATGGGTATCGATATATCGATATATCGGAAATATCGATATCTGGGCCAGAAATATCGATATTTTTTTGGACCAAAAACGTCCCTTCGAATTGCCTTAATAGCTTTACCCATGCATGATGGAGTAAACATTTTGGTACGCGTAACTGTTAGTCAAGACTGTTGTAAGGTGTTGGAACTAGGGATGGGTATCGGAGTATAAGATATCGATATCCAATATCGACGGGTCTCTCTCGACAACATATCGATATGTCGATATATCGGCCAAAGAAATATCGATAATATCGATATATCGGCACAAAAAAAACGATATTTAGCAAAAAATGTCTTTATTAATATAAGAAGAGAAAATATAATACACGTACCTAATAGAACTGAAAAAACAGTCATGCAGCATGGCTGTAAGAGCGAATTTTCGAAGAAATAGGTAATTGGTTTTATGTAAAATGTCTCTATTAATGAACAGGATGTCCATGAAGAACATCCCTCTTTCCCGGTATGATATCAATTTTTGCACCGTGGCATGTATGGTTGGTTGAGTTGTCGACGTTGAAGTCCGAGTGGCAGTGGAGCTGAAACTAGAAGAAGTCGACGGACCAGCTGCAGGAGTTTCCGATTCAGAGGAATCATGTGAGCGTTTTCTGGGACCAATTTTGGGTGAATGTGCTCAATGTGTGACTTCATGTTTGACGTATTTCCGCTTGTCTTTATCTGACCACCTCAATGACGACACGTGGCCAAGTTGTTGTGCATTTTTGGAAAGTGCTCCCAAATTGCACTTTTGGGAACCGTCGTGGGAATAAAGCGCACTCGAATATCAATATAGCACGAAATGAGTTAGAACTGAGAAGATGGCAAATGACAACATACGAATGTACAATAAATAATTTATTACAATCTACTATTATTACAATCTACTTGCTCACCGAACAGACACAAAGTAGCCTTTCTTCTACTTTTACCTTATAGGGATTATTCCTACAAATTGAATTAATAATGAATGCTTTCAGCATATTGGCTGAATTGGTACGTGAACGCGTGAAATATATCAAAATCAAAATAACGATATATCGCGAAGAATATATCTATATCGAGGATATCGGGGACGGCATATATCGATAGGTACAACAACGCTCATGTACCTTGAAACGGGGAGTGTCGTACATTGGAACCCTTGGTCTTTTTGATGACAAATTAGAAATACAGTAAATGAAAAGACTTTTATTCTTAGTAACAGTAGTAAAAACACACACAAATAATACAAAATACAGGGTGTCCCATCTAAACGGGCCCATCGGGAAATTACAGCCTTGCGGTGCGAGCTATCGAAAAATTGAACTGGACCTTTTTCATAGTATTTTAACTCATCTTCACGATGCTGAAGTCCGATTTTTATTTTTCCATGTTTTAGGGTCTCAAATCATTGATTGAAACTTACGGTTTCCTCTTGACCCCCCTTTTTTATTGCTTTTTTAGATTCTAGGTTGAATTTGGAACAGAAAATGCCTTTTTGAAATTTTCTTTTTGGGGCTTCGTTTCTGAGTTATTCCACTTTTTGCGAAATACAGAAAATCGCCGATTCCTTTTAGACGTTACCAACACTTTCTTACTATTTTTATCTTCGATTTTTTTCACCACACTTTTGAAATCAGCATTAAACTACCTGTCATTCAGTGTGGTGAACATCTCAAAAATCGAAGATAAAAATAGTAAGAAAGTGTTGGTAACGTCTAAAAGGAATCGGCGATTTTCTGTATTTCGCAAAAAGTGGAATAACTCAGAAACGAAGCCCCAAAAAGAAAATTTCAAAGAGGCATTTTCTGTTCCAAATTCAACCTAGAATCTAAAAAAGCAATAAAAAAGGGGGGGTCAAGAGGAAACCGTAAGTTTCAATCAATGATTTGAGACCCTAAAACATGGAAAAATAAAAATCGGACTTCGGCATCGTGAAGCTGAGTTAAAATACTATGAAAAAGGTCCAGTTCAATTTTTCGATAGCTCGCACCGCAAGGCTGTAATTTCCCGATGGGCCCGTTTAGATGGGACACCCTGTATAACTAATAAACAGAAATAGTAATTCAGTGTCAACAACCATGTCATACAATCAACCATGTCTTTTCATAAAATGTCGCATCCACTCTTCCCCAGCTTTTTGATTTCCTTCCCATGAAGTAGATACTGTCGTGTCATTGGCCTTGGCATACTTTAACACAAGCGTTCTTACACCCATTTTGGTCATAGTGTATTTTAGCGACTTTAACAGTATAGTCCACCAATTCCTTCTCTTCGTCTTTTGGAAACACTTTCTTTACGTCCAAATTACTTTCGTGCAAATTCAGGGGAAGACTTCCTTATACTTATGTACGTGGCAACAGAGTGGCGATTGACACATTTTGCGCGTTAAACATGACTCAAGGCTCTTATGGGAAAGATGTATGTCCCAAACAACTGCTTTTCACGGTTAATAGGATGATTGAGTGGGTGGATGAAATAGTGGACGGATCGTTGGTGGTTGTGTGAGATTAACGCCCTACTCTGGTTGGATGGATGTATTGTTGGAAGGTTGGGTGTATGGGAGTTTGGTTTTTATGGTTGAACGGACGTTGTGATGGCTGCTGTTCCCCTGTTCTCGATCTTGTTGTTCAACCATGGGGATGTACGGTTCTGTGGAAGCACAGACTGAATAGCCCTCTGGGTGGGCATATTGCCTAACCTCCCCAAGAACAGGGGCCCTCAGCAGCCATTCATTACAATGTACGGATGGATAAGGAAACCCACCTTCTGCTCGTACAATCAAACGTATTCACTTGTTGTCTGTTTGTTGCAGCACTGGTTCCGAAGGGGTTGGGTCACCTTCAGACGCGACGTCAACATCAAAGAGATCTGCTGGAACATCAACAGCGTTCGCGTAAGCCCCATAACATACCTCACATCTCTTACCTTATACATCATACCTGTAGTGAATAACTGCTGTGTTCCCCTGTTCTCAGGAGGTTTGGCAATATGCCCACCCAGAGGGATATTCCGGTCTGTGCTTCCACAGAACCGTACATCCCCATGGTTGAACAAAAAGATCGAGAACAGGGGCACAGCAAACCATCACATACCTCACATCTCATACCTTCTACCTCTCATATCGACCCTCATACACTATCTATAACATCGTACGTCGTGAAAGACCCTTCAAAGTAACTTCTTCGGTCGAATTTCCAACAGGTCAAAGACTGCGAAATGGGCGTCATCGTCAACCGCGACCTGAGCCGAAGGGTCCGCTCCGTCTCTGCGCTCTCCGCTCACAAAACGGCGATACTCAACGACCTCAAATTGGCCGCTCGCATTATTCAGGTTAAACCAATTAATCAATAATTTAATTAATGAACCTCTAAATTTTAAAAACGCGAAATATCGTCGGTTTAAAGAAGAAAATGCTCTGTCTGAACGTCAAATTTCAAGTGCCTTAAAATAGAGTTGACTTAACCTGAGACGTTGAACCACACGTGTCACAATGACGGGTGTTCTGAGCAGAGGGTTAAAATACAGTTGACTTGACTTGAGACGTTGAACCACACCTGTCACAATGACGGGTGTTCTGAGCAGAGGGTTAAAGTACAGTTGACTTGACTTGAGACGTTGAACCACACCTGTCACAATGACGGGTGTTCTGAGCAGAGGGTTAAAGTACAGTTGACTTGACTTGAGACGTTGAACCACACGTGTCACAATGACGGGTGTTCCGGCCAGAGGGTTAAAATACAGTTGACTTGACCTGTGACGTTGAACCACACGTGTCACAATTACGGGTGTTCTGGGCAGAGGGTTAAAATAGAGTTGATTTGACCTGAGACTTTGAACCACACGTGTCACAATGACGGGTGTTCCGGGCAGAGGGTTAAAATAGAGTTGACTTCAGCTGAGACTTCGTAGTAATTTTGGTTTATTATCTTCGATAATGAACCATTGGAATCGCCCAAAGAAAAAAAAATTTTAACCCCCCCTCAAAATTTGTTGGTTTACGTTTCAAGATACGTAGATTCAGAAAATCGAATAAAAAAAAATCCGTCCGTCCGCCGTACGCCGTCCGCCGTACGCCGTCCGCCGTCCGCCGTCCGAGGCACTTTGCCCAGTTAGCGTTGAGTTAAAATTACGAAATTTGGTTTCTGGGTTTGGACCAGCCCCACAATGATCCACGAAACTTTTCATAACCCTAGGTCAAGGGGAAGGGGTTCAAAACGAATTTTGAAATTTTGAAAATTCCATATCTCGAAAAATTCCCATCAAACGGTATGTTTTTTATTTCATATTTAGATAGAGTTTGTTCCGTAGAATTTTTTAAGACCATCCGCAGCTTTGTACGACCAGCCGTTCGTTCACAATGACGGCTCAAAGATTGTGCCTCACAACCCGATCGTGACTCAAACTGTTGAAATACAGGTCCATTTTCATACTAACAAGCTCTTTGGAACATCATATGGCTTAAGTGAGGTCGAGTTTGTTGTTCTGAGGTGCGTTTCGTGCTACGGAAATGAAGGTAATTTCGAATGTTTGTTGGTAGGTACTTCTTTTATAGAAAAATTATTACCGACGTAGCATTAAAAACCCCAGAATTATATCGTATTAATTAATCATAATTAATAATAATTATTATTAATAATAAATACGAATTATCAATACCTAACAATAAATTATAATAATTTTCACTAGGTAAGTACTTGATAAAATTATTAATAATTAGTGATAATTGATAATAATAATTAATCTAACATTTAGGATCTAGACATTTAGACCTAGTGATCTAGACAGAAGGGTGATCTGTACAAAGAAGATAATGAACCGTTGTGTCAAGAATTTGCAGAGTTTTTCTTTGTGGTGTTTTTCAGGAGCTCGACTCACGCCACAAACTCTGGGACCCGTCCGGCTCGTCGGAGAACCCGTTTGGCCTCAGTACGGCCAACCCTGTATTGAAAGGTGAGTTAGTTAAGGCTGTTTTGAGTTAAGAGGCTGGTGACACCTACGACACCTTGGTAAATTAAGGGTTAAATCGGTTTCAAACAATCGATTCTGTACTAATCGTTTTTAAAATTAATCGATTCGATTAAGACGGTGTATCGGTAGCAAATAATCGATCTTTCGATTAATCGCGATCGGTATCGGCCATCCCTAGTCTCCACTGAAGTGGCCAAAACCCGGTGGCGCCCAACGCGGACTGGGTTTCCAATACCACAACCTATTACCAGACGGTTCCCTAATACCACAACCTATTACCAGACAGTGGTTGTTACACGATAACCTATTACCAAGAAATAACCGTATTAGCCACTCCTAGTGACTTGTTGAAACTCGCACATTGACCCAAAACCCTTAAGAATCTCACCAGCCTCTCACTATAATATTCTTCCCATCGACATTTTTTGAGGCTTAGAACAAAAAAAAAACCTCAATCTGACTTGAAAAAATATAGGTATTATTTATAGACCAAATATATTATATTAACAATAAAAGACATATTGAAAAAAAATCTAGAATTTGCAAAAGATTTCTTTGAAAAATTTAGTTTTTTGCAATTATGAAAAGTGTTGGAATCAGTTTAACGTTTAACCGAACGAAATTCCTAGTTATGTTAATGGCCAGTCATGAATACTTGATGTTAACATAACTGTTGAATCGCCCATTTATGTATAATATAATAATAATAATATGTTATGTAAATGATTATTATTATTATATAAATTAGGTAGAGATGGTTAGGGATGGTTAGGTAGGGATGGTTAGGTAGAGATGGTTAGGTAGAGAGATGGTAGTAGAGATGGTTAGGGATGGTTAGAGATGGTTAGCTATGGTTAGGTAGAGATGTATAGGGATAGTTAGGTAGAGATGTTTAGGGATGGTCAGTGATGGTTAGAGTTGGTTTGTTAGAGATGGTTTGGTAGAGATGGTTAGGGATGGTTAGATATAGTCAGGGATGGTTAGAGTTGGTTAGGTAGAGATGGTTAGGGATAGTTAGGTAGAGATGGTTTGAGATGGTTAGGCCGAGATGGTTAGAGGTGGTTAGGGATGGTTAGAGATAGTCAGGGAAGGTTAGAGTTGGTTAGGTAGAGATGGTTAGGGATGGTTAGAGATGGTTAGGGATAGCCATGACTGGATGACCCCTACAGCCATGATGCAGGACTGTGGATTGAAAGTTCTTTTCAGGCCTCAAAGAACCCGAAATTTGCCCTGAAACGAATGTTTTCAAATTTTCTACCAACATTCGACTTACAATCTGTTTTTGAGCTCTTGAACATTATTTATTAGATGAACACTTCAATTTGTTTCAATCTACTTACTGTTTAATGTTGTTATTGTTTCTGTTCGTGTAGATATCACCGAGTATCTGGTCGAGGAGGCATCGGCAGAAGAGGAGGAGCTCCTCGGGCAGGTCGTCCCTGACGACTCCAAGAACCGTCAGACGCAGGCGATCAAAGTACGAATCGACGGTGTCTTACGAAATCGGCAGATGGTCCTCCAAGTTGTGGACTGGCGGGTTTTCCGTTGAATCTGCAGCTGCTCCTCGTCGTTGAGGGCTGTTACCTGCTGTACCTGCAGCTGAAGCTCTCAAAAACCACACGAAAACTCTCGAAAAACACACGAAATCTCAAAAACCTCCCCAGAACTCTCAAAAAACGTCTCAAAACTCTCGAAATTCACATCGAAACGGACAAACCAACCCGGAACTCTCAAAAACCACCACATAACACTCGAAAAACCACCCCAAAACCATCAAAACCACCCCAAAACCATCAAAACTGCCCCAAAACTAACGGACACTCACGGGAACCACCCCAGAACTCTCGAGACCACCCCAAAACTCTCAAAATTACCTCTTAACTGTCAAAAAACACTCTCATAAGACAAAAAACTACTCCTAAACCCAAAAAAAACCACCCTAAATTCTCGAAAACCTCCCCAAACCTCTAAAAAAAAAAAAAAAAAAACGACCCTAAAACTCTCAGAAACCAAAAATCACTCCTTAACTTAAAAAAAAAAAAAAAAAAAAAAAAAAATCCTAAAATCTAAAAAAACCACCCCAAAACTCAAAAAGGACCCTAGAACACTCGAAAAATTACCCCAAAACTCTCGAAAACCACATAGAAACTCGAAAACCACGTAGAAACTCGAAACCGCGCTAAAACTGTGAGAACCACGCCTAAACTAGAAAACCATCCCTGAACTCTCAAAAAACCACCCCAAAACTCTCGATAACCAGATCGAAACTCAAAAAAACCATCCCTAGACTATCAAAAACCTACCCCGAATCCAATAAAACAATCCGAATACCCTCAAAAACCACTTCAAAACTCTCGGAAACCAGAAGAAAACTCGACCCCCCCCCCTCCCCGCCGGGATTCTCTTAACTTTCCTAGAACTCCCAAAAACACTCCAGATACCAACCCAAAACTCTCGAATTATACGTCAAAACTCTTGAATTGTACGTCAAAACTCAAAAAAACCAACCCAGAACTCTTAAAAACCACTTTAAACTCTCAAAAACCGCCCCACAACTCACAAAAACCCTCACAAAACTCTCAAAAACCACTCCCAAAATTCTCAAAAAAAAAAAAAAAATGAATAAATAAATAACATCAAAATCAAAATAAAAACCATCTCAAAACTAAAAAAACCCCACACATTTCTCGAAAACTCAAACTTGGTGCCAAACAATTGGATTTCAGAAAAATATGGAATGAGCTGGTTTTGAAAGCGAACGCCTCAACTATTCTAACAGATCATTGAGGTTCTTATGCCACCCAGTAGCAATTCTCTGCCTTATGCAGCAGTTAGAGCTGTTCCACGTTGGCGTTTACACCTTCTGTTATCGCCAGCTCTTCATTGAGGATATTCGTTGTTGTTGTACCGCTCATCACTCTGGTTATTAGAGAGTTCCTAAGAGATGAATCCATTCAGATGTGGACATATCTAGTGGACACATCTGAGGTGAGCAACTTCTGGATGCTAACCAATATGGCGGAACTGATCACATAAGTAACGTCAAGTCACCTTAGCACAGCGCGAAATCCATCCCTTAGGAGCTGCACTGTTATGATAACAGTGTTATCCTGGAGTAAGGTTACTCGTTAAGGAAAGTTACTCGTTAAGGATGTGTCCAGAGAGAGGAATGGACACGTGTATGTGTCCAGTTGTGATCGATTCGAGGCGATGTCCTCCGGAAACAGCCAACGCGCATGCGCAGTTGAGATAAGTTCAAACTTGTGTCCGTAGGAATGACCCCTTAGGAACTCTCTAATTCTTGTTCTTGTTCTTCGTCAGGTCCTCGACCGGCTTCTCCTCTACCTGAGGATCGTCTACTCCGTCGATTACTACAACACGAGTCAGTACGTCTCAGAGGACGAGAACCCCAACAGGTGCGGCATCATGCACGTTCGCGGAACTCCGTCAAATTCGACTCCTGAGGTAAAATTTCAAAATCCCCAGTCACACAGCATGACTATAAGAGCGAATTTCCGAAGGAATAATTGGTTTTATCTAAATGGTCTTCATTAAAGAACATGATGTCCATGAAGAACATCTCAAGTAACAACCACGTTTCTTCATCTTCAACGTGCTCCAGTTTGAGAGGTGAATAAGATATAGCAATACTGACTTCACCATCTTATTCAGCGTGTAAAAATCTTAAAAATGAGGTGTCACTTGACAGACCTTTTCATTTTTGGAATTTGTGGATGGTTAGGTGGAGATGGTTAGCGATGGTTAGGGATGGTTAGGAAGAGATAGTTAGGAATGGTTAGAATTGGTTAGGATGAGGTAGTTAGAGATGGTTAGAGATGGTTAGGTAGAGATGGTTTGGGATAGTTAGAGATGGTTAGGGATGGTTAGGTAGAGATTTTTAGGGATGGTCAGGGATGGTTAGAGTTGGTTTGGTAGAGATGGTTAGAGATGGTCAGGTAGAGATGGTTTGGTAGAGATGGTTAGAGTTGGTTTGGTAGAGATGGTTAGGGATGGTTAGAGTTGGTTTGGTAGAGATGGTTAGAGATGGTTAGGGATGGTTAGAGTTGGTTTGGTAGAGATGGTTAGGGATGGTTAGAGTTGGTTTGGTAGAGATGGTTAGAGATGGTTAGGGATGGTTAGAGATGGTTAGAGTTGGTTTGGTAGAGATGGTTAGAGATGGTTAGGGATGGTTAGAGTTGGTTTGGTAGAGATGGTTAGAGATGGTTAGCGATGGTTAGGGATGGTTAGGTAGAGATGGTTAGAGATGGTCCGGTAGAGATGGTTTGGTAGAGATGGTTAGAGTTGGTTTGGTAGAGATGGTTAGGGATGGTTAGAAATGGTTAGGTAGAGGTTTTTAGGGATGGTTAGAGTTGGTTTGGTAGAGATGGTTAGGGATGGTTAGAGTTGGTTAGGTAGAGATGGTTACGGATGGTTAGAGATAGCCATGACTGGATTTTTCATTTTTCAACTTCAATCATATTTTGAGGACTTGAAACCTATGAAACGTTTTTAACCGAATTTTCGAAGAAAATGAAACGTTCCAACAAGTGACACCTCATTTTATAGATTTTTCAACCCTGAACACGATGGTGAAATCAGAATTTGAAGATGAAAAAACGTGGTTGATACTTGAGATGTTCTTCATGGACTTCAATGGAGACTTATTACATATAACCCGTTATTTCTTTGTAAATTCGCTCTTATAGCCATGCTGCATGACTGTATAAAAAAAAATCTCAATTTGACTTGAAACTGATATTTTCCCCCACCACTCAAAAAATGTGTAGTGTCGAATTGATCGATCGATTATTGACTGGTTAATTGATTGATCTCCGCAGGTGAAAGAGAAAGAAGTGGCCGACTACTGCGAGCAGTACAAAGTCAAACTCGACCACCTGATGAGACCCCTCGAAGTCCTCGGGGACGCGGAGCTCGTCTCACTCGGAGCCAAATCCGAAGACGTCGAAGTCGAAAAGTTCATTCAAGCGAACACTCAAGAGCTCGCCAAAGACAAGTGGCTCTGCCCTCTGTCGGGTGAGGCAACGCTCGGTCGATTCACCGACATTTTTACTACTTATTATTATTCTTTTTTTTGTCGATTGTTTAACCGCTGACAGAACTAAAGATGGACAAGTTTAACTTTATCGATTAATTAGACTGAATTGAATAATGAATAATAGAACGTAACAACGAGGGGGATTGGATCGAGATCGGAGCATTAACTGTAGGGATGGCCGTCGATAGTATTGAAATATCGATATTTTCCATCGATATATCGATATTTTTATATAGATAGTGCATTTTTTTTATATATCGTGTGTATCGAGTATCAATACTTGAGTAACCAATAGTTTCTGACGATATTTTCTTTTTCATCTGGTATATTAAACAGTCCCAAAATTCTTGAGTCGAATGAAAAAATCCTAGTTTTGTGTTGTGGGTGAACCTCTCTTAAGGCCATCTCTAAAGGTGATCTCTTAAGGACTTCTCTTAAGGCCATATCTTAAGGACATCTGTTAGGACATCTCTTGAGGCCATCTCTTAGGACATATCTTAGGGCCATCTCTTAAGGACATCTCTTAAGGCCATCCCTTAAGGCCATCTCTTAAGGACATCTCTTAGGTCGTCCCTTAAGGGCATCTCTTAGGTCGTCCCTTAAGGACATCTCTTAAGGCCATCTCTTAGGGCCATCTCTTAAGGCCATCTCTTCCACCAAACATATGTATGTATAACGAACCCTCATGTAAAAGATGAGCATATAGTCGATAGTATCGAAATATCGATATTTTTATATTGATAGTGCATAGTCCAATAGTATTGGGGATCGATACTTGAGTAACTGATAGTTTCTGACGATATTTTCTTTCTTATACATTTCCAAAATTCTTGAGTCGAATGAACCAATCCGAGTTTTGTGTTGTGTTTGAACCTCTCTTAAGGCCATCTCTTAGGGCCATCTCTGAAGGACATCATCACTTAGGGCCATCTCTTAGGGACAGCTCTTAAGGTCATTTCTTAAGAACATCTCTTAGGACATCTCTTTAGGCCATCTCTTGGGACATCTCTTTAGGCCATATCTAAGGACCTCTCTCAAGGCTATCTCTTAAGGCCATCTCTTAGGACATTCCTTAAGGACATCTCTTTAGGCCATATCTTAGGACATCTCTCAAGGCTATCTCTTAGTACATCTCTTAAGGACAGCTCTTAAGGCCATCTCTTAAGGACATCTCTTCGGGATAGCTCTTAAGGCCATCTCTTTGGACATCCCTCAAGGCCATCTCTTAAGGACATCTCTTAGAGCCATGTCTTTAGGACATCTCTTAAGGCCATGTCTTAAAGCCATCTGTCAGGGCCATATCTTAAGGCCATCTCTTCCACCAAACATATGTATGTATAACGAACCCTCATGTAAAAGATGAGCATATAACGAGGGCCCGATTCAATCGAAAAAATATCAGTTGAACCGTTTCTAATTGTATTTGTTCTTGTTTTCTCGTGTTTGAAGGTAAGAAATTCAAGGGGGCGCAATTCGTGAGGAAACACATCCACAACAAGTTCTCCGATCAGCTTGAAGAAGTCAAAAAAGAGGTGAGCGCTCTCTTGATTCATTTTAACTTTCCGTGCACTGACATCTTTTCCCTTTCATCAATTTTGTTTATCGACCATTTCTCAGCTTTTCAGTGAAACAAGCTGACACAAGCTGTCAACGAAATGAGATCGGTAGACCCTTTCTCTGCAAATCTAAACTTTCATCGCTATTTCTATTAAACAAACAAACGAAATGTCACTGTTGATGCAATGACTAATTGAATTTGGCAAACCAACTGTTGAAAACTAAGCAGCGCAAAGAATGGCGACGAGGCTCGACGAAGATAATGCATGGCTATGAGAGCGAATTTGATAAGAAATGTCTGGTTTTTATGTAAAGTGTCTTTATTTTTATTAAACACTTTGTTTTATTTCACGATTTGCAGGTGGAGTATTTCAACAACTACCTTCGCGACCCGAAGCGACCCCAGTTGGCCGAACACCCTGGAAATAGGTGGCGAATTACATTCATTTACTTACGCTATACAGCTGATGAATATTTTAACATGTACCTATAATTGATTGTAATATTAATAATTTTGAAACATAAATAGGGGTTTGGTAATAAATTTGTAACGTGGGTAGAAAGAGAGGGATTGTGGGCTCCTCCAACATAGATCTAGGGATTTTGGTATCCCACTTACGTAGATCATGGGGTTTTGGGCTGCTCAGGATAGATCTTGGGATTCTGAGATAAAGAAATGGGATAATGGATAAAGAAATGTCTGAATAAATATCTAGAAGAGAATAACCTGTTGAGCTCGTCTCAATTTGGATTTCGAACGTCAAGGGGTGTGGATGATGCTCTATTTAATATTGTATCAAAATTAAATGATTTAAGAAACCAAGGTTCGAAAGCCATTCTGATTCTGATGGATTTATCAAAAGCATTTGATACTATTGATAGAAAATTACTTTACGATAGGATGATGGAGATAGGTATCACGGGGAATAGCTTGAATTGGTTTAAAAGTTACTTTCACGAACGAAGGCAATATGTTAGTTTAGGTAAAGCAAATAGTGACATCCTTTCAAATAACGTTGGAGTTATTCAGGGAAGCACTTTGGGTCCCACATTATTTCTGATTTATATAAACAAATTGCCTGCTGTAACGAATCTCTGCTCGTATTTTTTATTCGCTGACGATACGGCGATTTTGGTTGAAGGGACGACGTGGTCAGAGGTCTTTGATAAAGCAAAGAGGAGCCTACATCATATTACCGACTGGTTAAATGTCAGCTTGCTAACCATAAATATAAATAAAACAAAGTACTTAAAGTTTGGTCCGGATTTGGAATCTACAGCCCAGAATAATTTGTACATCCATCAACACTCAGTGGATGAGCTATGTTCATGTGTTCCGTTGGAACCAGTAACACATCATAAGTACCTAGGGATAGTAATTGATAATAAAATGAACTGGAAGAAACAAGTGGAATACTTGCATAATCGTCTGAAGAAATTCATTTACATATTTTACAACTTGAAATTTACAATTCCAGAAGAAATAACTAAATTAATTTATATTGGAATGTTTCAATCAGCCTTGCAGCATGGTATATTGGTCTGGGGAGGGTCCTATGCTACAAATTTAACTAAACTAAACAATCTCCAGAAAGCCGTATTAAAAATTAGGCTCTCCAAACCTCGAAGACTCCCTTCTAAAGAAATATTTGATCTTTCAAAAGTCTTTACAGTACGGCAATTGTTTATAAAAAATTTACTGCTTCATTTTTATAAACATCCTAACATAATTAATGATATGAATCTGCATAATTATCCTACCAGATTTAAAATGGAGGGAAATGTTGTGAATCCTAAACCGCACTCAGTGTTGATGACCAACAGTCCAAATTATATATTATATGTAATCCACAGAGCTCTACCTGTAAAGCTGAAGTTCCCTGAGACATTCACCAGATCGACATATAAAAAAGAAATTTTCACCTGGCTCATTAAATTAGGTTACGAAAAAGCTGGAACGATAATAAAGAGTGTATATGTTAAATAAAGGGAAAAAATGTAAATAGAAAATAAAATAAATAAATGAATACATTGTAAATAAGAAAAGAAAGAGATCCTAATTTGCAACTCTGGTGTAATTCTAACGGGCCTATGCCTATTATTACACCATAATTGGTATTATTTCTCGTAGCTAATAATAATGTAGACAATAATAATGTAATGTACCATATAAGTTTTATAATGTAACATGTTGTCTAAGTAATCTGATCCAATAAAGCTCTTTCTCTCTCTCTCTCTCTCTTCTCTCTCTGCAACGGAGATCTAGGGATTTTGGGCTCCTCCAGCATAGATCTTGGGTTTTTTGAATCTCACAACATAGATCTTGGGATTTTGAGCTCCTCAAACATAGGTCCTTTTTTGTAGAGCATGGGGTTTTGGGCTGCTGGGGATAGATCTTGGGATTCTTCAATAGTGATCTTGGGATTCTCCAATATAGAGTTTAGGATTTAGAGATCGTCTTCCAAGTATCACAGGATTTTGGGCTGTTTAAGATAAATTTCCTACAAAAATCGTCCTCGTAACACGTCAATACTGACGGGTTTGATCTGACGGTCTCGTTTTTTTTTTCCAGAGGAGGGAAGAAGGAGGCGGCAATGAACGAACCGCCGTTCCACCAGTTCCAGTACAGCCCGTCACCGGCTTTCAAAAGAGGTTTCGCTCACTTCGGCGGTTACCCGTTCCCGAGGGGCAGAGGGCTCCCGCCGAGAGGACGGTAAGTCAAGAGTGATGGTTGCTCTCTACCCCGTTTATAATTCACATCTCATCACTGGAGTGAGCGAATTTCAAATTTCAACACTCATCTGATAGAGAATCCGATTTCCTACAACTTTGGTCCTGCGGTATTTTTCCGTCGGAGTAGTCATTCTCGACCTACAGCCGTTAGAAGTTGAGGATTGTCAACTTTTCATGGAAGTTGGATCAAAATCGCTCATCTTTGACAGACGATTGCGGCCGAACGGCTGAACCGATTTCAATTTTTAAAACGTCCTCCGACGCGGAATTTGATGCTCTTCAAAAAAGAAACGAGTGGCATTTTCTGTAGGGTGCGTACTTTTTAAGTTATTCGCGAAAAACTGAGAAAACGTGCAAAAATTTCGCTGTTTTTTTGCCCTTTCGAGGTCGTCGTGTTCGTAAACTCAGCAAATATACAAATTTTAAATAAATTTGGAATTGAGTTCAGGTAGAATGTAATTGGCTCATGGACGAAGTAGAGTGATTTAGCCCTCAAGGTGCTACCTGTACAGGAGAGACCCCCTGAACTGTGTTTATTGGGGCTCTTCCTGTAGCTATTCCAGTCGAGCGATAGAACCCCCAAGCTGCTCCAGGTGGAGGACCGGCCCCCTGAAGTCCGTTTATCGACTCTGTTCCTTTCAAGCTGTTTTGTTGAACCTCTTTGCCATATAACTTTATGGAGGAGAAGTCCTCCGTCCATTACAATGTCCAGATGTGCCACAAATACATCTTTGGTTGTAGGATTAAGAAGTTTGTAAAACACTGACTTCGCGGATTTCCTCATCCCACTGTCATTGAAGAGGGCCAAAGGGAACGGGGCTAATTCATGCTGCAAATATCCCTTTAAAATCTTCATCGGTTTTCTTGCTTATGGATATACGTTGGAATGGCAAGAAAGGATCCACAGACACCTTTTCATCATTGATGTTGATTGATGCACTTACTTCTTTTAGGGGGCGTCTTTAAAGAGTTATTTGGTCAAAAAGAGCAAAGAATGTAAGGCGAAAAACAGTTTTCTTCAAATTATTGATTTTCAAGAGCGGATATCTCGGAAACTATGCAAGATATCGACAAAGTGAACTAGATAAAAGTTGTAGCAAATTTTGTCAGCTTTCATTTTGGTAGGAGAGGTTTTTTCTGTAGGACGCTTAGTTTCCGAGTTATAGGCGAAAACCCGAAAAATGGGACCTTTAACCCCCCGCCCCTCCTCTGGCTCACGGTCTAGGAGTGAGGACTTTTGATATGTTCACCTCCATACTAGTCCAAACAAAGCTGTGAAGTCAAATTTTGTGTTCCGAGTCTTTCCCTCTATAGCCTTTTTTGAGCGTTCGTTGCCTGGCCTACTAGGAATTAATCATTTTGTGAAAGCGTAGATAGATAGTCCCATCAGGGTTTTCCGGGGTTCAGGTCTGTCTGTTTCAAAAAACGGTATCAATAAATAGTTGATTTTAGTGAATGCTAAGAACCTCTAGGCAAGATGAGCATTTCTCCTTAACCCTCGAGTACACGACGGCCACAGCAGGACGCCAGTACTCGCGCGTGAGGTTTTCTCTCACATGTGATCTTTTCACTAAAACTTTTACAATCCAACTTCTAAACTTTAGGGGTTTGGACCACTTTTTTTTTCTCCTTAGCGAATTTTCGAAGAAACCGTAGCTATTGTTCGCGGTCCAAAATGTTTAAAACTCGAATTCTCGAAAAATTGTCATACCAAAATCCGTTTCAGACCATCCTGAGTCCACTGCCAAAAGACACCAAAAATTATACGTGTATATATTTATGTATGTGTCACTCTGGACGATAACTCTCAAAAGAACTGACATGAAACGTTAAAATTTGCACAAAAATCTGTCTTGGCAATCGACAGGCTAAGTTCGTAGATGAGCGGAATCGGGCCACTCTAAGGGGGGTTTTTGGGGAGTTTTAGGGGGAAAATTCCTCATAAATTCCCAAAATTAAACATTCTGACGAGTGACACCTCATTTAAAAGATTTTGTTACGCTGAACACGGTGGTGAAGTCAGAATTGCGATATCTCATTCCGTTCTCAAGCTGGAGCACTTTGAAGATGAAGAAACGTGGTTGATACTTGAGATGTTCTTCGTGGTTGGTCTGCTCTAATCTGGTGATGGAATGCGATCTCGCAATTCTGACTTCACCGTCGTGTTTAGAGTTGAAATGTCCAAAAACTGAGGGGTGGTTATGGGGAGTTGGGTGTGGTGGGGGGGTCATTCAAAAAATGAAAGTCTAACAAGTGACCGCTCATTTTAAAGGTTTTTACACGCTGAATAAGATGGTGAAGTCAGAATTGTTATATCCTAATCCGTTCTCAAACTGGAGCACTTTGAAGATGAAGAAACGTGGTTGATACTTGAGATGTTCTTCAATGGAGACATTTTACAATAAAACCCGCTATTTCTTCGAAAATTCGCTCTTATAGCCATGCTACATGACATTTATTTAATTAATTATTTGTATTTTTGTATCGACAGGTCCATGGACTACCGCCCCCTCATCACCTACCGCGACCTCGACGCCCCCTGCGAGCCTGACGAGATCATCTAAACACCCTCCCCCCTCCCCCCCCCCCACCGTCGTCATCTCATCTGCGCAGGCTCGTACATGTCCACACGACTGTCACTGGGGAGTACACACAACCCACACAGCGCCACCTCACAACTGGCGCGCCTACGGTGGGTACGCCCAAAACGCGTTTCATTTATGATATTATAGTTAAAACAGTAAAACAATAACGAGAATGAGAAAAAAAATATATTAAGAATTACATACATAACATTTCAAGTATTATGTACTTTGTAGCGTAATTGTTTTTAAATTTTAACAATTATACATTAGATAGTATTCAATGTTGGTCGAATTTTTTCTTCTCCTCTGTTTGGTTTTCACGTCATTTGACCAGGGGTTAGTTTACACGTTGAATTGGGTGTAGACTATTCGTGATGTTGTATCCAATGTACATCCCACTAGTAAATTCACATATGTACCAAATTTATACGGATATCTTGAGTGTATTCAACGAAATTATTTATATTGAACGTATTTGTCAATATGTAAGAAAATAGAATTTTATTGAAAAGAAACAGCATTGCTTTTGGCTCTATAGCCCCTTCCTTGACATATCGTGGGCTCGGTACTATAAGTGGTACTATAACTCGATTTTTAGTGATTTTTAGTTGTCTAGTCCGTTACATTATTCCAGGTGTGGGCTTTCAAATGCTATAAAAAGATTGAGAAAATAATTATTTTTAGGACATCTAGCGGCATTTTTCAAATAGATTTTCGAAAGCGAAATTTCAGTAAAATTTTGACAGAGGCGTAACCGCTCATTTTGACGCCAAAGATTTATCCTTCTGTTATTTTATTTTTATTTTTTATTTATTTTTTTATTTTTTTTTTATTTATTTTATTTATTTTTATTTTTTATTTTTATTTTTTTTTATTTTTTTTTTTTTTTATTTTATTTTTTTTTTATTTTTTTTTATTTTTTTTTTTTTTATTGCACTGGTCACAGTTGTACGGCTTCACTTCTACAACAACAACAACAAGCATAAATATCTGCTGTACTGATCTTCTCCTGTGCCAGCCAGAGCTGCCAGATTGGGCTATAAACCGCGATTTGGGCTATACTTGGAGGTGATTTCGCGGCGTAAAATTTGGAAACGCGTTTTAGCGCGATTTGGGCTATGTCGGGCCAAAAAATAACGCGTTTTGGGCTTCACGGCCTTGCTTCGTCAAAACGTTTTCCAAATGTCGTTTGGATGTTGGCTGCATTGGCGGGAAAGTGGCGGAGAGGGGTGAACAGACGACAGTAGAGCTGCCAGATTGGGCTATGAACTGCGATTTGGGCTATACTTGGAGGTGATTTCGCTACGTACAATTCGGAAACGCGTTTTAGCGCATTTTGGGCTGTCGGGCCAAAAAATGGGCTTCACAGCCTTGCTTCGTCAAAACGTTCCCCAAATGTCGTTTGGATGTTGGCTGCATTGGCGGGAAAGTGGCGGAGAGGGGAGAACAGACGACAGGCGCTATTCACAGTCATCTGTTTACCGCGTTTACTACCGTCCGTCGTTCTTCTTCTTCGCTGCTTCTTGAGGGGGCAAATTCAAGTGTGCCACCATAGTGCTTCAACACCATCTCATACACGTATTAAAAAAACGCGTTTTTTGGGCTACATTCTAAGATTTATAGAGCTATTTGGGCTTCATAAGCCAGCGCGGTTTTTGGGCTACATCAGAGCCCTCGGGCGGCGGTTTACTCTACTAGGGATCTGGCAACTCTGGTGCCAGCTAACTAGCGTCTCAGCCCACCACAGAGCTTCATGAACCTATCAAGTTCTTCAATATTGTTGTTAAGTCGAACTTGGCCATAACTACATCGTACCTTTTTGTGTATATGGGTGATTTTCCCAGAAAGGGCCAAACGCTGTCCCCAATGGATTCTGAAGCCCCTTTACCCATTTGGTACATTAAAAAACCATAAGAAATGCTTGCATACGAGTCTGCAACACATTGGGACATTTTATGTCTTTAAAGAAGTGATTCAAGAACCTTCGAACAATGCTACATCACCTACCCCAGTAGCGTAGTTGTTATACTTAATTGTAAGGTTCATCATAAAAGAATTGGTAATTAGACTCAGTTCTTTAATTAATGTAATAAACGTTGAATTATAGTTTAAATTATGAAGCTTGCATTCGTGTTGATAATATAAATTATTGAGAATGATCACCTGTGTGTAAACAAGTATTTAAACAATCACGCTCATACCGCAGCTTGTCGGCCACGCACTCCGCAGTGGTTAACGTAATATGGTTAAGTAAATCGAGAGCTATCCAACAAGTGGTCAACGATTTTTGTACGAAGATAACTGGCGAAGTTGAAGTACCGTAGCAACGAATCGGTTGTAAGCGAAAATCATCAGAAATAAATTTAGCGGCAAGATGAAGGATTTTTCAACGTGAAGATGTAAATGAATGCAAAATGAAGGCGCGGAATTCCAGAGGCTTACAAAACCCGATCACCTAGCCATCCAGCCGTCTGACGTCATAGGCTCTTGCGGCATAGGCTGTGACGTAATAGTTAGCCTCCGGTCAGCCGTCTGACGTCATACGCTCGTGCGTCATAGGTGGGTCTGACGTAGTGGCCCGCCTGTCGCTTGTGTTCTGACGTGATCTGAGGGAAAGGGTGAATCAAGGAAACAAATTTTTCCCGTTTCAGTTTATATGCCAAAGCAAAGACATGAAAATGTCAAAAGAATGTCAACTCCATCCTGTTGTTGATACAGTCGAGAATTAAATGCTTGCATACGAGTCTGCAACACATTGGGACATTTTATGTCTTTAAAGAAGTGATTCAAGAACCTTCGAACAATGCTACATCACCTACCCCAGTAGCGTAGTTGTTATACTTAATTGTAGGGTTCATCATAAATTATGAAGCTTGCATTCGTGTTGACAATATAAATTATTGAGAATGATCACCTGTGTGTAAACAATTATTTAAACAATCACGCTCATGCCGCAGCTTGTCGGCCACGCACTCCGCAGTGGTTAACGTAATATGGTTGAGTAAATCGAGAGCTATCCAACGAGTGGTGAACGGTTTTTGTACGATCATAACTGGCGAAGTTGAAGTTCCGTAGCAACGAATCGGTTGTAAGCGAAAATCATCAGAAATTTTCGTGACGATTTCGTGTGACGCTTTTTGTGTAACGTTTTTCGAGTTATGTGCCAGAGTAAAGACATAAAATGTCAACTATGTAGCGAAACTATGTATCCTACAGACGTCGTTCTGTGCTTAAATTAAAGCTAATTTCATTTGCTACAACATCTTCTCCCGTAATTTTACTCTTAAAATTATCATTTTCCCCTATATCGGGGTTAAAAATTGACCAAATCTTAAAATTTCACTTTTTTTTTGGAAAAAATTGCCAATTTTTGGGTAGGTGTATTTTTGTTAGTGTGTATTGAACCCTCAGAGGTAATTCTGGTCTCAAATTGGAGCCATTTTAGTATACTTTAAAAAAGGACGGAGCATATGTTTTTGGGAAAAGGCATAGTTTTGGACTTATATTGAAAAACCCCCCAAAAAAAACTGTGGTAATTTCGCGGTTTTTCCAGTACTACAAAGTTAGCACAGGTCTTTCGAAGCTGCAAACTTGGATATACCGACAGCCACAGTGCAAAAGCCTGTATGTACAAAAATAAAAAATGTCGAGGAAACGACAGTAACTGTAACCATGTAACAGGTTACTTCAAACATCCATTGAGAAATGAAGCGCTGTAGCTCAATTCTGTTCTTATTAGCATGTGCACAAGGCCCAAATTTATCAGTGAAGCTCAAAACCTTATTTTTTGAAAAAATAGTAGGTACTTTACAGGCTTTTGCACTGTGGCTGTTGTATTACACTACTGGTAGTGGTCCCAACAAGATATTAAAAAATCAGAACTAGCCGTTAGTTTGCGATTTCTAGTGATTTATATGGATAGGATTTATAAAAGCTTTGAAAACGCCCCAGAGGCGAGACAGAATGCGAATCGCCCCCTCAGCTTTTGGATATTTCAACTCTCAACACGATGGTGAAGTCAAAATTGCGATATATCAGTCCGTTATCAGGTTAGAGCAGATAAAACGTGAAAAACACAAAGTATCAACCACGTTTCTTCATCTTCAAAGTGCTCCAGTTTGAGAACGGAATGAGATTTCACAATTCTGACGTCACCATCGTGTTCAGGGTTGAAAAATGTGTAAACTCAGGTGTTACTCGGTAAAAAAAAAGGAGGAAAAAACGTGTTAGAAAACCAGTAAAATGGAGACATTTTATTAAACAGGAACTGTGGTCTTCAAAAATTCGCTTTTATAGCCATGCTGCACGACTGGATTTTTCTCTGTTTAAACGATCCCTTTCCTAGACGTAGTTCTCTTTCTCTGCTTGAACGACATTTTCATAGACATAACGACCCTTTTGTTAACCCTAATGTCCCTATAGACACTGCAGGGCCCCTAAAAACAGTTATTACTTTTAGGGGGGCACCTTACAATGCTCCTGTAACTTGTGATGGTTCTCGCTGAGTGTCCCCGGTTCCCGAAGTTTTGTTTCAACTACTCTGGGGATACTCTGTGAACGCAGACTGGACATCCCTTTGGGTGGCCATATTGCCTAACTCCCTCGAGAGCAGGGGACCTCAGCAAACCATTCATTACAAACTTAACTCAAGGACCGGTTTCCGTGTCATGACGTACTTTTAACCTGTGAAAAGGGGAATGAAACAATTTGTCGAACAAATGAATTTTATTGTCTCACGGAGAAAGAGTTATTACACAAGGGCGAACAGGAGGCACTCGCTGATGAGAGCAGCCAAATTTGAAATTTCATCATTAAGAAGAAAGAAAAAAAAACCACAACAGAAAAGTTAATTAAATTGAACTGCGCCAAAAAAATGGAAATTCTACGGATTTTGACGTTTTCTACGGAATTTCTTCACCTACTGCTACGGTTTTTTTTTTTTTTGGTTTTTTTTGTGTTGAAGTGTTTTATAGAGCAGACATGAGAGCGATGACAGCAGCTACAGCGACGGAGCCAAAAGGGGTGTTGGCCGCTCCTGGAGCAGTCTCTTGGAAGTTGGCTGAATCCTGTTTGCTGTCGTCGTCGGAGTCCAAGTCGACGTCGAGCTGGTTGCCGCCCATCGTCCTGACGTCGAGGGGTCCGACTGAAAAAAAAACGAGAAATAAGTAGAAAATAAGTTACGAGGATTCCGAGTTATTTGGCTCCTAAGTTACGTCGATTATGAGTTAATTGGGTCCTATGTTATTTAGATCGTGATTGATCTGGATCCTAAGTTACGTTGATTACGAATTATATGGGTCCTAAGTTATTTACATTACGAGTTATTTAAGATTATGAGATAGAGATCTCAAGTCATTTGGATACTAGGTATATTATTTAGATCTTAAGTTATGAGGATCCCAAGTTATTTGGCTCCTAAGTTACGTTGATTACGAGTTATTTGGGTCCTAAGTTATTTAGATTACGAGTTATTTAAGATTATGAGTTATTGAGATCTCAAGTCATTTGGATACTAGGTATATTATTTAGATCTTAAGTTATGAGGATCTTCAATTATGAGTTATTTGGATCTCATGTTATTTAGATTGTGAGTTATCTGGATCCTAAGTTACGTAAATCGCGGGTTTTTGGGTCCTAAGTTATTTAGATTACGAGTTACTTAAGATTATGAGATAGAGATCTCAAGTCATTTAGATTCTGAGCCATTGGGATACTAGGTATATTATTTAGATCCTAAGTTATGAGGATCCCAAGAATTTTGGCTCCTTAGTTAGGTACTTCAATTATGAGTTATTTGGATCTTATGTTATTTAGATCGTGATTTATCTGGATCCCAAGTTACGTTGATTACGAGTTATTTGGGTCCTAAGTTATTTAGATTAGGATTTATTCAAGATTATGAGTTATTGAGATCTCAAGTCATTTAGATTCTGAGTCACTGGGATACTATAATACTAAATATACTTATTTCGATCCTGAGTCAGTGGGATACTAAATAATATTATTATTTAGATCTTGAGTTATGAGGATCTCAAGATATTTGGCTCCTAAGTTACGTCGATTGTGAGTTATTTGGGTCCTAAGTTATTTAGATAATGAGTTATTGAGATTATGAGTCCTTAAATGACTTGGGATCTCAGTAACTCATAATCTTAAATAACTCATAATCTAAATAACTTAATAACCTTAAATAATCTTAAATAATCTTAAATAACTTAGGACTAAATGATTAAATTACTTGGGATCTCAATAACTCATAATCTAAATCACTTACGAAACAAATAACTCGCAATCTATGTACCATAGGATCCGGAAACGAGTAACTTCGGATCTATATAATATAGTATCCATATACCTCAAGTTCCCAAATAACTCATAACTTAGGATCTAAATAATATACTATATCTAAATAAAAATAATAAATCAAAATTTTAGATCCTGAGTCATTGGGATAGGTACTATAAATTTAGTATTATTTAGATCCTAAGTATTATGTATTAGGTATTTAGATCCTTAGTACATGCGTTATTTAGATTCCAAGTTATGAGGATTCCAAGTAATTTGGCTAAAAAGTTACGTCGATTATGAGTTAGTTGGGTCCTAAGTCGTGAGTTATTTGAATCCCAAGTTGTGTAGATCCCAAGTTTTTTGGATCCAGAGTTATTTAAATCGAGAGTTATTTGGATCCTAAGTTATTTAGACCCCTAGGTTTTTGGATCCTAAGTTATTTAGACCCCTAGGTTTTTTGGATCCTTTGTTTACATAACTTAGGATCCAAAAACCTAGGGGTCTAAATAACTGAGGATCCAAATAACTCACGATTTAAATAACTCTGGACCCAAAAAACTTGGGATTTACCTACACAACTTGGGATTCAAATAACTCACGACTTAGGACCCAACTAACTCATAATCGACGTAACTTAGGAGTTAGCATTCTTATAGCATTCTCCCTGTGATTCAGTCAAATAACATTGTCAGTGAGCACTTTAAGACGAATAACTAAAGTGACTACTGACGGTCGTCCTGCAGCTCGTCCGTCTTCGGTTTCTCCCCCAAACGCCGTCGCTCCTGCTCTTTGGCCGCCTCGTTTTTCTCTTTGATTTTCCTCTCATCTGAAAACAGGACGAGGACTGGAGGCCACTTACCTCAGAGTTGGCGCCCTTAACTAGACGTCACCTGAACCTAAATAGGTACCTACAGTTGGGTCTAGTCGGCCAGCCAGCATGGACGTGATGAGCGAATATTGAAAAGCCACTCAAAAGAGCTACTCAAAAAGCTACTCAAAAGAACTATTCAAAAGAGCTACCTACTCAAAAAGCTATTTAAATGACTGTGAAAAAATCCCCATCCCTAATCTTTGGTTTCTCCCCCAAACGCTGTTTTAAAGACTATGAAAAAAGAGCTACTCAAAAGAGCTACTCAAAAAGCTACTCAAAAGAACTATTCAAAAGAGCTACTAACTCAAAAAGCTACTTAAAAGACTATGGAAAAAATCCCCATCCCTAATCTTCGGTTTCTCCCCCAAACTCTGTTTAAAAGACTTTGAATAAAGAGCTACTCAAAAGAGCTACTTAAAAGAGCTACTCGAAAAGCTACTCAAAAATCGACTCAAAAAGCTACTTAAGATATTTGGATCATAATTTATTTAGATCTTAAGTAGTTTGGGTTTGAATTTATTGGGATCCTACGTGATTTAGATCGAGGGTAATTTAGATCCTGAGATATTTGGGTCCTAAGTTATTTGGAATCTAATTTGTTCAGGTCCTAAGCTATTTGGATCCTAAATTGTTTAGGTTTGAATTTATTTGAATCCTCCGTGATTTAGATCGAGGGCAATTTCGATCATGACATCATTGGATCCCAAGTAATTGGGAACTGAATTTGTTCAGGTCCTAAGCTATTTAGATCCCAAGTTTTTTGAATTCGAATTTATTTGGATCCTAAGTTATTTGTATCCCAAGTTTTTTAGATCGTGAATTATTTAGATCCTAAGATATTTGGATCCTACGTTATTGGGAACCTAATTTGTTCAGGTCTCAAGCTATTTAGATCCTAACTTGTTTAGGTTTGAATCTATTTGAATCCTACGTGATTTAGATCCCAAGTTATTTAGATCCTAAAATGTTGAATTTATTTGAATCATACGTGATTTACATCGAGGTTAATGTAGATCCTGAGATATTTGGGTCCTAAGTTATTTAGATCGAGGGTAGTTTAAATCCTAAGATATTTGGATCCCAAGTTATTTAGATCCTAAGTGCTTTGGGTTTGAATTTATATGGATCCTAAGGTATTTAGATCGAGGGTAATTTAAATCCCGAGATATTTGGATCCTAAGTTATTAGTATCCCAAGTTTTTTAGATCGTTAATTATTTAGATACTAAGATATTTGGATCCTACGTTATTAGGAACCTAATTTGTTCAGGTCCCAAGCTATTTAGATCCTAAGTTGTTTAGATTTGAATTCATTTGGATCCTACGTGATTGATATCCTAAGAAGTTGGATTTGAATCTATTTGGATCCTAAGGTATTTAGATCGGGGGTAGTTTAGATCCTAAGATATTTGGATCCCAAGTTATTTGGAATCTAATTCGTTCAGGTCTCAAAGTATTTAGATCCTAAGTTGTTAGAATTGGAATTCATTTGGATCCTAAGTTATTTGTATCCTAGGTTATCTAGATCCTAGATCATTCGGGATCAGTGGGCACTCTCTCTGTACATCCAAACATTCGCTCGTTCGCCCATGCTGCAAGTTACAGTCTTCGCCTGTAAGCCTCCCGTTCTAGTCCACATCATCATCACCATCGTCCTTGTTATCGACATTATTTCATTCTTAGTGATGATCATCACTCACCTCTTGACGTCGTCGACTTAGCGGTCGTCTCGTCACCGCCCACCGGACGATAGAACTTCCTGTGAGTGATTTCCCGCCCGTAGTGGTCCTCAAAAACACCGTTGGCATCCGTCACTGAGGCGTTTTGGACGTCCGTCACTCCGGAGGTGGTTCCGGAACCGTCTGCTTCACCGGCTGCAGTTTGAATATTCGCTCTGGATGAAGTTCTATTTGCTGCAGATTCAATCGACTTTTCTGCATCAGCAGCACCTTGTACAATTACCGCTGAAACAGTAACGTTTGTTGTGGATTCAGCGGCATTTGTAGCTCTTTGGATCGTTTCGTCCCCAACACCACCAGCATTTGCTACAGACGAACTCCCACTTGCGGCAGATTCTGCAGTATTTGCTGCATCAGCGCCACGTTTTACTGAAGCAGCAACGTTTGTTATGGATTCAGTGGCATTTGCAGCTATGTTGATCGTTTTCTCTCCAACAACACTATCATTTGCTGCGGAAGAACTTCGATTAGCTGCAGATTCAGTGGACTTTGCTGCATCCATCCCACCTTGTACAATCCCTGCTGCAGCAGCAACGTTTGTTGTGGATTCAGTGGCATTTGATGCTCCTTTGATTATTTTGTCGCCAACACCACCCGCATTGGCTACCAATGCTGCATCAGCACCACCTCGTACAAGAGCAGTAACGTTTGGTGAGAATTCAGTCGTATTTGTTGCTCTTTTGATTGCTACAGACGAACTTCCATTTGCAGCAGCAGCACTACTTTGTACAGAAGCAGTAACTTTTGCCGTGGATTCAGTGGCATTTGCATGTCCTTCAGTCACCTTGTTTCCAACACCACCTTTTGCTGCTGACTCATCAGCATTTGCTGCATCTCCAACACCATCTGCAATCACTGCTGAAGCCGATTTAGTGGCATTTATGGCAGATTCTGTATGATTTGCTGCTGATGCAGCAGCCTCTGCTTCATCTTCAACACCTGATTTGACCGTTGTCTCAACAGCAGCTTGTTCATTCGCCTTTTCCACACCCTGACCGTTATCTGCAGCAGATTCAGTCTCACCAACGGCTGCAGCAGCCATTACAGCTTCCTTCACTTTGGGCGTTTCTTTCGCCACGGAATAAACCACACGCCGGCGCCGACTTGGGATTTCAAGTTCGTCTTTTCGGGTTTCCACGTCATCTGAGGTACCACCTGCAAAAAAAATCAGAAGTCAGAGAAGTTGGAGAAGTCAGAATTGCGTTATCGCATTCAATCATCAGATTCTTCATCTTCAAAGTACTCAAGTTTGCGAACGAAATTAGGGATCGCAATTCCGACTTCACGATCGTATTCAGCGTGTAAAAACCTTTAAAATGAGGTGTCACTTGTCAGACTTTCATTTTTTTAGTGAACCCCCCCCCCCCCCCCTAAAACTCTCCAGAACCCCCCTCAGCTTTTCGATATTTATACTCTAAACACGACGGTGAAGTCAGAATTGCGATATCGCATTCCGTCATCAGATTAGAGCAGACTTAACATGAAGAACATCTCAAGTAACAACCACGTTTCTTCATCTTCAAAGTGCTCCAGTTTGAGAACGGAATGAGATATCGCAATTTTGAATTCACCATCGTATTCACCATTAAAAAACCTTTAAAATGAGGTGTCACTTGTAAGAATATTTAATTTTGGGAATTTATGAGGAATTCCCCCCTCCCCTAAAACTCCCCCCCCCCCCCTTAGAACGGCCCGATTCTGCCCATCGACGAACTTAGCCTGTCGATTGCCAAGACAGATTTTTTTGTGCAAATTTTAACTTTTTATCTCAATTCTATCGAGAGTTACATGCAATTTTTGGTGTCTTTTTGGCAGTGGATTCAGGGTGGTCTGATACGGATTTTGGTATGAACATTTTTCGAAAATTCCAGTTTTAAACATTTTGGACCGAGAACAATAGCTACAGTTTCTTCGACAATTCGCTAAAGGTGCGTTTCCACCGGCCGAACGAACGAACATATCCGAACGAACAAATGTTTGTGCGTTCACTGCGTTGGGCAACGCAGGTTAACAACCGTTTCCACCGGCCGAGCGAACGAACATATCCGAACGAACAAATGTTTGTGCGTTCACTCAGTTCGGCAACGCACGTTGGTAACCGTTTCCACCGGCCGTGCAAACGTTTCCACTGGCCGTGCCCGAACGAAGAAATGATGAGGCCGAACAAACATTCGTTCGCTTCGGTGGAAACAGCTCATTTTGTTCGTGTCGTTCTTCCACATTTCTCATTTCAATTTCCACGTTTTCCACATTAATCATTTCAATCCTAGGAAATTTCAATTCATTTCAATTCTAGATGGACGAAGATTTAGTTTGTATTTCGGCCGCTTTTGTTGTAATCTCTTTGTTGACTAAAAAGAAGAGGAAAAAACCATGCCTGTGGGTTTCAAAATTTATCCAGAAGAGGGTGAAAATCAATATTGACACTCTCCTTCAAGAATTGAACCACGAGCCGGTGTAGGCGGACGGAAGTACCCACCTACCCTGGGTAGTTCTATCCTAGGACAAATGTACCCACCTACATTGGGGTAGGGTACTTCTGTCGTAGGACACAAGTACCCACCTACACTGGGTAGTTCTGTCCTAGGCCAAATGTACCCACCTACATTGGGGTAGGGTACTTCTGTCCTAGGACAAATGTACCCACCTACACTGGGTAGTTCTGTCCTAGGCCAAATGTACCCACCTACATTGGGGTAGGGTACTTCTGTCCTAGGACAAATGTACCCACCTACACTGGGTAGTTCTATCCTAGGACAAATGTACCCACCTACATTGGGGTAGGGTACTTCTGTCCTAGGACAAATGTACCCACCTACACTGGGTAGTTCTGTCCTAGGCCAAATGTACCCACCTACATTGGGGTAGGGTACTTCTGTCCTAGGACAAATGTACCCACCTACACTGGGTAGTTCTGTCCTAGGCCAAATGTACCCACCTACATTGGGGTAGGGTACTTCTGTCCTAGGACAAATGTACCCACCTACACTGGGTAGTTCTGTCCTAGGCCAAATGTACCCACCTACATTGGGGTAGGGTACTTCTGTCCTAGGACAAATGTACCCACCTACATTGGGTAGTTCTGTCCTAGGCCAAATGTACCCACCTACATTGGGGTAGGGTACTTCTGTCCTAGGACAAATGTACCCACCTACACTGGGTAGTTCTGTCCTAGGCCAAATGTACCCACCTACATTGGGGTAGGGTACTTCTGTCCTAGGACAAATGTACCCACCTACACTGGGTAGTTCTGTCCTAGGCCAAATGTACCCACCTACATTGGGGTAGGGTACTTCTGTCCTAGGACAAATGTACCCACCTACACTGGGTAGTTCTGTCCTAGGCCAAATGTACCCACCTACATTGGGGTAGGGTACTTCTGTCCTAGGACAAATGTACCCACCTACATTGGGTAGTTCTGTCCTAGGCCAAATGTACCCACCTACATTGGGGTAGGGTACTTCTGTCCTAGGACAAATGTACCCACCTACACTGGGTAGTTCTGTCCTAGGCCAAATGTACCCACCTACATTGGGGTAGGGTACTTCTGTCCTAGGACAAATGTACCCACCTACACTGGGTAGTTCTGTCCTAGGCCAAATGTACCCACCTACATTGGGGTAGGGTACTTCTGTCCTAGGACAAATGTACCCACCTACACTGGGTAGTTCTGTCCTAGGCCAAATGTACCCACCTACATTGGGGTAGGGTACTTCTGTCCTAGGACAAATGTACCCACCTACACTGGGTAGTTCTGTCCTAGGCCAAATGTACCCACCTACATTGGGGTAGGGTACTTCTGTCCTAGGACAAATGTACCCACCTACACTGGGTAGTTCTATCCTAGGACAAATGTACCCACCTACATTGGGGTAGGGTACTTCTGTCCTAGGACACAAGTACCCACCTACACTGGGTAGTTCTGTCCTAGGCCAAATGTACCCACCTACATTGGGGTAGGGTACTTCTGTCCTAGGACAAATGTACCCACCTACACTGGGTAGTTCTGTCCTAGGCCAAATGTACCCACCTACATTGGGGTAGGGTACTTCTGTCCTAGGACAAATGTACCCACCTACACTGGGTAGTTCTGTCCTAGGCCAAATGTACCCACCTACATTGGGGTAGGGTACTTCTGTCCTAGGACAAATGTACCCACCTACACTGGGTAGTTCTATCCTAGGCCAAATGTACCCACCTACATTGGGGTAGGGTACTTCTGTCCTAGGACAAATGTACCCACCTACACTGGGTAGTTCTGTCCTAGGCCAAATGTACCCACCTACATTGGGGTAGGGTACTTCTGTCCTAGGACAAATGTACCCACCTACACTGGGTAGTTCTATCCTAGGCCAAATGTACCCACCTACATTGGGGTAGGGTACTTCTGTCCTAGGACAAATGTACCCACCTACACTGGGTAGTTCTGTCCTAGGCCAAATGTACCCACCTACATTGGGGTAGGGTACTTCTGTCCTAGGACAAATGTACCCACCTACACTGGGTAGTTCTGTCCTAGGCCAAATGTACCCACCTACATTGGGGTAGGGTACTTCTGTCCTAGGACAAATGTACCCACCTACACTGGGTAGTTCTGTCCTAGGCCAAATGTACCCACCTACATTGGGGTAGGGTACTTCTGTCCTAGGACACAAGTACCCACCTACACTGGGTAGTTCTGTCCTAGGCCAAATGTACCCACCTACATTGGGGTAGGGTACTTCTGTCCTAGGACAAATGTACCCACCTACACTGGGTAGTTCTGTCCTAGGCCAAATGTACCCACCTACATTGGGGTAGGGTACTTCTGTCCTAGGACAAATGTACCCACCTACACTGGGTAGTTCTGTCCTAGGCCAAATGTACCCACCTACATTGGGGTAGGGTACTTCTGTCCTAGGACAAATGTACCCACCTACACTGGGTAGTTCTGTCCTAGGCCAAATGTACCCACCTACATTGGGGTAGGGTACTTCTGTCCTAGGACAAATGTACCCACCTACACTGGGTAGTTCTGTCCTAGGCCAAATGTACCCACCTACATTGGGGTAGGGTACTTCTGTCCTAGGACAAATGTACCCACCTACACTGGGTAGTTCTGTCCTAGGCCAAATGTACCCACCTACATTGGGGTAGGGTACTTCTGTCCTAGGACAAATGTACCCACCTACACTGGGTAGTTCTGTCCTAGGCCAAATGTACCCACCTACATTGGGGTAGGGTACTTCTGTCCTAGGACAAATGTACCCACCTACACTGGGTAGTTCTATCCTAGGACAAATGTACCCACCTACATTGGGGTAGGGTACTTCTGTCCTAGGACACAAGTACCCACCTACACTGGGTAGTTCTGTCCTAGGCCAAATGTACCCACCTACATTGGGGTAGGGTACTTCTGTCCTAGGACAAATGTACCCACCTACACTGGGTAGTTCTGTCCTAGGCCAAATGTACCCACCTACATTGGGGTAGGGTACTTCTGTCCTAGGACAAATGTACCCACCTACACTGGGTAGTTCTGTCCTAGGCCAAATGTACCCACCTACATTGGGGTAGGGTACTTCTGTCCTAGGACAAATGTACCCACCTACACTGGGTAGTTCTATCCTAGGACAAATGTACCCACCTACATTGGGGTAGGGTACTTCTGTCCTAGGACACAAGTACCCACCTACACTGGGTAGTTCTGTCCTAGGCCAAATGTACCCACCTACATTGGGGTAGGGTACTTCTGTCCTAGGACAAATGTACCCACCTACACTGGGTAGTTCTGTCCTAGGCCAAATGTACCCACCTACATTGGGGTAGGGTACTTCTGTCCTAGGACAAATGTACCCACCTACACTGGGTAGTTCTGTCCTAGGCCAAATGTACCCACCTACATTGGGGTAGGGTACTTCTGTCCTAGGACAAATGTACCCACCTACACTGGGTAGTTCTGTCCTAGGCCAAATGTACCCACCTACATTGGGGTAGGGTACTTCTGTCCTAGGACAAATGTACCCACCTACATTGGGTAGTTCTGTCCTAGGCCAAATGTACCCACCTACATTGGGGTAGGGTACTTCTGTCCTAGGACAAATGTACCCACCTACACTGGGTAGTTCTGTCCTAGGCCAAATGTACCCACCTACATTGGGGTAGGGTACTTCTGTCCTAGGACAAATGTACCCACCTACACTGGGTAGTTCTGTCCTAGGCCAAATGTACCCACCTACATTGGGGTAGGGTACTTCTGTCCTAGGACAAATGTACCCACCTACATTGGGTAGTTCTGTCCTAGGCCAAATGTACCCACCTACATTGGGGTAGGGTACTTCTGTCCTAGGACAAATGTACCCACCTACACTGGGTAGTTCTGTCCTAGGCCAAATGTACCCACCTACATTGGGGTAGGGTACTTCTGTCCTAGGACAAATGTACCCACCTACATTGGGTAGTTCTGTCCTAGGCCAAATGTACCCACCTACATTGGGGTAGGGTACTTCTGTCCTAGGACAAATGTACCCACCTACACTGGGTAGTTCTGTCCTAGGCCAAATGTACCCACCTACATTGGGGTAGGGTACTTCTGTCCTAGGACAAATGTACCCACCTACACTGGGTAGTTCTGTCCTAGGCCAAATGTACCCACCTACATTGGGGTAGGGTACTTCTGTCCTAGGACAAAGTACCCGCCTACACTGGGTAGTTCTGTCCTAGGCCAAATGTACCCACCTACATTGGGGTAGGGTACTTCTGTCCTAGGACAGAAGTACCCACCTACACTGGGTAGTTTCTTCCCTTTATCTGCCCTAAAAATTACTTTTCATGCATTCGTGTACTCTGAGCTACTTTTAGATCATTTGAGATGGCAATAAAGTCAGTATGCGACTTATATTTAGATCTAAATATCGAAGCCCTAGCAAACCTTTGTTTTTACCCGTGCTCAAAATTTATGTTCTGAGAACATGTCAATTTCTCAAAAAATAATTTTTTAAATTTTACAATTCTGAAATAAAAATTATAAAAAATTTACAATTCTAATTATAAAAATTTTACAATTCTGAAAAATAATTACAATAATTGTAAAATTTTTCAGAATTTTTCTGAAATAAAAATTATTGAAATGAGCGATTCCCTTGGAAAATAGGTAATTATTACTTTCGACCCTCTGGAAAAAACCATGCCGATGGGTTTCGAAAATGAAAATGATGAAAATGAATGTTGACAGTCTCCTTCAAGAGTTGAAAGAGTTTCGAAATTTTTCCCGGATGGAATCACGGAACATTTTTCACGGTTTTATTAGCTCCAGAATTAAATTCATTGTCCACTCCATAGCAAAATATAACGAATGAAAAAGTAATGAAAAAGTCGAGAAACCCGAACTAGAAAACCGAAATCAACAACCGAGCGAACGATAAAAAGATCGGCCTGGGCCGATCGCTGAAAATGGTTGACGAACGAACGTTTGTTCGCATGTTTGAAGGATCACCTGTTTCCACTGGCCGAACACGCCGAGCGAATCTTCGTTCGGCGTTCGGTTGGTGGAAACACCTGACGAGCGAATGTTCGTTTGTTCACTAGGTGACC